>JAQFVV010000103.1:740175-1341012 GCA_028023455.1 Epiperipatus broadwayi
TTTATTAATATCCTTTGACAATTTACTATTAAATTTCATTCTCTCTCTATAATTATCTATTTTAGCCAACTTCTTATTTTCTAAGTATTTTTCCCATTTAGTATTAATAATCTTTTTCACTTTCTTTGTTCTTAATAGCACACTTATATTATCTGCATGCTTTTTTCCTCTCTTTTATACTTTTACTAACTCTCTGTTTTTTATTATTACTTTTATTCTTCTGAATATTCTCACCTAAAACCCTATTTGCCACTTTTTTTTATTTCATCACACCAGTCCTTATACTCATCCCCAACCAACTCTTCCATGGTTTTTTCAACTTGTATTTTATACTCTTCCAACTTATTATTATCATTTACTCTCCATCCACATCTTTCACTATTGTTTCTACTTCTAGTTATGATCACTCTTACATAATTCTCTCTTCATTACCAAATATCTTAATTTTCCATAATGTATTCATTCCCTCTTTCTCTACCAATACATAATCTATTGTGAGGAATATATTATTTCTAGACCATGTGTATTTTCCCTCATAAATATTTGATAAATTTCCAATGCTCAAATTCATTTTCTGACAATTTTTTTTCAAAAGCTGTCCATTCTTATTAGCTACATCATCAATTTCTTCAATGTTCTCATTCATATCCCCTATAAATATTATTCTTTTCCCCTTTTTTAAAAAACTCTGTATATCCTTAATTAGTCATTCATATATGTTACTGTTCCACTCCATTATAGTTTTACTATCTCCGGTAGCTATATACACTATAGTTACCATCCATTCTTGTTTTCCTAACTTTATTTCAAACCACAAATGTTCTTGACATTTAACAGTATTTAAATATTTTTTTGATATAAACTCCTATACCGCCATCCCTTTTTTTTTTTTATTTATACCCTGCCATATCAAGTCTTCCAGAATAGGTTCTTCTTCTCTTAGATGTGTTTCCACTACTGCTAATACCTCAAGCTCTTCATTTTCAGGTGCTTTATTTAATTCTAGCCACTTTTCTGGTCTCCTACCACCTTGCATATTCGAATACCCAATTTTAACAATTTCTTTTTTCCTAACTACTCTTTTATAAATTCTTTTGATTCTTTTTTCTCCATTATGTTTATAAATAACTTGCTTACTATTAATTTTACAGACCCATTCTCTCTCCACATTTGTACATCCTGTCCATTCTTTTTTTTTTTGATAATATTGCAATTTAAATCCCCACTCCCCTTTATAAGTTTCTCAAATTATATTTTTTATAAATCAGACTCCCTAAAACTTTACTTCCTTGTTTTCCTAAATGCAATCCATCTTTACTATATAACTCCCTCTTTCCAATAAATGAATCTTTCATGTCCACTAACATAACATCATTTCTTTCACGCAATTTTTTCAATCTCTCATTTATAAAACACATCCTATCTAACAAATATCTCTTGTGAAATCTTGGTAATAATCCAACTATTTCTACTATTTCTTTAATCTTACTCAAATTCCTAATCAATTTTATATACTCATCCATTACTCTCTCTCTCTGATGATTTTGACGAATTATTAATCCCTACCATAACCTACACATTTCTACTAGCTTGCCTTTTTACTTTATCTGTCACATCCCTAATTCTAGCTCCAGGCAAACATACTCTTATATACCTGCTTCTATTTTTCCTTGCAATTATATCCCCACATTCTCTAATTAGTGAATCTCCTATCAATACTGTCTCATAGTTTACTTTCTCTGCTCCATCCATAACATTTTCTACCACCTTTTGGACCTTCTTATCTATTTCTTCCCTATTATTTCTACTCAATAATTCATTTATCTGCTCACACTTTGTCTCTTACGATTTTAATTTTGCTTCTATATCCTTTACCTCTTCCTCTATCTTAATTATTCTTTGGCTAACCATCTCCATTGCACTACTAATTTGTCCACCCTTATCACCTGACACTCCACTAAAACCATACTCTGTCCTATCTTTCTCAACTACATTTTCCTCCCTTTCCCCTGATTTTCTCTTTAGACTATCTACACTTAGAAACCACTTTTTCACCTGTTTTATCGCATTTACACACTGTTTACATAACCATAAACCTGTTACATCCTTCCTAGTCTTATTCAAACATTTCAAGTGATAAACATTATCACATACTGTACAGTCTCCCAGAACACACCTAGTTTCTTTCTGCTGATTATATATGCCTTGTGGAATACAAATGCAATCCATATAGCTTATTTTCCAAGCCACCTATTCTATATTTGACTTTATACTTTCTCTCTTATACTTCAAACCTCCATGCACAGAAGGATAAATACTTTACTTTCTTTCAAAACCAATCAATCTATAACCATGTGTTTTCCGATCTTACGCCTCCAAAATGTTATCTTTTTCCAAAAATAAATCACTGTTCTTAAATTTAAAAAAAAAGCATCTTTAGTAACAAGCTTACTAAAAACGTTATTTTTTCCCCAAAATAAATCACTGTTCTTAAATTTTAAAAAAAAAGCATCTTTAATAACAAGCTTACTAAAAAAAACAATTAATCTTACATACAACTTTGTTATAAATATCCTTACACTAACGCACATTCAACCAAATAACTTTTTTTTTTAACTTCTATATATAAAATGTCAAACTAAAAACTTTCTAGTCTTTAAAATTTTTAATCTTTCAAATTTCAATTAACTCACTCTCTTGACCACAATTTACACTTTCATACACAATAATCAGATGATTAATCATATACTCATGAAATAAATAGCAATAATATACTGTAATATAATACAATATATTTAGCTTTGCTCTTTTTCTGATGTAATGTGATGTACTGTAGTTTCTCTTTAAATGAAATCAAGAATCTCTCAGCAATTACGCCCAGAGAAACCTGTTAGCCACTTTATTTTCCATTCCCCAGTCTAAGTGTTCCCATATTCTGCTCCGTCCCATTTCCACAACATAATCTTTGTCAACTCTATGGCCTTTATATCTAAATCCCCCTTATCTTTTTCCAAATCCAGCATAAAAACCAATAATCCACTTTCTGTATAATCACTTTTTTCATATTTATTCTTCCGTAACTTCATTTTATGTACCCTTTTTGTTTTTAAGCATTTACATTCAATTAACAGATGCCTAATATTTTCTATTCCTTCCTTACATAATTCACAGACTAAATCACCCAAATTTTTTCATTTACATGTATATTCTCTTGTTGCTAAAGATCCCATTCGAGCCTTAAACAATAAACTACTTTTCTTACTATTATCATATATTAACTCGTCACTCCCCCAATGGACATTATTTACATTTCATTACAATAAATATAATTATTAAAATACATACATTAAATATAATTAATAAAATACACATATGTACATAAAAATGATTACACTTATTACAGTTTTTTTTGCCCTCCATAATATATATATATATACAAATCTAAAAAAAAAAAAACAATAATAACAATCTCTTCCCTTTACTTTTAATATTATAACTCTAAAGTTTCTAATAATCTAACTGCCCATTTTGCTCCCAATTGTTCTGTAACATTTGTTTAAATTTTCTTACAAATGTGTGAGGAGGGAAATGGGAAGTGTTAGATTATTGGAAACTTTAGAGTTATAATTTTAAAAGTAAAAGGAAGGGATTGTTATTATAGTTTTGTTTGTTTTTTAGATTATTTGTGAATATATATATATATGTTATTGGGGATGGGAGGACTGGAATTAGTTTAATCATTTTTATGTATATATATGTATTTTATTATTTTAGTAATTATATTTATTATAATGTAATGTTTTAATGTCCATTGGGGGACTTGATTATTGGTCATGTGATTGTGTAAAATGTAATATCTTGAAATGGTTCCATTAGTGAATGAAAGTCGAACTGATATACTAAATAATTGTTTTATTTGTAGTAAGTTGTCTATTTCAGTTTTGTTTTAAATTGATTATTTTTAATTTTATATATATATAATATAGAAGGCAACATTATAGACAAAATTTTAACATTAAAATTTGATCATATAAAGTATTGAAAATATATAACCAATTTAAAAGAATACTCCTTAAGGTAAAAATAATCAACTTTTTAGCTACAGTTTATTATATAAAATCTATGTTGTTTTATAAAATAAGTTATCAATCAAAACAGTGTAAAACTATTTCTTTTCCTGAAATCGGTACTTTTTTAATATTTTAGCCCTTCTATTTTTTTTTTCAATCATTTTGATTTTTTTTTTCTTTAAGTTGTATAATTATATCTTTTTTTTTCCACTTATCACACTTTCTGCATTTTTTGTAATATATTTGCTTCTAATAATCTGGTGAAACTTTTTTTTTAAATGCTTTTACTGATTTTGGAAAAATTGTTTGTTTGTTAACTTTTGCTCTTTTTCAAGTTAGAATGAAATTTTAAAATTGAGGTTTAATATATTTAAATTCAATAGAATTGTTTGCATTTTGAAATATAACTAAGTTATAGCAGTCTAATTCATTTGAAATACTTATGTTTTCAGTATGTCAATTAGTTTGATAGATATGGAAAAGAGGGGGGGAGGAGAAATTAACAGTTATGTTAGAATTTTCATTGTTTTAAATAATAATCATGAAAGAGCAATATACTTTTTTTTTTTCAATTTAATATTTATTTATTTTTTAGACAACTCATTTAAAATCACAAAAAGTTCAAAAAGAAAAGTCACATAATTTTTTTTTAGCATTTTTTTTAAGCAACTGTTTTAAAATAGAAATAAAAAACTATAAAACAATTTTAAATAGAAACTTAATTATTGATTTGTTCTACATATATAATTACATGCACATACTAAATATAATATATACATTAAGAGTATATATATTAAGTTACTGCAGAAATATCTAATAGTGATTTAAAATAAAATTATATGGGGTAAGTAGGGTTCATTTACAATATATACATATGTATTATTATGTATACATACTAAATATGATGTATACATAAGGGGTATACATTTTATCTTATAGAAGAAATATTTAGTTATGTATGTATATATATATCAACTATAACTGTCCAGTCAATTTAAAGTGCAATATAGTTTTACTATTTCATTTACTGTGCCAATATTAAAAATTTAAAAATAATAAAGATAATATATCTATATTGTGAAAATGCAATCAAACCGTTTTAAAAAAAATGCAATATACACACCTATCTTGAATATAATTATTCTTAATAATTATTTTAAATCTATTATTAATTTTATACATTGATAATTGTGCACAAACTGGTCATTTAAAAATTATAACTTTAACAATTCTTAACTATACCGACATGTAGATAATCACACTATAAGAAATATATATATAAGTCCCAAAATTATCAAAGGAAAGAAAGCACCATTAAGTTTTAATTGTCGTTTATCAGCCATTCATTAAATATACAGATAATAAAATGATATCATAATTGTAACAAGAAAACATGAACTTAAATCAACATAAATAGTTATATAGAACTGTTAACAGAAAAAGAGAAATAAAAAAAAAAAATTCTCTTGAAAATAAAAGAGAAATTCAAACATAACATTAATTAGTCAATACATTTTTGAGTAAAATGTAAGTTTGAACCCTCACTCAAAGCCATTTGACAGCAATCAATAAAATATCACATCTCCAAAGAAGACAATTTCAGAGAATAAAGGAAAAAACCATGCTTATAATTACAAATAGTCTTATTATACGTAAAAATATACTTTACAAATATCAAAAATCTCTTTTGTAATCTGGTTGAATCTGAACATTAAAAATAATCAACTACTTCATCATTATTTAGAGGATTGTATAAACTAAAACTATTTTGTTCAAATTTCAATAAAACCAGTAACTTTAAATAAAATTCTAACATGGTTATGCAATTATCATCATCTAGGAGTTAATAAACATTGTAGAGATGGAATGTTGACCATTCTACCATAATGTTGAATCTGATTATAATGAAAAGCAATTACTACCTATCAGTATTAAACATCAAATCAAAATGAACTACTACAAAGCAGAGGAAATCTTTAGATGGAAATTATTATCATAAATGAAATGATGGAGCCGTCATTGGGAAACATGGAGTAATATTTTTTGAAAAATGAAAAAGACAGAATCCCTGAAATTAAAATTTAGTTCATTAATTAATTTGAATTGTTTATAAATCAATCTTAGGCTTGACTATAAAGATTAGCATCATATGTATGATTCTCTTTTGTACATTTTTTTTATTTTATTATTTTCTTTCTTTTGATAATATGGCAAGCTTTATTTACTATAAGCAAAATTTGTTGATATCTACTGATCATTAATAAAATATAAAGATAAAGACCCCAAGTTAACTTAATAACCACTGTGACTATCTACAGATTTAAAAGGGTAAGATTTATTAATCTACCTAATTTTAAATATACACACCATGATGATTATAATGTTTTATTATAAATGTAATTCGTTTGTTGTAATTAAAGTATTAGTTAATTTTGTTTTGTTTGTCAGAATGAATGATAATATTCTTGTATAAGTGATCTACTCTATCATATTTTAATGTCACCAATAATAGATTTTAAAATAAAAGACAATATTCAATTTATATCTTTATGATAATATATCATAGGGATAGGAAAGTCAACTATAATATATAGATCACTGTTTGAAAGAAGAGCCAAATTTATTTTATGTTATAATATTGAATTAGTACATTCATATAAGGAATGACCATCCCTCATAATAGTGTTTTATATAGTTTACTATACAATAGAGATGGAAAAAGGAAGGATAATCATATTTATTCCATTTTTGTTGTTTTTTTGTTTTTTTTTGGTAGATAATTCATATTATGTTTAAATTGAATTATAAATACAGTTTGCTATTGATGTGATTTCATTAAATTATAATTATTATAAATCATTTGTGATTATTTATCTATTTCACAATTCATCATATCCCAACACACTATATATATATATAATTGGTATGCAAACAAGATGTAATCATACCCCTGAAGTAGAACTCATGTATATTCTTCCTTAGTTTAAATTCCATGGAATAATAGTGAAAGTAGATTAGAGGGTACATGGAAATAGGCAGATAAAATAAATTTCCTACTGTTTTACTATAATAATTTCATAACCATATTGGTGGGAAGGTTATTTTGTCTGTCTATCTATGCACATATTTAATCTATCATAAATACCAGCCTCATTATATGTGCTACATTTATGTCATCCTGTTACAATATATATTAAATGCTTTTATTGATTCTACACTAAAAAGAAATACTATTAAGTTCAACAATAGCTCTCTCTTATATGATAGTAATATTTTAAACAAATGGAATAAATATTTTGATCATTTTTTAAATAATGATATAAGGATTGAGATGATAATTTTTGATGAAATGTCCGTTTTATTTTTTCATTTAGATATAGAGTAAAAATATTCAGCTTTGTGAAGTCAAAACAGTTTTTATAATTTTAAAAATGAGAAGGTTTAAAATATGGTGGTAATATGTTAGCTTAAAAAATATTAGAATTATTTAAAAATATATGGACTCATGAAATTGTACCATCTGATCTTAAGCAAGCTTCTATTGTTCCAGTTTTTAAAAATAAAACGAATAGATGTGATTGCAATAATTATCATAGAATATTATTATTATTCACTATAGCAAAGATACAATCAAAAAATTTTGTTGAATAAGTTGCTTTCAGAAATAGATGAATAGTTGCCTAAGATTCATTGTGATTGATTTTAGAGAATTAAAATACATTATAGACATTGTTTTTGTTGCCAAACAAATACAAGGGAAATGAAAGGAACAAAAGAGCAATTTATATTTAGCTTTTATTGATTTGGTCAAGACATTTAACTCAATCAAATAAGTCTATGGCATTGCTTGAAATTAGTTAGTTATACACCAAGATGTTTGTATTATAGAGTTTCTACATGATGGAATGAGAGGAAATGTTATTACTACAGGATAAAAATCCAAAGTATTTGAAATGAAAACTAGTGTTGGTCAAAGTTGTGTAGTTGCTCCAACATTATTTTCAGTGTTTATGACAATGGTCTTAATGAAATGGGGATGAAGTTGTGATACAAGTTTAATGATAGAATTTTTAATTTGAATCAATTAAAAATTAAAACAAGAAGTTCATCTTATTGGATTCTGGCTTCATAGTATGTTGATGATTGTTCTATTTTTGTCATTTCAGATGATCTACAGAATGTGCTTAATGTTTTGAGTGTAACATATTCAAAATTGCAAATTTTTTATTAGCCATTGCTGGAAGAAAAAATCTCAAACTTTTTGGTCTGTTGGTGATCAACTTGAGAATGTAAACTAATTTAAATATCTTCATGGAGAGGACTTACTGTTCAGTTAACACAATTCCAATATCTCTTGTTTTTAAGTGGTTAAAAGATAGAGTATTATTTCATAAGAAAATAATTATTACAGCTAAATTAAGTGTTAATTAAAGTGTTATTTTACCAAATTTATTATGTGGAAGTGAGATTTGGTTACCCTATTGACACCATATATAATTATTAGAAAAGTTTCATTTAAGCATTGATTGGTGAAATTTTGAAAATATAATAGCATGATCATAAAACCAATCAATATGTTTTTCAGCTTACTGGATATGTTATGGATTCCACTACTATAAAATCACATTTTCCTGGATTGGACATGTAAAATGATTTTATATTGTAGTCTTCTTAAAAGGCTGTTTTATAGTGAATGTAAACATGATTTTCATGGGAGAGATAGACACTATTTTTTATTATTAGAATTATCTCAAAAACATTCTAAAGCAATGCAGCGTCAATTATTTCCAATGGGGACATATGACAGAGAACAGAATACATTAAAGAACTATAATTAGACATGGTGTTGAACTATTTCTGAAAGAAATGTTTTCTGCAAAAAAATTAAAAGACAGCATTGCAAAATACCAAATAGTCAGAAAAATGGAACCGCATGCTTTATATGAGAATATGTTTATGGTTCACATATTGATCACATAGTCATCTCTAGAGCAATTTTTTTTCTTGTCCTTGAAGTTGGAATGGCCATATGTGCTTATGAGTGGCTCCTGTAAGTTATACCCATGCATTAATAGAATTTATAGAAAGGACCACTGAATATGAATTGTTATTATACTTTGGATTTATACATTATGAAAATTCTTTTGATTCTATAAGGATTTTCACTAATGCTCTGGACCATTAAAATGGAGAGTTAGGATATTGTCATATTAGAATCATTGCAATAGCAGTGATTAAATTATATGGTAACAGTAATAAGATTGATGTTGTTGAAGTTGTAAATAAAGTAATTCTACATTCCCACAAAACTTTTTACAATAATTTTGTTTTTTGTAATTTTACAAGAACTATTTTTTTGATTAAAATGGAAAGCTATGGGAATAAAAATAAATAAAAACATCTAGTTTTTGAAATTGATGTCATTTTTGTAAATAATTCTTCAGGGCTTCAAGAATAATTGCAAAAGTTCTCAGATAGAAGTAAAAAGCAGGACTAAAGATACATTCTAAAAAGACTAAAATAATGGATCAATGATTTTTCACAGGAAAAGAAAATAAAGATTGATAGTAATGAAATAAAAAAAAGTTAACTATAAATACTTTGCTCAGATTTTTAATGCAAATGGAATATTGATTTTTCCCCTTTTCTATTTGTAATTCAGATTTGCATATGTCTGTTGGGAACTTCACCAAAAGTGCACTCAGCTTAGATTATAAAGAAGAAACCACTTTGTTATGCAGACAAACAAAAGTTTACAAATTTGTAATACAATGAATTGAGTAATTTTTGTAAAAATAATCTAATATTAAAATCAAATCTTCTTATCTGTTTGACAAAGGTTTTTAATCATGTATTTTATCATTTTTTACATATGAATCTTAGACTTCAATGCTTACCATAAGCACAATACAGAAATTTTAAACCACATAACAAGATTTGGAAGGATGTGTATTGAGAATAACATGGAGAAATCATAAATGAAATACTTGAGATATGAGAACAAATTTGTATCATTGAAAAAAATTAATAGATTGAAATGTAATGGGGCTAAACATATTGTTAAAATCTGTGACAATAGATGAACAGTTGAAGTCTTAAACTAGAGTCAAAGAGATTGTATAAGTTATAGAAAAAGATAACATATAAGATTGATAGATATGATAATTTGCTGGAATGATGTGGAGAAGAGAAGCTATGGATTAGAGAAACTGAATTAAACTCGAAGAGATGACCTTACAGTGGATCAATAATGGATCAAAATGTTAGAGACATATAAATAATTTTTATGGTCTTGTATTGCAAATTATCTTTGTTAATCACTATTTTTAATGATGTTTTAAATGTTTTCTCATTTTAAAAGAATTATTATAGTAATGGCTGTTGCAACTGTAAAAATATAAATAGTTTATAACTACTCAGATTTACCAAACCTCTTTAATTATACCAAATACACTAATGTTAATTGTTTGCTGTGAAAGTTACTTGAAAAGTTGAATTACAATCTTTATCTGGTTCCTTCTGTATAATTTTGATTGTCTGATGGTTTTGTATTTTATATTTTAATATTTTCACCATATTTGTTTATTTTGGAAATTATTATTCTTAAGAGTGAATAATTGCATATAATTGACAGCAATTTTGAAAACAATTGATAAGTCTAATACCAAAATGAAGAGGAAACTGTTATATTTGATTGGCTAAAGTAAGCTTTTTTTTTTTTTTTCTTCATACAGGACCATTTCAAATAACTTGCTTTTAATGCAGCCAATCTTAATACTGATGCAATTACTGAAATGTTAATTCAATTATACATATTTTCCTGAAGGTTTGTGATGATGGTGTTCTACTTGTATTTTTTATACTGGAGAGGGGAGACTAATACCCCTCGAAACGTTGCTCATATATTAATCTGTGTGATGTGCTATTACTAATAGATGAATGTATTTGGAATATTTAAATAAAGTTAAATTTTTCTAAAGACATTCAATACTCATATTAGATGATGTAAATAGTCCAATATAAAAATACAGTTATACATATATTTATATCTCAATTGTTTATTAATTAACTAATTTTAATGTAAACTCAATCTTATTTATATTTCTTTGTGATGGTGAAATTTAACAATTGTAATGATTTACCACATGTTTTTTTAAAATAAATAAATTTACTATTTTGAATGTTTTTCATTTTTGTTTAAAATCTTATTTTGATATTATTATATATGATATATAATTAATTTTGCTTTTAGGTCTTGCATTCTGTTGTTGAACCTCAAGAAAATGGATGGATTTGTCCACCAACTGGATTACAGATTTCTAATTGGCTTGGTTTAGTATATTTTATTTTAATGTATTATGGAGTTGTAGTTCCTGCTCTTCCTCCTCATTCTCATACAGCATCTTATACGGTAATTCTATATTATTATTAGGAATTTCATAATTGTTATTATTTTTTTTTAGTTCTATTATTTTATATTTTGAAAAGTTCAAAGAATGCTTCAAAAATTACAACTTTCTATTAGTTATTCACCAAAAGTACATCATATACCATTTCAAAATTTTTCTACAAATTTCTTTATACCGTACATTTTTTTAGACAAACTCCCAAACTGTTTTTTGGCTTATTTTCTAGAATTATAGGAGAAAAAAAAAGTAATTTAATAAATTAGGTGAATGTTGATTTCTCATTTTATTCCACTATTATACATCCACTAACAATGATAGTCTAATCCCATGTTGAAGTGACTTATAGCCCAGTTCATTCCTCTAATGGGTAATGCTGCTAACCATCTTTCGGTTGTCCCCAAAAAATCTTTAGTAAAGACAATTTTCTTAGTATATAAATCGGGCAATATTTATTTGATACTGATGCTAATTTCTGTTTAAAGAAGAGTTATCTCTCAAATAAACTTGTTTGAACCCATTAAACAATATATTGCACTTTATCCCTATTATTATTTCGAATTGCTAGCTAAGAGCAGAACACTGATATTCATAATTCACACATATAAAACTACCATTATTAAATAAATGTATACCATGAAAATTACTCTTATTGATAGAAAAATACAAGGAAAGAAATAGATAGTTTACTAACAATAATATTTTACTAATGACAACATGGGTCTACTAATTTAGGTATATGTGATAATAATAAACACAAAGTTTGAATGACCACATATATCAAAGACCTTCTTTAGTGAAAAGTGGATTTATATACATTTTTGAATATTTACTTTATAATGTCTAATTTATTCTGAAAGTACATTCACATATGCATTTCATTCTTCCCTTCACATAGGTAGTACTGCTATTTATATATTAAATCAGAGAGAAAGAAGATAAAAAATGAATTAATGTCATATCCCCCTTCTCCAGTAAGATGTTATCAGAACCCAATTTTTATCACTTATATATCTCCATTGTAAAAATAAATGAAAATTTTTATATGGTTAAAATGATAACAACAATATTTGTAACTTTAAACCCTTTTATTTTTTACTTTAATGAATATAAATTTCTCACTATTCACTTCATTTTTTTTTTTTAAAGTGTTCACACACAATTTCATATATATCATTAAGTTAACATTAGAAAGTCTTAAATATATGTTGTCTTTTTGATTCATCATGTCTAGCATAAACAAATTTGAATTTTCTGCATGGTTTTCATAACCCTGGGTTAGCTTCTTTTCCAGTTCATAGGCTTGATGTTTCACAAACAAATCCATCATTTTATATTTAATTCTTAAATTTCTCTGAGATAGGCAGTTTAGCATAGTAGGGAACAGTTCATCATTTCAAGAATTAATTTCTAGGTTTATCTAGCACAGAATCTTTCACTTTAGAAGAACTATATTATAATATTTAAACAGCATTAAACTGTTGCACATGCGCTTTGGATTTTAACTATAAAATGAATGAATACTAACACTTCAAACACATGATAAAGTCTTTGGAAAAGACAGAATGGCCATCTATCTTTTCGAACCCAAACGCTTTTGTATGGGCGAATCTTAAATGTTTGAAAGTGAAAGCGTGAAGATATTAAATAATCACTTTAAATTACTTTTATATGCTTGAATGAATGACGCTGGTGAAATTTACTAGAATTTACAATACGTCATTCTTATTTGAAATTAAATGTATGTAAATAAGTCAATTATTTTATATAGCAGGATGTTTTTACAAACTGTAAAAACATTGCGCTATATAAAATAATTGACTTAAGAACTATATTATGTAAGGACAATGATTCCCATAACTTTTTGTAACCTCTAGTTACCCATTCTATATAACATAATATTTAAGGAAGTATTTCATAACTTTAGTTAAGGAATATACTCAAATTACATAGACTTTTAAATATAGACATGTTTTTATTATTAAAAAAAATTTAATTGATTGCACTTTTTGGAGTTTCTGGTGTTACAAATTCACCTCTTGATATATATATTTTAATATATGTAATTCTACTAATCAGATTATTTTTTACAGAATAACATTTTTGTTATTTTTTTCCATTCAAAATTTACTATATTTCGGTTCAAGATTACACCACTCTTTCATACCAAACATACTATATTTTGATTGAATATTTTCTAAGAACATACATTTAAAACAAAAATAAAATGCATAATATTTAGATTTGTCTGATGTTCTTTTCTCCCAAATTGATTTTTATATGGCTATGAATAGTTTTTAACTGCTAGTCAATAACACTCTTGTATCATGCCAAAGTTAACACTATAAATTAACATAAAAACTATTGAAATAAGCCATATCTGTTTCTGGTCTCTTAATATATATATATGGAATACTTTATATATGTTTCTGGTCTCTTAATATATATATATGGAATACTTTATTATGCATAATGTACATTTACTGAATATATATATTTTTAATTTTCATTTATTTTAACACCATCATAATACAACATTAATATCTTTAATTCTATTTATTTTATTACCATTGCTGATTTATTTAATATCAAGCATGCTTTTATGATACATTGTGTCTCCAATCTACACAGACCCAATATACATATACCTTTGTTATTTCCAACATTTTTGCCCCCATACTTTATTTTTTATTTTCACTTTTAAATTTTTATTTGCATTAATTAAATTATTCTTTTGTTGTATCTTTACTATATAATGTGGAGGGATTTTATTATTTTATAATGTTTCTTAAATATTAGATGTCACTGAAGGTTAATGTGGTGTAGTCTTAAAAAACTGTTATAAATTGTCAATCACTGATAGATTGCCACTAATAGTTATTAAATATTATTTCCTGTTTGTATACTTGATTGCTAGATTTCTTTACCTTCCTGTGAACAATGAATTTAACATAGATGCATTTTGATTTGACTTTTTTTTACTATAATTCAGCTAGCTGTTTTTGTGATTTTAAAAAGTTATGATAAGTATCATGAAAACTCTTATTACAAATCTATACATTAAATAATTATCTGAACAGGATTTACATTAATGCAATACTTGATAGTTAAATAGCTGCATTGTGAAAATCTTAATGGATATTATAGAAAATTTAATTATGAATATACCAATTTCTTTTATTCATATATGCTACTCCCAGTCAATCATTTATTGCTATTGAGAATCTGGCATCATATTTCCATTAATCTTCTGTCTTTGTGAGATATTTTAGCATTTAGTTTATTGTTTTATATATGCATGATTCCTAAAGACATTGATATAAAGTATACAATAAATCAAAAAACTGATAAATTCACATCTTATTAAAGCAGGCTTTTTATCTTGATAGTGTGTGAATCTAAATTTCAATCTTAATACTTTATTATTATTGTTTATATAATCTGCTTGTGTAAATGTCTATTTAAAAATGTGCTTTGTGTCACCAGACCCTTCTTTTTCGGAGAAATCAATATTCATATTTTTCATTTATTAGTATTTTAAATAAAATGTCTATTATATATCCTATTGAAGTGATGATTGTAGTGTTTTGTAAAAATATTTACATTGACATCCAAGTATAAGTTTTGTACTCCAGAAAAAGTAAAGAATGTATTAGAGAAATTTATTTATTCTTTGTTAGATCGCTAACTAATAAGTGTTAAATTTAATTAATGATTAAATTTACGTATTTGCAATAAGAACATTGCATTCGATAAATACCAAGAAATATTTGCTAATTACAAATATTTTTGATACAATATGAATTCATTGTATGTGTAATTAAAAATGCAATGAAGAATTCAAGACTGATAACATCAAGGATGAACCATGGATTGCCGGAGGCCAACTAAGGACTATCAATAGTTTGAGCAGGGTTCTACTTTTAGTGAGTTACCAAGGGATGGTTTTAGAGGGACAGAAGTGAGTGTAGCTGAAAGAAGCTTAAATGATGAGACAGTGCTCTAGTATGAAGTTGATGTGTTCTCATGCAGCAGCTGAACTAACTGGGGCCCAAAAGTTTTGGGAAAACCGAGGCTGGAGGAAATCGTCTAGTAAACAGTCAGTCATGAAGTCGGTCAAGGGAAGTGAATCAAAGTGAACTATTTATATATATTGTGTTGTGTGTGTACCAATAGCTTTTCGTGGGAAGTGAACCAAAATGAACTACATATTGTGTTGTGCATGTAGCAATAACTTTTTGCTATTATTATTATTTATTGTTTTGTTTGTTAGTATTTGGAGTGCTTGCATTTTGAACACACAACAGTGATTATCTGAAATAACATTTTAAATTAGATTAATTGAATTTCTCTAAAGAATTATTTTATTATTAAGTTGAAATAATTGGTGAAATACATTAAATATGTTTATCCGTTTGTAATATAGAATTTTTATAATATTTGACAAATACTAGTTAACATTGATATTAATTTAATTATAGGACTAGATATTTATATTGTGACCATATACTATTTCACATATCAATAAAGTAGGATGAATGTTTATTTCTTCAAATACCAATAAGTAATATATATAAATGTTTATATATGGAAATACATGAATTTATTAAATACAAAATATTTATGTAAGCATGGCCAAAATATTAGGAATAGGCCTATTAATAACTGTATTTCAATTCTTAAATAAACTCAAATATTAAAATTTAAACAAAATTACGCCATTCTCGAAAAAGAAAAGTACTAAAGTATTTGCTTAAATGTAATAATATTGTACTATTAAAGTTGTTATGAAACTATAATTTTAGTAGGAATAAAATTTGTTAGCAATGGAATAATATCTTTAAATAGAATATTTTGTTTGTGGTGAAATTATTTTCTTCTTATACTGCATTAATGAAAATATACAGAAAATTATATACTTTTTGAAAGTTAAAGCAAATAAATATATTTCTAAATAAGAAATGATTGAGATTTGTAACAAAAAGTCAAAATTTATTTTTTGAAACTTTAGTGAAAATAATTTTTATTAATTAAGAAAGTGATTAAAATCTAAAGACAGATTCAGAATTATGTTTTAATTAAAGGCAAGAGGAATAATGATGTAATTTAAAGATCACTTAATTATGATATAAAAAATTATGATATAATTTTAAAAACAAAAAAATTCAAAAGAGTGTTGTTGTTTGTTTTGTTTTTTTTTGTATTCTATGTTATTATGAAGGGGGGGGGGAGAGAATATTAATAGAGAAAGTTTCAGAAGACTAGAGTTAGCAGAAAAAGTTAAGATAAATCCACATCATTTGGTCTTATTCTTATTTGGAAATGATGATAGAAATAGAAGAGAAAGAGAGGGAAAAATAGTCACCAAAAATTAATAATACCATTGAAAATAATCCTAGCAAACTGCAGTCTACACAAAATAGAGACATTTTTCTCAAATCATATAATACATATGTAGTTATTCAGCTAACACTGAGATATGTAGCTAGATTTTTTTTTCCATTGCTGCAAATTTTTCAAGCATGCAGCAATCAGTCTTCCATGATGGAATAGCCAGTTAATTGTCTAAAAAAATTTCTGTCTGAGAATACCTCCTTTTTCCAAGTGAAATATAGAATCACAACTCTGAAGTAATTATTTACTCTGTAAAATTTTCTAATCAAAAAAAAGATAGTATTGAAAAAAAGTATGCATGAAATATGAAAAAGAATACAAAATGAGAAATTTTATATATGAAATTAAGATATTGTGTAACATACTAAAATATCCTAGGTAAAAATATACTTTCTAATCAATAATATATTTTATGTATTACACTAAGACTTAAACAGAAATAATTTTATATTACTTTGATTGTATTTGGTTTTAAATATTAAAAAGCTTTGATGTTTCATCTTACTTCTGTTTTACTAAATTAAACCACTAAGCATCACATGATCATTTCTTGTGCTTGCTCATAACTGTTATTAAAACAGGCAAAACTCTCCATACAGTAGTGCCCACTCAGTGCAAGCCAGAATAATCAATGGATGCCAGAAGGCTTGTGCATAACATCCCTATCTAATGCCTACTCATCCAATATCCCCAGACTAGTTTCTAGCTTGTGGCTTTCATCAGTGAGGAGTCTTGGATCTAAGAGCACTGCACCTAGATTTTATGCACAAGCCTTCTGGTATTCATTGATTACTCTGGCTTGCACTGAGTGGGCACTACTGTATGGAGAGTTTTTCCTGTTTTAATTTCATGTTATAATATGGATATTTATTATCTCAGCCTATTAAGAAATATGATTATTAAAGATTTGATGGATAAATAATATATACAATATGTATGTGACTAGTTGCTAAAAATAAGGTTATAATTTCTGTATTGATGTACATATATTTCAAGACTGTAACTCATCAGATGAACTGAAATTTCAGCTGAAATACATATAAAATGAGAGAGATTGGCCTGGAAGATGTTATATTAAGTGATAGACATTTCTAGATTTACATTTACCATGGAAGAATGCATTATAAACGTGAATGATTTGACATGTTATCTATATAATTATATATAAAGACAGGAAAAAAAATAATTATTATACAACCATCATATTAATCATCATTTTTTTCTTTGCACAATCTATTAAAATAATAACAACTCCATACAATAGTGGCACCTAATGCTATAATAATCAATATATGCTACTGTTGTACTATTGAAACTATTGTATAGAGGAAGTTGCTACTATTTGAATAACTTGTGTATGGAAAAGAAATGGTGATCATGAGATAGGTTAATACCAATCATAGCCAAAGAGAAGTTGGTGACTGGTTATTAAAAAAACAAACAAATAGATACTGAACTGCATTCATGTATAGGTAAATTAGCTTGGATTGAAAACGTTATTGTGTTTTCAGTTCAGGCTCATTGCTTTATAGTTGATTAAATAGATAAAAGCTAGTTGCTAGAGGGATGTATTAGATCCAAACTTTTTTTGGATCTTTTGCATTCGTCTAGCAACTAGCTTTAGGGATGTATTAGATCCAAACTTTTTTGGGATCTTTTGCATTCGTCTAGCAACTAGCTTTTATCTATTTAATCAACTATAAAGCAATGAGCCTGAACTGAAAACACAATAAAGTTTCATAAGTGCATTGCTCTCAGATCTAAGACTCCTCGGTGATGACAACCATAAGCTAGAAACTAGTCTGAGGATATTGGATGAGTAGGCACCAGATAGGGGTTTAAATGCAAAAACTTTCTGGCATCTATTGATTGCTATAGCTTGCACTAGGTGGCACTATTGTATGAAGAGAGTTGCTATTATTTTTATAAATAATAATAACTGAATGTTTCATCTCTTGATAAATAATATGACAGTTTAAGTTTTGATTTAGGAAATTTTACTTTTTGAATCTATCATATTGAACAGAACATCTCTCTGGATGAATAATGTTATTATATTTTAATTACATTGGAGTACAATTAGGCTTGTGTTTTAAATATGTAGTATACATATAGTAAATCAAACATTGTGTATATATAATAAGTTCAAATACATTGTGTATATATAACAAAAATTATATATATGTATAGGTATTGATGATGCAATTTATTTAAATATAGATAGCCATCGATATTATGATATTTATTACAATTATCAGAAAATCATTATTATATGATATATTGATTAGAAGGGACTTGAACTCAGACTTTCAAGCTTCATACACCTATCCACTCCATCCCATGTAGCTGATACACATGACCACATGTGAAAAAGATAAATAATCTCCAATATATATATATATATATATATATATATATATATATATATATATATATATATATATATATATATATTTATATTATATATATTTTATGTTGAATCAGCTCTCATCAATTGGATCAGATCATAATCTCCCACACATATATATGAAGAGTTGGAGGGTGGGGAAGATTGAAGCCTGTCCATTAAAGTTTGAATATTTGCTGTCTTAATATAAGTTGAGCACAGATTATATATGTGTTGGGGAGATTATGATCTGAACCAATTAATGAGTGGTGGTTCAGTGCAAAATACTTATACTAGAGATTATTTATCTTTTTCACATGTAAGTGGTCATGGGTATCAGTTGTATGGAATGGAATGGATCGCTATAGGGAGCTTGAAAATCTGAGATAAAATTGTTTCTAATTACATTATGTTCAGCATAGACAATGTACTTGTATTTAAATATGATATGTTGATACTTGTTTTTTTAACTTATTGATCTAAAATATATATATATATGGAGCTGTGCATATATACATACAATTATATATATGATGGCTTCACCATACACTGTGGACTAGCTAAGATCCTAAATCCAACAACAGTGAATGTATGTTCTTTTTCTTTTACTAAATGATGACTTGCATAAATAATTATATTAATTTAAGAGAAATTATTTTTTTAAAAAAAAGAAAGAAATGTTAATGAAATAAAATGATAAAAAGTTTATCTTTTTATTTATAACTATTTTAAATATATGATGGCAGAAATAGTTAAGGGAAATTTTTTTTTAATTAAATAGAAACCATTAAGAAATGAATTAATTTATAAAACATTTTTAATTAGGTAAATATAGATAACAGGGAAATTTGAAATAATGGGCATTTTTCACTACTAATGAGAGTTTAATTAAAATACAATTGGAAAAAAGGGTATAAATAAAGAATCTTTCTTTTGTTTCATTCTCTTAAGCCTGCTGAAGCTCTTGCGGAAGGACTTTTATGTTAAGAATTTCTTTTTCTAGAAGAAATTTGCTAAAAAAAATTTATTACAAAAAAAGAAATTTACTTTGAAATACTGCTTGTTGCTGTTACTTGGATCTGTAGGGTATTTGTTCTCTCTATATATATATGAATCCAGAAATGTGTTACTTGCCAAAAATGTGTGAGTAGATTTCTTTGTCTCCGCTTTTCCATCTGTTCCCAGGACCACAGTCATAGAAATGTAAACCAACTGGAGAACCAAAATATGCCTGACTGATGCCTGCCCTGTATGAATGAATACTTAAAGACTTGAAACAAACTTGAAGAACCTAGAAGACCTGCTAGCAATATCAAATGAACCCATTGATCTATCCACTCTGGTTACTGATAACTATCCCCCTAATTGGAAACATATTTGTCTTTCTAAAATTAAATCTATATTTTTTTTTGTAATTGAAATTATATATGTACATCTTGTCAATAATATTACATATATGTTGTTGTTTTTTTGTTGTTAAATATTTTAATTGGTGTTAGTTTAATACATATAATGGTGGCAATGAATTTTATTAATTTAAAAGAAATGTCTCACTAAAATTGATCGCCATTATACTCATATTATTAGGTATTAATATATGTATATATGTATTTTCTAAAGAAAGAAAGGAAAAAGGAAGAGAGAAGAATGCAATGTCCCATATTAAATTTCTATTTATTGGTAAGAGACTTGTGATTTAATTATTAAAGATTTTATTTAAATTTTTTTTAAAAAAATAAAAGAAAAAGGAAGACCCTTACCTAGATTTTTTGTCACAGTTTTTTTTTTAGTCAATTGAAAGGTTACATATATATATGTCTATATCTGATGGACATAAAAATTAAAAAAAAAGAAAATAAACGTTCATATTTATTTTATCTGTAAAAGAGAGTGTACAGTCATTTGTATATGTTTATTTTAAAATTCTTGAAATATGTATTGGGCTCAATGGGTGGACTGGTTGAACAATAACTAATTATTAAGATATCCATCCTTTGTATAAATGGTCTTAATTTTATGAAGGAAAGGTAACAATTATTTTATAATGGATTTTTCTGTTTGGTTAAACTTTCGTAATGTTTTATATATTTTTACAAATGAAGGTTTTCTGTTTTTTTTTTTTAAATTTAAAGATTGTTAGATTGTATTTTTATTATATTGCATACTGGGTGATCTCAGGATATGTTCAGTGCTCTTTTACCAAGTCTTCATTAGGCTAACATACTTCCTCAGGATCGCAATGGAAATTAATAGATTGGATCTCATATCCTGAAAATATAAATATATAACTGAACACCAGCAACAAACTCCAATCCTGAATTTGATGCATGCTTTGGTGAATGAATTCCATTTCCTCTAACTGCAGTTAGAGATGGAGAGCTATCCAGACTTGTATTAGCCTCTTGGTTTGACTTCATGTCTCAGGACTCATCCTAGCTCACAATATTCAATCACCTTAGACCACAATATTTTATATTTATTTTAAAACCTTCTCTAAAATATTAATGAAATGTTTCTGACAAAACTGAAAAATATCCGTTGGGAGTCACTTAAATTTGGTCATTAGAAAAGGGCTGTACTTTCAAAGTATCCTAAAAGGTGTTTAGTGGGTTTAGCCAGTTATTTCTTACCATGTGCTCATAGTTAATGAAATTCTGTTTCTCTCTTTAAATCAAATAACCTGACCATTGGCTAGAAATATTCCCAATTTATAATCTGAATTTGTTTTTGTTTTTTGTTTTTTTTGTGAAATAAAAGAGATTTTTACTACCTTTTTATATATGGTTGCAGGGAAAATAGCCCGTAGTGCATCTAATTAATCTTTGTATATTTTGCTAATGTATATAATAAAGTTTCTTTTTTTTGTCTTTCATCCACTGTTATTAAAATTTCGTAGTATTGGGTTTTTTTTATTAAACCCGGTCACTATATATATATTAAAAATTCATTTTGTGCTCTCATCTCTCCCTGACCACTGGGCATACATTAAAGAATAATTCTAGTAAGGTTTGGGAATAAGACACTTGATATTAATCAGGAGGAATAGGCAAGGTTCGAACCCCCTCAACCTACATTTCTTGGTCAAGTTGAAACAGCTTTATTTTTTTACTGTTACATGGTTTTTTTTATAATCTGGCATCCAACATGGAGCCTTACTGTTAGAGATAGACACTGAAATATGATATTGGGAATTTGATGATCAGGATAAAAAAAAAATTTTTTTTATAAATAAATAATAGTGAATCACAGCAGTGTGTGTAATTTTTCTCTTGTGCTTTCTGCTCTATCAATTGTTGGATAAAATGTATGTTCCACAAGATGGGAAAACAGTTGGTTCAGTTGAAAAAAATACCAAATCAGATATTAATATTTTTTTTTTCTTTTGCTAGGAAGGGAAACAGAGTGATCAAACAAGGAGCAGAGAAAAGGAGGAGTCAAATAGTGTCCCCCCTCCCGGCAGTAGTAGTAATATTTCTTATAAATGTATGTCAAGGACCCATGTGGTTACCGGATATGGTCAAATATACAACATACAGAACATGGTAATAAAAGAATAAATAAACACAGGTTGGCAAGAACTATGGATATGATAAAAGATAAATACAATGTAAGGAAAACAAAACTGACATATAAAAAAGCCAACAGTTGCAGGGATGATTGAAAGAGGGAAGCAATTCTTTGAAAAGCAAAGCTAAGAAAATGAAACAGAACTTTTAAAGACATCACTAACACAGAGAGTAAAAACAACAACAAACCAAAAATTTTTTTGCCTTTGTCTTGCATAGCCCAGAAGGAGACATGGATTCACCAAAACTACAGAAGGCCAGAGATAACACAGATATATCATTTTCAGACAGAATGTTGGAAAACCAAATGCCAATAATAAGGACTACAGACATGGACACACTGGAACCACAATGGATAAGAAAATTGATGAAAACTATGAGAAGAAGACTGGAAGAATGCGAAGAATAATGTAGATAATGTGGAGCAGAAATCAACAGGATGAAAGAAGAGAGAGAAGGAAGCAGTAATGAAACAGGCATCAAGAGATGAGACATTTTAGAATGTGAACAAAGCGAGCATTCAATGTGAAAATAAAGCATAAGACTTGTGGAAACAACAAAGACTTATAGAAACAACAAATAGCCCAATGGTGGAAAGATTTATCCACATCAAAACTTTTCTGGGTGACATAAGAGAAAACCCAATGGCGCACTTGCAGAGTTTACAAGAGCTGTTCCAGGAACTCAGAGAAGATGAAAGATATTAGTTGCAGTTAACCATTTACATTGGTCTGCTCAGGATTAGTAGACAGGCATAAACAAAAAGCCAACAATATTTAGAGATTTCCATGTCACCTTGCTCAGGATCTTTGGGATGAGGAGTGGCAGGAGAAGGCATTACACCAGGTATTGCAGGAACAATATGGCATTTCCAAAAGAGAAACATACACCCAGTTTTTCCTTCACCAGGCATCAGTGTTGAAGTCATTAGAAGCTTTCTCATTGTCTGAGGGGCAGATTATTTGGACTATAAGGCAGATTATGTCTCTCCACATACAACAATTGATGTTGAGCTGTCAAAACTATGGGACAGAACAAATAGTGGAATTTCTAACTGCTCTGGATTTCAGTAATTTAGAAGAGGACTTGACATGGAATCAAACAATCCTCAGGAAAAAGGTAAAACCACAGCAACATTTATCTATGAAGAGGAGAAACCCCATCACTGGTCACCATACCAAGTATATCCGAAAGTTGAAGCATTACTAGAAGACATCCCAATGATTGCTTTACTGGACATGGGCAGTCAATTATCACTTATGTCAAAAGAATGGTATGATGGAACAGTAAGAGTAAAGCTTCTACTCACTTTGCCTACATGGGCCATTCAAATGGCAAAAGGGTTAAAGTTGAAACCTGTCAAATGTGGGTGGACATAGAAATAGGATCTACCAGAGTAAGTCATCTGTTTTTGTTAATGGTGGGTCTTATACAAGATGCACTGTTGGGATCTGATTTTATAGCAGAACATCAATTGGGGATAAATTATGCTAAGAAGATATTGCAGTTTTATGAAGAAGTCCTGATCGGTAGTCAAACAAATCACAGTGCTGCCAAAGTAGGATTCATTCTGGAGGTATTTATTTGACTTAGGATCAATAGAAGAGAAAATTAAACAGTCATCCCTCGAAGTTGAGAAGGATAAAAGGAAACTAGTCATGATGCTAACAGAAAATGCAAGGTCACTTTCAATCGTACCAGGGATCATAAAAGGGTATGTGTATAGGATACAAGTCAAGGAAGAGACTTGCTTCCATGCAAGGACATACTCTAGCCCTTATCAGTATAAGAAAGAAGTGGAAAAACCAATTAAAAAGCATGATAGAAGGGGGCATTATAGAAAGTCACCTTATAACAGCCCTATAGTACCAGTTAAAAAAATGGGTCGATATGGGTATGCTTGGATGCAAGGAAATGAATAGCATTACTATCCCCAAAAGAGACATACTTCCCCCCTTTCAGAATGTTTTTGCCTGTCTCACTAATAAGAAAATTTTCATCACTCTTGATTTAATGTCAAGTTATTGGTAAATTGCTCTTGACCCATGGGACAGAAAATACCCAGTGTTCAGATATTAAGGGCACACATGTATTCAAGTGGATGCCATTTGGCCTAATCAACAGTGGTGCTGGATTAATACGGTGCCTAGATCAAGCCCTATCAGAAGAAATAAAAAAATACATGGTGTGCTATGTCAACGGTATGGATATCACTTCCACTGACATAGCTGAATCCTTAGTACATTTAAAAAGGTTCCTCCAAGAATGTGTGGCAAAGAACATCACAATAAATCTCACTAAAAGTTGCTTCACTCTACAAGAGATTACCTTTCTTGGACATTTAATGAACGGACAAGGGATCATCCCATCCGGACAAGATAACAGCTTTAAAAATTTTCCCACACCTACTAATCATGGCCTTATAATTTTATAATAAATTCTACAAAAACTTTGCATTAGATGCATTATTATTACTCAACCTCTTAAAAAAAGGACCAACAGGACTTTGAAAAAATAATTTTCTACAAACTGTGATAGTACACCATCCTGACTTCACTCATCCACTTTATTTACAAACTGACAGCAGTAAAAGGGATCTGGGGGTAGTGTTGTTTCAAATTAATCAGCAGAACAGACAAGGCCTGTATTTTTGCAGCAGAATCCTCCATGGGTGGAAGCCAATTACACTGTGATGGAACAAGAGACTCTGGCAATAGTATTTATTAGGCAATAGTATTTATTAGGTTCAGAAGTAATTATCATTACCGACCATAGGTGCCTTAAGTTCCTAAATAGAGGATATCTCACCAATGACCGTCTCATCAGATGGAGTCTGTTTTTACAACAATTTTCATTGTATAGTAATTTAATTCCCTGGAACAGAGAATGTAGTAACAAACATCTTGAGCTGTCACCCAGTAGAAATACAACCACACAATTTGTGGCTGAAGAAATCTGCATAGCAACAATGTCCATTGATGTGGATGACTCAATAGAACATGATTTGAAAAATTTGGCCAAGGTGCAAAGATCAGACATAAAATATGGACCTATTATTGAGATTTTGGAGAAAAGGCTGGGGCCAGAACTGAAGACACATTATTGGATCAAAGATAATATCCTGATGTATAAAACATGCTATTGGGCAAACCCTTAGAAAATTGTAAATACTACAGGAAAATTAGAAGGTGGTTTATTGAACATTATTCACAAACTATGTGGACATTAATGCCCCCAGAAAACTGAACAGTGCTATACGCCATCAGTTCTATTGGGAAATGATGTACTCTAGCATACTGACCAAACTTAGAGAGTGCCAGATCTGTGCCCAGAGTAAACACCCTAACCAGTCTTACATGGGAATGGTTACTCCAATACTACCTACAAGTCCAAATGAACTTTTTGCAATGGACTACTATGGACTGTTACCTGCTTTTAACTGCTTTAAGTTTCTTTTTGTGATGTATTTTCAAAGTATGTATCACTATGCCTTGTATGACAGACAGAATCACATAGCACACTCAAAATTCTGTGTTCAAAGCAGTTTGTTAAAATAGCGAAACCAAAAACCATTTTTTCAGATCATAGGTCAGCATTTACATCTTGACAATGGAGAGAAGGGATATGCAAACAGGGAGTTAAACATATTTTAACATCAAAGAGGAATCCTCGGCTGAACTGCATGTTCTGGACCTACTTGGGCAGTAACCATAAAAATTGGGTCAACAAACATCCATAATGGTAAGACATTTAAACCAGAACATAAACAAATCTACAGGTTGTATCCCAGTTAAGTTGCATTTTGAAACATAGGACTTTGGGTTCATAAAAATGCTATTGCCAGTAGAGCAGGAAATAGCTGATCATGATAGGGATCAAGCCAATGCTAGAAGGTGACTGGAACAGATGGCACAAAAAAGAAATAAAAAAAGTGGAACATAATGCGTACCATTTTCAAACCAGGAAGCAGATGTGGGTTCACATACCACACACAAGCAAGTCATCAGAGGGGGAATACAAGAAGTTTTTTCCCTCTATACAAAGGGCCTTTCATTATAAAATGGAAATTGGGAGAGAACGCTTTTCTATCAGGAAATGACAAAGGAACCACTGGTCCATTTAACACAAGATTATTAAAGCCATATCGGGGCATAACAACTAAGACATCTAAAGAAAGAGCTAATAGCAAGGCCCAGAGAGGAAGTTCCACTGACAAAAAAATCATTTAAATAGGGTGCTATATCCTAAAGAAGCAAAAATGAGAAACTAGGTACAACCAAGACACATCAACATAGACATGAGATCATGTTATTATAAACTTAGAGTTGCAGTGTTATTTGTATTTGAATACTTAAATAATGTATGTAATAGGAGTGATCCTTTTGTATCACTCTGCAAGACCGTAGCTTTAGTTATTTTTTTACTTGTTTTTTTAATGGGTTCTAGGAATATGAAGCTGTGCATATATATATATATGCTGGTGTCACCATTTACTGTGCACTAGTTAAGACCCTAAGTCCAACCACAGTGAATGCATGTTCTTTTTCATAAACTAAATGATGACCTGCATATAAATAGGTATATTAATTTAAGGGAAAATATTTAATAAAAAGAAAAGTTAATGAAATAAAATGTTTGAAAGTTTAACTTTTTATTTATAACTATTTTAAAATATATGATGGCAGAAGTAGATAAGGTAATTTTTTTTTGTAGAAGATAATGGAAAATTTGAAACAATGAGCATTTTTTGCTACTAATAATAATTTAATTAAATACAATTGGAAAAAAGGGTATAAATAAAGAACCTTTCTTTTGTTTCACTCTTACTCCTGCTGAAGCTCTTGCAGAAGGACTTTTATGTTAATAATTTCTTTTTCTAGAAGAAGTTTTCTAAAAAAAATTTGTTACAGAAAAAGAAAATTCACTTGGTCCTGCTTGTTGCTGTTACTTGGAACTGTAGGGTATTTGCTCTCTATATATTGTACCGGTCGAAATTGTCTGTCCACATAATAAGATCTAGCATCTAGGCAAAAGTACCTCGAGTCCAATCATGTGCGAGATACATATGTCAGGAACAATCATGAACTCTGCCCTGTATGCCCAGATTCCAGGTTCAATTACTTATGAGCAGCAAATCCGATGATACTAGAATATTTAATTCACCACCGGCCGACATCGCACATCGGAGAAACAAAGAGACTCAGGGGAAAATCATGACAAATGCGTATATACATTTTAAAACAGACAAGCACTTATGCTTAACTTTAGTGGGATCTTACATCATTCCACAAATCATGACATTTAAAATTTAACTAAATCAATTAACTAAAGAATGAGCAATGATCAGATGTTTAGTTTTAAAATTATATTTAATAACGAACAAATAGAAATAAAAAAATATATACATTTGAATTATATTAAATGGTGATTAGCCTCATATTACAAATAAGTTATATTGTGCTTACTCGCACTTGAGCATAAGTATTTACAAATAAGTTATGAAGAATTTTGATGTGGCGTAATGACATTTCAATTAATCTAGCACATTTATAAAGTGTACAATTATAATGATTCGCCCGAATTACAAACGAAAACACAACCTTGACTGATCCCAGGATGGGTTACATAATTGTCGGTTAACTAACCGACCAAGCTATCATAAGTTTAATATATAAGAAAATATAATTTTTAATAAAGATTTATTTACTTTATTTGCATGATGAACGTATGTGGTATTATTTCTTTAAATTATATATAGAGAGTCGTTAAGCGACACACCAAAAGTTATTTAATTTATGAGATACGTTTATTTAGACCATAACATTAGATACAGATATTTATAGGCTTGAGCTTTTTGAAAAGAGGGGTCTAATATAAAGTGTCGCGGTGTTAGCATAATGGCCAAATATCTGCGGATCCAATATTTTGAGGTGCTTTATCATATAAAAGAAAACAGTCTAGCCGACTTGCCACCCCACATTTTGTAAAATCGGCTGACAAAGGGTTCTCGGATGGAGATGCACTGGGCCAAACTTTGCCAGAATTATCCCATGCATTGCTCTCATTATGCGAGTATATATATATATGTATATGGTCCAGGAACATTCATTGCCCAGTTTACGACCTGAAACAAAGATGAGACGGCTCGGGCATTCCGATGCACATCTCTAGATAAAGCTTAAAACATGAAGAGTGGCTTATGCTAACAATGCTTTGGGACAGACTAATAACTAGTTAAATATCTATAATTAAGCTTATAACCTATAATGATAACATCAAAGATAATGGTATGATCGTATTTATTAAACGTAGTTTAAAGACATTATTAGAAAAGTATTTTTAATATCAACAAAAGTTCTAAATCCCCTCCCCCCTTTTCATTACACTTTCCACATACGTATAACATAGTATACAATTAAGTCTAAGGTGTGCTTTAAGAAAAATATTCATATATATGTTTAGATGGGCGAGAATAAAGACATAAAAAGTAATATATATATTTAACATATTTGTTTGCATTAATATTGCGCTCTTACGGAGATTATTAACATTGTATAAATCGTAAACTAATCAAAGGTAAAACTTTATTTCTCCCTCTGTTGTTTACGCAAAAAATATAATAATTAGCAAAACATTTTTTTTTAAAAAACCTAGCAAGCGTTATAGTTTTAAAAGTAAAAACAAACTAAAATTAAGTGTTACTCCTATCTAATGTGAGGAGCTAAGGTAAAAATAACTATACTGGCGAGGGTGGGAGTTCATTGGAATGTCATTTAGCATTTAAAATATATATATTAGACAAAATATTAATAAAATAATTGCCGCATTAAATTAAAATAAAAAAAGTTACAAGGCTAATCAAAAGGGTTATAGAATAAAATAGATTATAACCAAGTTACAAATAATTAATATTAAATTCTTTCATATTTTAAAAGTTAATCAGGAGAAAGTTCTGAATGCATAAAGGCGGCACTTTACAGTGTTACCTTTGGAAAGCAGGTAGCAGATCACCAGGTTGGTTTTCATGATATAGCAGCAGGTTCTCAGATGTTCATTAGTAGTGGCGGGCTGGCTGGAGTTGAGTTGGCCTGGTCTTGGAGAGAAGGCGTTTCTTGAAAAATTTGAGTGACGTAGATTCATTCAGCGGATGCCTTACGAAATCTACGTATTCTGCCTGATGACTGAATTTAGGCCCTATTTATATGACTCCGGTTTATCTAAGGAATGCTATTCAGTTGTAATACCTGTGGCTATAAAATATTATTGCAGAACAGCTTTTAGTAAGGACTTTCTCCTTTGTTAATCAGGTAGTATAAAACAATGCAAACGAATTAGTATTTTTGAAACAATTGTTCTAAATCTATTTCTGGCTCAGAAATAGATTTTACCAAACAATAATTTTGTTAATGAAATTTATTTAACAATCTAATAGAAATAATAATTTAATCACGCTAATTGATTTTGTTTTAGAATACTTTTACAAGCTACCTAGCCGATTGCATTATCCCACGCCATTACATACATACGTATTTTTAGTATATAAAATTTTAAATATACATTTTCATATAACATATACAAATATAAATATTAATTTATACCTAATCCCCTATCACTTTTAATATATACATGTGATTTATGCACATATATGACCTATTAAAATTATATGAAATATTATTATTGATTTATTTAATTCAAGATTATTAAATCTCTTGTTAATGTTTATTTTGAATACAAAATTAAAAAAAATTGAACTCAATAGGTGCGTATATATACATAGGACTGGGATTTGAATCCAGTTTGGTGGTGAGGGATCGGATAGGACTGTGAAATGTAATATAAATCTCAGATTCCGTTTCAATATATGAATACAGAAATATGTTACTTGGCAAAAATGCGTGAGTAGATTTCTTTACCTTCACTTTTCATCTGTCCCTGGAATGTGAATCAGCCAGAGAACCAAAATATGCCTGACCAATGTCTGCCCTGTATGAATGAATTCTTTCAATTAAAGACATGAAACAAACTTGAAGAACCTAGAAGACCTGCTAGCAATATCAAATGGATCCATATTGATTTACCCACTCTGGTTACTGGTAACTATCCCTTAATTAGAAACATATTTGTCTTTTCTAAAATTAAATTAGATTTTTTTTATGATTGAAATTATATACATACTTCCTGTCAATAATATTACATATATGTTGTTGTTGTTTTTTTGTTTGATAAATATTTTAATTGGTGTTGGGTTGATACATATAATGGCGGCAATCAATTTTATTAAGTTAAAAGAAATTTCTCACTAAAATTGATTGCCATTATACTCATATTATTAAGTATTTATATATGCATTTTCTAAAGAAAGAAAGGCAAAAGAGAGAAAATTGCAATGTCCCATATTAAATTTATATTTATTGGTAAGAGACTTGTGATTTAATTATTAAAGATTTTATTTAATTTTTTTTTTTAAAAAAAGGAAAAGGAAGAAAATTACCTAGATTTTTTTGTCACGTTTTTTTAAGTCAATTGAAAGGTTACATATATTCATCTATTTCTGACAAACGTAAAATAAAATAAAAAGAAAATAAATGTTCATATTTATTTTATCTGTAAAAGAGAATATATAGTTTGTTTATATATATTTATATTAAAGTTTCTGAAATATGTATTGGCTCTGTGGGTGAACTGGTTGAGTAATAACTAATCATTAAGATATCCACTCTTTTTATAAGTGATCTTAATTTTATGAAGGAAAAGTAGCAATTATTTTATAATGGATTTTTCTATTTAATTAAACTTTCGTAATGTTTTATATAGTTTTACAAATGAAGGTTTTCTGTGGGTTTTTTTTAATTTAAAGGTTGTTAGACCGTATTTGCATGTGTTCAGCATTCTTTTACCAAGTCTTCATTAGTCTAACATATCTTTTTTGGGATTTCAATGAAAATTAATAGATTGGATCTCATATCCTGCAAATAAATATATAACTGGATTCAAGCAACAAACTCCATTCCTAAATTCGGTGCATGCTTTGGCGAATGAATTCCATTTTCTGTAACTACAATTAGAGATAGAGCTGTCCAGACTCCTATTAGCCTCTTGGTTTGCCTTCATGTCTTGGGACTCATCCTAGCTCACAATATTCAATCACTTTAGGCCACAATATTTTTTTATTTATTTTAAAACCTTCTCTAAACTATTAATCAAATGTTTCTGACAGAACTGAAAAATATCCGTTGGGAGTCACTATTAAATTTTGATCATTAGAAAAGGGCTGTACTTTTAACATGTCCTAAAAGGTGTTGCGTGTGTTTAGCTAGTTATTTTTTACTGTGTGCTCCCACCATAGAGTTAATGAAATTCTGTCTCTTTTTTTAAATCAAGTAACCTGACTGTTGGCTAGAAATATTCCCAATTTATAATCTGAATTTGTTTTTGTTTTTTTTTGTGAAATAAAAGGGATTTTTACTACACTTCTATATACGGTTGCAGGGAAAATAGCCTGCAGTGCAACTAATTAATGTTTGCATACTTTGCTAATGTATATAGTAAAGTTTCTTTTTTTTTTTTGTCTTTCATTCACTATTATTAAATTCCATAATATTTTTTTTTTATTAAACCTGGTCATTATATATATATTAAAAATTCCTTTTGTGGTCTCATCTCTCCCTGACCACTGGGCATACATTAAAGAATTAATTCTAGTGGGGTTTGGGGAATAAGACTTGGTGTTAATCAGAAGGAGTAGGTGAGGGTTGAACCCCCTCAGCCTATATCTCTTGGTTAGGTTGAAGCAGCTTTATTTTTCTTACCATTATAATATGTAGTAAAATATTAATTTGAATAATTTTGCAGATATAGTATTATTGTTTCTTATCATTTTATTGAAAATCCATGTATTAGGTTTAAAATTATACTTGATTGGATTTAGTAAATGCTTGGAAAAAACAATCGATCTTTTTTTCTAGTATTTGATAAGTCTAACTTAAGTTAGTTTATGTCATCTTCATAGTTTCCCATTAAATAGTAATAAATAATCAAATATTCAGGTATGTTTAATATGTCTGCACTATAAAATGTTCCCAATATATATATATATATAAAATGTTCCCAATATATATATATTATTCCCTGAAAGAGATCAATTTTAAAAGGATTTAAATGTAGCAAAGAAAGAAAAAAAAAGATTCAACAACATAAGCACAAAACAGAAGGATGAAGAATTCAAAGGAAAATAAAGAAAGGGTTAAAAGAGAGAATTGTGGTTATTTAAGTCCAATAGATTTGTATATAAAAGAGTTCAGATTCTAATGGCTAATAGGGTTTGTAGGTAATAACATTATCTTTTATTGCATTTGATCCACTTTAATTATACTATTAGATGATTATGTATATTGTATTCTATTACATTTTAATGTGACAAATATGTTTACTTGAATTGGACTTGACACAAGCCAGTAATACTAACCAGCAAAAATTTGATTTACATTATATATATTATCTAATTGTACTTTAAAAGTGGGAAAGAATTGAATAAAAGTTTTCATTTGTATGAACTACGGAGCATAAACTTGACCACGATATATGTTAAATAAAACAAGCTTGATTAAAATTAGAGCTTGAATTTTGTATTGAATGTTGTAATTTAAATATGAAATAGTTATGTCTTGATCACTGCCTTAGTAGAATTGCTAATATTTATTGTGTGAAAATAGATTTGATCATTGTGTTTTTTGTTCACTGGATTAGATGAAAATATATAATTTTAATAAAATTAAAACTAAATTCATGCATTCAGCACACTAATATTTGCCATATGATAATAATTGATAAAAAAATGTTTACCTTTCACTGATAAGAATGATGAAATAGTTGCTAAACATTTGTAGTTTGAATATTGGAGCAGATCAGTTTTACTAACAATTATATTACAATGAGTTGCAGAAAATAAATTATTATATACTAACTGAAATGAAATTAACTTATTAACATTTTTGAAGACATTTTTTAACTGTGCAATGCGAGCTGGATGATTATTGTAGCATGTATTTGGAGTATATTTTAATGATAATAATGAAATTGAAGTTCCATGGTTTGGAATTTAGAATGTCAAATTAAAATGTTGTAGTTTTTATGGTTCTTCAGCTCAAAGTTATCAACATTTTCTGATTGTTTTGTTTGCCTGAAAGATACATAGAGTTTGGAGTGACTTAACAAATATATTATTGATATTAACTATTTTTGATCCATCCTTTATTGTACCTACGAGAATATAGTATAATTATGAACAAATTATGAATGTGGAATGCAAACTTCTTTTTTGCATATTTTTTGTGCATTGGAGATGATACGTAGACTAGATTTAGTAAAATATCATTTTAGTTCTTTGATATTTTTATAATGAATGCTTTATAAAAATATTTAAATAAATATTTAATCTATAGGGGGTTTGAACTCAGTCTTTCACATGACTCTCAACTATCCACACTAACTCATACGACTGACACACTTGATCACCCACATGTCAAAAAGATAAATAATCACCAATATATATATTTTGTGCTAAAACAGCACTCATCAGTTGGTCCAGATTATCATCTCCACACATATATACAATCAATGCTCATTCCCTCGACCCCACAACTCTTCAGCTGTCCATTTCATTGAAAATCTGGTGATGGAATGCTCAAAGCTCTCATAGGCGCCAACCTGTTCATCCTACCCATGTTGTCCATAAGCATTCCATCATCAGATTTTCAATGAAATGGATGGCTGAAGAGTTGTGGGGTGGAATGAATTGAAGCTTGTCCATTAAAGTATGAAGATTGGCTATCTTAATATAAGCTGAGCATTGATTGTATATATGTGTGGAGATGATAATCTGGACCAACACGAAATACTAATATTGGTGATTATTTATCTTTTCTATGTGTGTGTGATCAAGTGTGTCAGCAGTATGAGATAGTGTGGTGGTCATGTGAAAGTCTGAGTTAAAACCCCCTATATATTACATATTGGAGAGCAAGTATGAAAAAGCCTGTACTGTAGAAAAATTCATATATTAAATAAATATGGTAAATGTTATGTTTGTTTTCCAATATGTTGAGACTGTTTTACCTTGTTATTATAGATATTAATTTAACTCACTGTTAAATGATTGCTTTTTTTATTTATTATGGTTAAATGATTTGTGAGAATTTAAAAAATTATGATATTTGGATATAGATAAAAAATGCAGTGAATTATTCTGTGTCTATCAATATATTGGTAGATATATGTGCATATATATATACTGTAGAGAATTTTTTTGCGCCTATGGCTCTTTTTTAAAGACTTGCAACAATCTAACCCATTTAATCCTGATAATAAAAAATTTTCCACATTGCTTTTCTTCAAGTCTGTTTTAAATTCCATCTTTTAACCAAGAATATCTTTCCAACAACTTATATGTATGTGTGTGATATGTATATTATGTTGTATTACAAGATTTGGGTCATAATGTCTAATTTTTACAATGAAGTAATTAGTTTGTTTATTAGTGCTAATTAGTGTATAGACTTTGAAGAAACTACTTTGATCTAATTATTATGATTACTAATATGATCAAGATTTTTTATTTATTTGATATTTTCATTTTTTTGTTGTTGTTGTTGTTAAGCTTAAGCAGTTTAACACTGAAGCAGACAATAACTTTTGGTTCAGGCTCCACACTCTAAAAGTCTTATGCTTAGAGACTTTGTATTTTGTAAAAATAATTGAATTAAATACTAAAATCATGTTTATCAAATTTTTGCATATGTTTAAAACTATAGTACTGTTATAGAAAATTTATAATGTACATTGAATCAACAGAATTGTGAAATGCTATAAAAATATCATTCTGTGAAAAATAAAGATTTTGAAAACAGCAGTGTTATTATAATTTTCATGTTTTAAAGCTGCTTTATATTGGGCTAATTTTTACCTTCAAACTTGCGTCTAATATATTTGCATATATAACATAAATTATTTTTTATTGTTTTTCTAAGTTGAAATAAAAAAAATTACCTAAGAATTTCTTTGACTCAAAGAAGGTTGTCTAATTTGATATTACTGTCTGTTGAACATCAACTATGTGAAACTAAATTATAATAACATAATTAATGATTTTGCAAAATAAAATAAATTTTTATGATATAATTATTTTTCACTATAATTCAAGATAAATAGTTTATAAATCTTTATTTTGTTATTACATAATCACCAGTTCATTATTGTTAACAGAATCTGGAATAATTTTACTTTCTAATTTTATTAGAATAGACTTCCTCCAAATATAAGTAGCACATAAAGTAAAAAAGTAAGGTTCTCAAGAAAGATTCTGTTTCCAATTACATGTTTTCAATAATATCAACTTTAGCTTTATACTTGATAACGCTAGGGACATAACTGGTATGAACTATCTCAAAACTGCTAATTTGATTCATCGAAGGATTTTCATGTAATTATAAATATTTATTTGTAATATTGTTTTGATTTTATTATTATGTAGAATAAGCTTAATAAAATAGAGACTTTAAATAATGAACAATTTACCAAATTAATATGTTTCATTAAGAAGATAAACATATGATTTACAGGAAAGTAGATTAATATTCTTTTTAAAAAATGCAAATTTAAAATATAAGATAGAATGATAATGCATAGAGAGATAAAAGAGTAGATAAGCAACAAAACTTCATTATTGAAGCATTGAATGATTACAGCACACAATTGATAACCAATTTGATCTGCTATATGTTTTGCAGACTAAATAACATTGTGTAAAAAAAATGAAGAGGCTATTTGAATACTTTTCGTGACAGTAATGAACTCAAACTGAATAAAACATGGCATATCACATCAATAAGAAATACTATTTGATTTTATAGTTGAGTTTTTTGTCTTCTTGACTATTACTTTCATTACTTTTTTAATTACATGATCAGCAGACATTTATTTCAACTAATTATTTAGAATTCCAGCAATGTTTGTTTCATAATTATTAATAATATATATAATTATATTATAGATGCTTACTGAGTGTTTGAATGTGTACAAAATCGGTAAAGTTGATAATATATCTACACAATAGTATAGTAAACAATAGTATTCAAGTATGTAAAAGAAACAGCAAGTAATTAAGTCAATAAAGAGAAGGCATGCATTAATCATAATCTGCCTTAAAAAAAAACTAAACTCATCATTATCCAAAGTGGAATGTTAAAAGTCATCGTTTTAAGTGAATTCAACCAAAGCTATATAGAAAAACAGACTGAATATACAGGGCAATTGTAATTTTATTTTAAAGGGAACCAGATCCCAAAGCAAATACTAAAATGTGATCCATTTTTAATGTATGTGAACTAAATTGCTCATAAAATTTTGGAGTCACAAGCAGCATCTATTTTTTCATCAGAACTTCTTTTTGAGCAGATGATAAAGTTATTAACATTTATTTTTGTCTAAAACTTCTGATTATTCTAAAAAAATATTATTCTAATTTTCATAATCAAAACAAAAGTGAGAAGGAAATTAAGCTATAAAAAAAAGGCTTGTCTTAATTTCAATGATGTACTCTTGGAAATGGCTTGAGAATTTGATTTATATACAAGATTTTTTAAAAAAATATTTTTTTATCAGTCTGATAAGTCTTCAAGCTTGCTCTATCAAAGCTTTTTTGAACAATCTGTTTCAAACTAGTCTAGCTATTTAAGAAAATAGATTCTGCTAGTCAAGATTATAGATTCAACCAACAAAGAAGAAATCAAGAAAGCATAAGCAAGATAAACTGTAGATGCAATAAAATATTCTTCCATGTAGATGCAATAAAAAACACAATCATTACAATGTTCTTCCATAGGTTTGATTCCATTTCTGTTACAAAGTCAGCATAGTTAAGCAGTCTTCTTATCAGAGAAGAGACTACAAAAAGAGCAAAGAGTAATCTAATTGGCTAAAAAAAGTGCTAGAAATTTAACAGTGTTTGGGAAATGTAGAATGCACAAAAAAAAAACATTCAGGACTTTTTAAATCATCACCAATGATACTTTCATAGAAATTGAACTGAATTCAAAAACTGCAGATTTAATAATATCTAAATGTATTTGGGAATTAGTAAGCAAAAGGAGAAATGATAAGTTATAGCCACAAACCTCACATGATCACTATCTCATACTAGCACAATAATTGTTATAAACAATTCAAAATACAGCAAAACTCTCCATATAATAGTGCCATCTTGTGCTAACAAGAGCAATCAATGGATGCCAGAAGGCTTGTGCATAAAATCCCTATCTAGTGCCTACTCATCCAATATCCCCAGACTAGTTTCTGGCTTGTGGCCTTCATCAGTGAGGAGCCTTGGATCTGAGAGCACTGCACCTAGATCTTAGGATCTAATGCAACCCTCCAGCACCCACCTTTTAACTCTATTTAACTACAAAACTATTAGAATGAAATTGAAAACACTATTAATATTTTCAATCCAAGCTCAATAGCTTATGTAGTCATATGGGTCTGAACTCAATTCAGTACCCATACATTTTGGTGTCTTTGGCTCTTTAACAACCATAGCCACCACTACTATATGGAGAGTTTTGCTGCATTTTGAATTGTTTATAACAATTATTGTGCTAGTATGAGATAGTGATCATGTGATGTTTAGTGGTTTAACACCAATCCTGCCTAATAGGATAGTGGTGGCTATGGTTGTTAAAGAGCCAAAGACACCAAAATGTATGGGTACTGAATTGAGTTCAGACCCATATGACTACATAATCTATTGAGCTTGGATTGAAAATATTAATAGTGTTTTCAATTTCATTCTAATAGTTTTGTAGTTAAATAGAGTTAAAAGGTGGGTGATGGAGGGTTGCATTAGATCCTAAGATCTAGGTGCAGTGCTCTCAGATCCAAGGCTCCTCACTGATGAAGGCCACAAGCCAGAAACTAGTCTGGGGATATTGGATGAGTAGGCACTAGATAGGGATTTTATGCACAAGCCTTCTGGCATCCATTGATTGCTCTTGTTAGCACAAGATGGCACTACTATATGGAGAGTTTTGCTGTATTTTGAATTGTTTATAGCCACAATTGATTAAGGACTACCAAGAAAACCAGATTATACTTCCTAATGAAACTAGACTAAATCACAAAAGGTAAAGAAACATTATATATACATTATTATTTATATTCACAAAGAAATATAGGAATTTAATAGACCTGACTAATATGCCCACTTAGGATATGCAGTTGTCAAAATGAAATAGGATAGTATTTCTGCAAATATTTAGAAATAATATCCAGTAATTTTTGGTAGAAAATTAGGATATCATACAATCACCAATCCATTTTCAAATGAATAAAAGTATTAAGCCAATAAGTTGTCATTGTAAATTCCTGCAATCATACATTGCAAATATTAAATAATCGGAAAAGTTGGACAGATTGCAGGTAGAGAGAATCATTGATAATGACATACTGCAGTGCATAACTATCATTATTCTTATTAAAAAGAAATGGGGAAATAAATATTTGAAAGGGGAGGGGGGTATTAGTGCTCAATAAACAAAGCTCAATGTATTATGCCGAATTGATCATTTCCATAGGGAGCCAAGGACTCCAGATTACTCTGTTTCTGGCTCCCAAGTTTGAGTCTTATTATCCTAGTTTAGGAATAAAATTGGTTTAAAAGTATAACAAGTTAAAAGGTGAGTACATGTTTTATTGTTTTATCACCTTTAAAAGAAAGTTTAAATTGGTTTTCATCCAAGAATAACTGATTTTTTCTAACGTTTCGTTTTACGCAAATGGTTGCTGTTGGAAAAGACAAAAGCTTAAATAACTAATTCCAAAAAAGCTATGGTGTAACATAAGATTTTGAAAAAGATTTGAAATGAAACAAATTGATCAAAAAATGAAAAGAGCCACTAGAAATCCTATTTTTCAGTAACGGAACAAGTTGAGAAATGATTTGAAAGTTAAACTCCATTGAAAACGTTAAAGAAATAAAAAATAAATGCTTTGCAAAGATAGTTTAAAGAATTTCATTGTAACATCTGTTTTGTTACATGAAATCAAATAGATTGATAAAATGTTGTAATAAATGCCTTGTGGACCTAACCTGGTCACTAATTGATCTTAAGCAAATATCCCCCGACTACAATAAAGACTACAGTTTAATAAAGAGTTGCCTGGATAATTATAAATGACAATTTGCCGCTAAAATTATATGAAGTAGAACATTGGGATCATATATTGGGAAAAATGAGATAAAGCTGGAGACATCATCGATGTTAACTTAATGACTTTCAGAAGTAATTAATATGAATTTTATTGAAATTTAAATATTAATGGATAAATTTTATGCATTCTGTATAATGTTATATCAATGTAAAACTAATTGAACTTCTATACATGTAGACATGCAGGCGTGATCACCTATCAACAAGATACTATTCCGGACTCGTTCCTTGCTGATATGCTTCATATTAATCCTTGTAGCTGGTGTCAAGCAAGATATCAATATTGAACTTTCATCCCCCTGATTATCATGTAATATATTCTCTGTTTAACTGTTATCATGTATTGTAATCAAATTTCTGAATAAAAATTCTATATTTGTCTTGCATTGGTGGTCGAGAGGTCAGCGCAACTGCCTTGCACTCGCAGGCAGTTGCCCGAGTTGCGGGTTCGCGTCCCAGCCGATGCTATGACACTTAAAAAAAAAAAAATTCTATATTTTTTTTTAAAAAAAAAAAGTAGATCTTTATATTGATGGTGGAAGGATCTTTTCAAAGATTTGTTGTTTTTGTTATATCAGTTATCAATAGTTCTAGCAATATTTCAGTTGTCTGCTAGAATGTTTAATGCATTGCCATCTTTTGTGACATCCTTCTAATACCCAAGATCTCTAATCAATTTTTAGAAGTCATTAGAAAATTGCTAAACAAATTTAAAACTGCTGGGATAGAAATCAGTCTAGATAAATGATTTTTTCAAAACATGGAACTATAATTTTTCAGTTATTATATTGATGACAAAAATATCCATCTAATCATATATAAGATGTAAGCAATTCATAAAATTTAGACACCATAAATAGGATGAAAGCAATTCATAAAATTTAGACTTTCTAAAAACAAAAGGGAGTACATAATTTCTATGAAACATTTTTATAAAAGTGTCACAAATCCAAATTATCTGAACTGTTATATAGGCTGCTTGATAATATTGTAGTTTGTTCCTAGGAATAAGAAAAAAACCCACAAGATATTTTAAAAGCTAAAAAGAATAATAATCTCAGCTGATACTCTAGTCCATTTTGATCTAGAAAAGCTTATAATATTTATGATGCTGATTCCTCATTGCATTTTTCTTTTCATCATTCAGTAATTCTGCAAAAAGTATGCTCAGATAGAGTCCTAGATTTCATATCTGAATGAAGTAGTTCCATGACTATTTGTATTAATGGCATTTACTTATCTTAGAACCTGCTCACAATTCATTGCTGTGTTTTTATTTTAAATTAAGATGTTCTTCAGCAAGCATTTTCTCACATGCTGATGTATTGATGTTCTTAGTTTTTTTCCATACATTTATTATTCTATCAATCTGATAGACTTTGAGAATAGTGAAAACATCAACAGCAAGTCTGTTGCTAGATGATGGAATTCCAGAAATTATTGAAATAGATCTAAATTATTGGACAAATAAAAAAAACTTGAAATGTATCAATACTATTGGACACACATACTTTAAATTGTCATTATAAATTGATTGCTTTGACTGGGGGGCTGGAGCAGTTGAAATCCCAAGGAGTTCATTTTCAATTATTCAGGCTACTCATTTTATTGTGATAAAAGATATTAGCTTGATCACATATATAATGTCCAAATATTGTGAAATTATAGAGTTTAAAGTTCGTATTTGTTCTTAATCAATATATTCCAGTTGTAATTATGGTCAGTTAGTGATGAGAAAAAGTTGTGGACAGCAAATAGTCCTTAATAGCAATTAATGCATTTTCTAAATAGCTGGAGATAGTTAGCTTACCATTAATCTGTTACAAAGCTTCAATTGAAAACTTTATAAAGATTGTTTTCCTTATTTGGAATTTACAAGACATTAGTACAATACAATAGAACTATCTTAATAATAAGGTAGTTTCAAAAAACAATACTAAACAGATCTTCATGTTATCACTGTACCCTGAAAGTACTCAGAAAAAATGATATGAATGTCAAAAGTATATTTTAAAAACCACACATGATCACTATTTCTTATGCTAGCACATTACTGTTATTAAAACAGGCAAAACTCTCCATACAATAGTACCACTCAGTGCCAACCAGAAGGCACTAGATAGGAATTTTATGCACAAGCCTTCTGGCATCCATTGATTATTCTGGTTGGCACTGAGTGGCACTAATGTATGGAGAGTTTTTGACTTTATATTTTAAAAAATTATACGTGTACACAAACAAATAATTGAAACAAATTAAATTATGGATAAATTTCAAGTTATGCTGTATGTATGTTGAGGGAAACAAAATTAAGTTCTTTCTGTCAACTATGCAACAAGGCCTTTAAACTTTCACTGTGATTACCAAGGAAAGAAAACTACATCATTATTACAGACATTAATTAGTGTGCAAAAATGGATTTCAGAAATGGAAAATGCCTGCTAAGAGGAGCTTTCCAAAAAAATGCAGGCATTATTTCAAAAACACTAAAGAGCCATGTAAAGACAACAATTGAGTAACAACCTGAAGAGGTCATATTCAATCAAACTATTTTCAAAATGATATCACTTCAGAGTAAATATCAATCAAGAGGGAGAAAATTATGAATCAAACTTGGAAAAATTTGGTCTTTGAATAATGAAGTACTTACTATTGTGCTTCATTAAGAAAATAATGTCTAATTGTTTATCAAATTCACTGGATTCATTAAAAAAAATTAGTATGTGATTGTTAACCAAATTAATATCTTTCATTTAAAAAATTATTATATGTATGTTTACCAAATTAACATGTATTATTAAAAATATTTAAATATGATTTAGTGGATTAATATGTTAGCAAATAGCAGATTAGAATATTTGTGATAAAGGTGATTTAATATTTGATAAATAGGAAGATAGGATAATAATGTATAGATAATAATACTTAGAAAAAAGAATGTCAAACTTTCATTACTAGACTACTGATTGGAAATCAGAGCTGAAAACACTTAATCAGAAACTTTACTGAGCAGGAGAAATAACATTCTACAAGCAAATGAAAGGGCTATCTAAAAATGTCTTTTATGAACAGTGAACCCAGAATGAATGGAGAAGATAGTCTACAACATCAATAAAAAATTAATTTTAATATTATTGTTGGGTTCCCTTTTTCTTGTAGCTATTATTCATGTTATTACTATTACTACTATATTTAATAACAATAATGCTTATCATTAGATATTTACATTAATGATTTAGCATCATAGTGGTATTGATTTCCAAAACAACTCTTAGATTAATATGTTGTTTTATATTTTTTTGTATTATTAATAAATATTACTTAGTGTTTGATTATACACTAACACATACATTTAAATTTGTTTGTTAACTAACATACTACATAAAGAAACTTTTTTAAAATAATTATGTATTTTTCTAAGATTTTTGTTAAAATATGTAATCATTCTTTATTTTATATATGTCATGTTTTGATTCAAAGAAAATCATAAACCATGAATTAAGGAAATAACATATTTTTGTTTATTTCTTTTTAGCACATATGCATGAATTAAGTATTGAAATTAAATTAGTTATGATTTATTAAAGTAGAAACATATTTAATTAATAGTATAAATCAAGTTACTTTATTGTTTTTAAACTACAGAATTAGAATTTATCATTGGTGATTATTTTATTAATATGTATCAGTCACATGATGAAGTCAGATGATATTTTTATTGTTTTACAAATCAGGATGTATATGTGTTTATATATATAAGAAAGTAATTTTATTTCTGGAAATTTTCTTAAATATAATTGTTTTATGTTTTGAAAGTTATTTAAATTATGTAATTCTGACATAGCTATATGTTCTCATGGTAGATTAATATGACTATTCTATTTTCTAAAAAAAAAAAATCGAATTAAAGAACAAATAAAAGAATTTTTGTTATGGTTATTGAAACTGATTTATAAAACAAATATATTTTCCTATATCACATTATGGTGCTTCAGTCAGTTTGTTTGATTCTTTATGGTGCTGTCTTCTCATTTTTTCTGCTGCAAACTTTTTTTTCATAGAAATCTTTAATGACTGTATATACTAATATGTGAAATACATTCACATATATAATCTTTTTGAATGTATTTAACATTTCACAGTGTTATTTTTTAATTTTTGCTTAAGCCTTCAATGCCTTGTCTAATTGCAGTTCTTCAAAGGCAGTCAATATTGCACTTTTTTTAGAGTGTCTTTAAAGATAATATAAATAATGTTTCTTTAAGATAATATCTAAGATGTTATGAAAATCTCATTTATATAAGTTTGTTTTTTTTATGAAAATCATATTCAAGTATATTATAAAATATTTTTCTAGGAAATCTTTTACTGTTCATTTGCTTGTCAGACCTAAATCAATATAGGTTAGTCATCACAACAATAGATTCAACATTTTCATGGCCAGTAAGTGAAAGAACATATCAGTTGGTTTATGATCGCGTAGTCTACAAAATAGAATTAGTGCAGTCAAAAGTTTACTAAATATTTTAATTTGAAAATCAAAATTCTTTAAATATATCATATGATTTTGTATCTAGAGTTACCATAATCAGAGCATAAGAAAAGAGAACATCTAAGCAAAGTTTTAGAAAAAAATATGCAAATATTACATTTATCATTTTTATTTTAGAATTAAAATATGTATCCATACAAAATATTTTCTATTTTCAATTTTGTTTTTTTATCTTTATTTATCTAACATTTAAAGTAATGGAATAGTTTATTGCTGAGGATTTCATTAGTTTGAGCCCTGGAAGTGGTTCAGAGTCCACCATTCTCCCACTGCATTAAAATATGTTGGGTTATATAACAAATTCTCTTGAACTGTATTTTTAGCCATGATATATTTCATTTTAAATATATTTAAAAATGTCTCTTGTTTGTATAATTAAAAGCAGTGTGCATGTTAATTCTTTACAAATTGTATGTCAGACATTTTATTTATATTATATACGTAAAAAAAAAAAAACTCAGAAACCTAGCATTTTGTTGATACACATGTAAAAATTCTACCTAGACAAAATTTAAATTCAAGATGACATTATGTTTAGAAAAACATGCCCTATTTTAAATAGTCAGTACAAAATACTAAAAGAGTTGAATTTTTTAATATTTATCAATGTAATATTAGAATGTATTGTAACACATAACATTCTGTTTATAAATATCAAGCAATTTAATATTTCAACGCTTTTGCATTCGATATTTTAAATAAAACAAATTACGTATTTCCTCTTGTTCTTTCAACTATGCTTTTTATTAAGATATATTCAATAGTAGACTATCTAAAAGTCTTTTTTTTTTGTAGATATATTTTTTGAAAGAGGTTGAAATAATCAGAAACATCTTAATAAAAAACATTTTGCCTAAGTGGATGAGTAATATGTTTTGTTTTAATTGGCATGAAAAGAAATACATTTATTAGAAAATATTCATGTTTTATTACTAATCATATTACCAGTTTAATGACTGTCTATGGTTGTATATATTGTAATGTAAATAAAGTTTATTAAATTTTTGAATTCTACATATAGACAGTACATTATAAATGTCACATCTTATGTCTATTACCACTCTAGAAAAATTAGCATAAAGCATGAATATTATTGAATAATATATGCAAGTAAGATTATATTATGCAGATTGGACTGATATATAAAATAATCTGCAAGACGGAATCAGGCAGAAATCATCGTGTGCATAAGAAATCAAAGCAAAATGGTTATACACAGATATATGGACTCTTTATATATTTATTTCACTGGTGTGTGTGAATAATTTATTTTCATACAACAGTTTATGATGATCACTTTGAAGAGTACAAAGTATTCTACTTATCATTTATTATTTTAATTACCTTTATTAGAATTAAATAAACTTATTAAGTGTTAATTTGTATGTTATTTATTTAATAAAAGTATTGATACCATCTTGACAGATATTAAAGAAATCCACCCTCCCTCTATACACACAGAAATATTTTTCATTTTTTTTTTGTGTGTGTGTAGATTGATTTTTTAATGGGTTGTAGTGTGAATGCTGCTAGTGGTAGCTGATTTGTTGAAATTTTTTCTTTTTAAAATTGCATGAAAACTACAAGCAAAACATCAACAGAAATCCCAGCATTCGCTGCTGCTTGAAAAGATCTTTAAAATGGCATATCTCAAGCTGAAATCCGATAAAATTTTAATTTTTTTATTAATATTTTTATTAATAGGTTCATTTAATTTTTTTTCTTTTCTGATCAGTTTACTAGTTTGCATAGAGAAGACAAAGGCAGAATTTTTGAATCGGCCAGGCACATTACTAAAATGGATTAAAAATTTGCCAATAATTCACATTTCAAGGCCTTCAAAACATAATCAGAATATCAGGGCGTAAGTATTCAATTTTTATTTTTTAATTATTTGAATAGTATAACATATAATAACAACATTTTACTCTTCTTACACTTTAAAGCAAAATATATTTATTTATTTTTTACAGTTTCGACTGTTCTTAGTCGAAACTGTAAAGAATAAATAAATATATTTTGCTTTAAAGTGTAAGAAGAGTGAAATGTTGTTATTATAAAATTTATTATTAATGCTAATGTTGTTATTATATGCTATAAAAAAAAAAAAAAGCAAAACTAAAGAAGGAAAGAGGAAGAGAAAGTATTGAAAAGTATTTTAAATTTTTTTTAATTATTTGATAAGTGTATAATTTCTTATTGTGTTTGCATTTGTATTGGTGTGTCTATGTAGTATATAAATTATATAATATTAAATCATTTATGCTCTTTATTATACAGTATATAAATTTGTACTCAAATGTAACAAAAGTGGTTTGTGTACAAAGTAATTTTCAGGCTCTGATCCAAGTTTGAGGCAACCTTATTTTATAGAAATAATGATTCTCAAAGGGTTTAATAATTTATTAGTATGTTTATTTTTGTATTAGTGTGTTTGTGGTTGCACTTACAGATCTGTGTTTGTATAACAAGAAATTTATATATATATAAATTATAGAGTAGTGTATTACATTCGAATATCGGCCTTTCAAGCCAATTGTGCAAACGCTTTGCGAGTGTTAATCAGATGTACAGAAAGGTTGCAGCTGATAAAACAATCACAAAATTTACTGAGCATAGTACCATGTAAGAATATAAACACTTAAAACCAATAAAGAGAGAGATAGCCACAATGGTTATGTATATATCATATGGAATTGTATGCAGGCAAAGAATCAAATTCTGATTCTTGCCTATGCCTTGGTACTCATGCTGTGGAATCGGTAGTGTTGCCATATCTTGCATCACATTATTTTCAAGTCTATAGCTAGCAAATGAGCTATATGCAAATAAATTATATCTCTGTGGGACAATAAATATAACAAGATAGCATTCACTGGTGTGCATAAAGAATATAAACATCACTGGTGAACACAAAAAATATAAAATGAAGAGATGAAATTCATTTTATCATTGATACAGATAGTAGTCTACAATTTCGAGTTTTAGATAGACAATAAGCCAATTGACAAATGCATATCCACCTTCTGGAAATGATTTGTATCTTTTATTAAGATGAATATTTTTCTTATAGACACCTTGAGATTTGTTAACTTTTGGGGTACAAGATAAAAATGAAGAATTCTTATGCGACTAATTTTGGAAATTCTGAAGCTATGGATTATCTCCGGTAAGAAGTATTATATATGGTTTGAAAGATAATTTTGTGAGGAATACAAAGAAATTATCAATGAAGATGTAATTTAAACTTAATGATACATTAGAAATTATGAACAAGCAATAAAGTAATAATTACTTCAAATGTTGAAATTTCTTTTTTTCTTATTTTTTAAATGGTAATCACTACTTGTTTTAGCCTTATTGTTTTCCTTATTTTTTCTAGCTTCTGTCAATGTAAAGCTTTTTGCTCTAACATTATTAAAACTGAAGTTATTGTGAAAATTGTGTCTCAAATCAGTTTTTTTAAAATTCAATATGGCGTCAAGGACAATAAACAAGTTTAAAGGAGGAAAAAGAGTTCTGAAGAAGATACTAGACAATTGAAACAATCAGAATCATCTTATTAAAAAACATTTTGTCAAAGTAGATGAGTAATGTTTTATTTTAATTGTCAATGTAGATCCATTAAAAAATATTCATGTTTTATTATTTTAAAAAAATAAAATAAACAAAAATCAAGTTATGATATATTTAAAGAAGGGTATATTTAATCAATAAAAGTTTGTTGCAGAAGTGTTAAAAGAAGCATCATAAGATGTCAAATAGATAATAGGACTAGTATGTGATATGTTTGTGTTCCACAAATTGATTTGTGTAGTCATCATGAAAGTCCCTTAATTTTTTTATTCATTATCTTTCTATAAACATTTTTTTGTTTAATTATTAAAGTTACCATATTTATTTATGATTGGCTGCCAGTAACGAATGATATTTGATTAAAGATTAATATTTATTTGTTTGCATTTGATTATTAAGAGATACAAAGGTTAATTTTTAAAAAATTAAAATTATAATTTTATGATGATTAAGAAAGACAAATAATCCTTTCAAAAAATAGTACAATAATTAAAAGTCCAGATAAGTTTAGGAGAAGATGATTTGTAGATAGTCATGTCAAGTGATAAACCAGTAAGAACAAATTCTTAAAAATAAATCGTATGAAATTTGGACATGAAATAATTATACAATAAACTTGTTCTGAAAATGATAATAAGATAGTTTAATGAATACAGAAGATACCAGAGCAGTAATTTTTAATTGATGTAGTTGAAATTATGAGGGAAAGATGTAAAACCTAATTTAAACAAAGTTTTACTATTATTGAATGAACATAATGAATTTTATCTAAAAGCAATATTTAATAGAGATGGCCCTTTCAAGTCATAAATAACTTATTAAGGCACACAATGGAAAAAATATAAGCAAGAAAAGCGATAAGCTCAAAAAATAATAGATGAAAAAGAAAAAAAATTCAAGAAATATTCAAGGTCAATAGAATCACATTGAATGCATTGGACAACATTGTGTAGTGTTTTTTATATTATAGTAATTAATAGTTAATGGTTAATATATATTTGTCAATGATCTTAACAGCAATATTTCAAAATATAAATATTTTGAAATAAATGTAGCACTTCCTTTTTTTTTCTTTTTTATCAGAACCACTAAATATACAGACATTTTATTAATTAACTGTTTGCCTTTATTCGATATTTTCATAGTGGATGAATTAATTAAAAAAAAATAAAATGGTAAGAATTATTTTGATCTTCTAATGTTGAGAAAGTTTGTGTCTGGGTTAAATATGACCATTTTTTATCTTGAGATGCAATATAAAAATTATGGTAATAGTATGAATACTGAACCCTACCGTTTGATGGCGCTCTTTTTCACCCAATGCACATCAATATACCGATTCATGGGCCATCTGTTTGTTTACATAATATTACGGTAAAAGATAAAATTTCAACCGGTTTTTAATTTTTTTTTTTTGGCATCAGCCCATCTGTTTGGTTTACATAATATTATGGTAAACCACCAAAGTTTTTTTTTTTTTATTCCACCCGTGGTTTTCTTTCATTTTTTAATAAACAAATACTTTGTTTATAGATGGTCTAGGGGTGTTGGTTTGTTTTTAAATTATTGACTAACTGTCCGTCGGTTTCTTTACATAATATTACTTACGGTAAACCAACTTTTTTTTTTCACCTGTTTTTTTTTTTTTTGTTGGTTTTTAGATGGTGTTAGGGGTGTTGGTTTGCTTTGAAATTATTGATTAATGATCCGTCTGTTTGTTTACACAAAAATACGGTAACAAACACTTTGTTGTTTTTAGATGGTGGAGGGGGGGAGTTGGTTGTTTGCTTTGAACTTATCTTCTTTTTTTTTTGGTTGATGTTTTGATTTGCTGAAAGACTTCAACAATTCGGTACTTTTGAATAAACCAACACTTGGTTTTTTAGAGGGTGGAGGGGAGAGGGGTTGTTTTGATTTTGAATTGTCATCTTTTTTTTTTTTTGTTAATTTATTACGAGGCTTTTTTATTTTTTTGTTTCAAATCTTTATGCTACAGAAAGCTATATTATATGATAGCGAAAAGCTCTTCCTTAATTTTTGGGTCTTTAATTTTAAAAAAGACATAAACAGTTCATTTTTAAAAAACACTTTTTTTAAAGCCGGGGGAGGTCGGGTGGGGTGGCGGGGAAGGTTGGTTTTGATTTTTAATTATCGACTTCTTTTTGTATTTTCTTTTTGAACATTTTATTATGTTACACACAGTTCTTTATTATTATTTTATATATATATTTTTTGGGTGGGGCCTTTTGAATAAACTCTTAAACACTTTTTTTTTTATTAATGAAACTTATCAAATATTACCTACGTACTTTCTAATAATGTGAACAACAACAAAAAACAACAGCTTCCCATAAAATAATTTATTGAATCAAAAATAAATGAAACTTTGGACAAGTTGTGAACCAAAACAAGTAACAAAAAAACCCACATTTTTGGGGGCATAAAAAAAAAGCCAAAAGTAACACGGAAATAAAATAACAGGGAAGTCTCAAAGCTGTAAGAAAAGTAAGACGCAAATAAAATAACAGGGAAGCCTCAAAGCTGTAAGTAATGGGATGTTGGAGCCCTCAAACCAACTTTCCTTAGAGTTCTCGCATGGATTCATGCATAAACAGGCATTTACACGTGAAATTGGAAACAACTCTGCTGAAAAGAAGAACCTTTTCAAGTTGTGTGCAGTTCAAAAGTGTAGGAAGCATGTGTGATGACATGACAATTCTTAATATGGAATACTAATTCCACTACGCTTTCTAAAAAATTTCTGACAATGAAATTTTTGCAGTTTCGTCTCTTTCAAATATGGCCACCATTAAATCAGACCGTAGCAAGAGTTCAAGAGTGCTCACTTGACGAATACTGTTGCAATGCAATGGGCATAGTATTTTGTTACATAATCATAGAATACATCACCTTCAGGTGGCATGTTATGGCTCCAAAACCATCTATTGTAGTGTCAGCCATAAATTAAGGCCGCTAAAACGATATATTGATGTGCATTTTGTGAAAAACGATGCTATCAAGCAGTGGGGTTCAGTATTCATACTATTACCAAAATTACAATAAATATGTTAAAGATTATTTTTTAAATTGCTCCTTGCTTTTTGGAAAGGTTTTTTATAATGTTTCTTATTGTTAAATAAACAGAAAAAACTGGTTGCATAAAAAGATCACATTTATGATCTAATATTCACACTTTATTTCATAAAATACATAATTTAAACATTACAAAAAAAGCTAGTAGAATTTTCAAGTGGTCACATATTTTAACATAAGAATAAATTATTTTAAATATGACCTTGATAAAAGTACGTGCACTTTTGAATGAGCCATATGCATTGTTAAATGAAAGGGTATCTTACTACATATGAAGTGACATTTTAAAAAACATCATAAAGTTACAAATGCTTATCAATAAAAATTTAAATAAGTTAAATCTAAAATTAAGAAACCAAAAAGGTCATACAAAAAAAACCCAAGTCCAAACAATAACTTGATGTTTCTAAGTTAAGAATAAAAAAGTTATATATTTGAAATTGAACATCAAATGTTTGTATTGTAAAGTTAGTTTTTCATGAATATTTATTCTGGTTTCATACCAAGAGTTAATGGATTACCTTGCTAGTTTTTTTTTATATTCTGCAACTTATAATAATTTATATATGCAGCAGAGCAATTGTTTATAAGAATTTCTAAATATACAATTAACTAAAGAAAGTATGTTGTACAGTTGATTTTACAATATGTCTTTACAAATGCTAAATGTCACTTCAGGATGTTTAAGTAAAAGAGTTATGAGTTTAATCATCCATATTAAGAAAATATTAAAGCCAAATAAAATTAGATAATGATTTACAAAATAGAAGTATTAATTCAGTATCTTTGCACATTTAAGTCTTCTGATATTAACATACATGCAGCAAACATCTATGTTTTTATCATTTCAGTGAATATTATTAGCATGTAATTAATAAAAGTATATAATTATCCAAATATTTAATTTAAACAGAGTTATCTATTCAAATTGAAGTCAAATAATCAGACTAATCAATTTTTATGCTCTCATAGGAAAATGTAAAACATTATGCATTCTTTTCTATGGATTAAAGGTATACATAAGTAATCTCTGTATTTCAATTATATAAAATGTTTCCACTTTGTAGACATAATCAAATTAAATAATTTATCTTGCTAAGACATTTGAATCAAGTGTCTTCAGAATATAAAGAAATCAATATATTAGATAAAAAGAATAGTGACATTTTTGTTAGAGATTTTTTTTATCAGCAAAAATTATGACACTTTTCTAGTCAAAAAAAAAAAAAAACCTATAAAAATTATTTTGCAATTTAACATAATAATGTGTTATACACACAGATAATTGATGTATTAGTCAGATATGATCTAGGAAAGTCTATTATCTATATACATATATATAAATATAGGAAAGCAATCGACCCTTAAATGATATCAATAACAATAATCTTAATCTGTTATCAAAGAAACCACTTTTATATATGGTTTAATATGTTTATATAGACACTAAAGATTGCAATTTGACCACAAAGAATGAAATTATTAATTCAAAGAAATAAACTTCATTAAACAGGTGAACATAATCTGTTTTGAAACAAACAACTAGTCAATTATAACTTTGAAATTGCAATTATAACATTCAAATTGCACTCCAACTATTATATATATAAATAATACATCATTATTAAGGTCATGCAGAGTTTGTTGCACCTGTTTTAAGGCATGTTTTCACATTATCTTTATAAAAATCTGTTTTTCCTGATATTTATAAATTATCTAGAGTTGTTCCAATTTAGAAGAAGGGGAGTAAAAATGATCAAAAAAAAAAACTATAGGCCAATATCATTGTTAGGGAGTATTTCAAAAAAAATTTTGAAAGAGGTGTATATCAATTTTCAGCATAGACTTATTCCAAACAGATCAGTAGAGACAAATCTGATAATAATATATGATCATATAGCAAATGCTATAAATGAACAAGATTATTTGGATGTAATATATTTTGATATAATGAATCATAGCATTTTATTACCTAAATTAGATTGTTTGAAGTTTTTTCCCTCTCTTTTATTATGGTTTAAATCCTATTTAACTGATTGTCCAAATTATGTTTATTACAAATTCAAAGAATCAGATTTATTGCTATAAAAGTAGTATCCCGCAAGGAAGCATTCTTGAACCAATTTTATTTTCACTACATACTTATGATGTATTTGAAATTGCTAGCAATTATAATATTTTACAGTTTGCTGATGATATAAACTTATTTCTTAAAATTGATAATTTATCTAATCATTTAAGGTTACAGAGTTCTATAAATAGCTTTGTGATTTGGTGTAAAAAATCAGATGATTGTTAATATTGAGAAAACATTTGTTGTCTCAATTTGTAATAAAACATTACCCAATTTTTTTCAGTATTATGTTAATATTGTTATTCTTAAAAAAGATAAGATAAAACATTTAGGTGTCTGGTTTAATAATAATGGTCTTTTTTTGGTTCACGTTAATGAAATTATTTTAAATATAATAGAATTACTAAAATTATAGCAAGGTCAAAAAAGTTTTACATAAGCAATCATGCATATATAATACTTGTTGCTGCATTTAATTATTGCACTGCTGTTTGGAATTCTAACACAAAATGTTATGGTAAATGACTGCAGAATATAAATAAAAGATACTTTAAGTATGTAGATTTACAATTACCTGTGAGTAGTGTTTTTAAGAAAAATTGTTTTATGTAACTGTGATGTAACACTTTATTTATAATATAAATTATAGAATCCCTAATATAACTAGAAATAATGATTTATTTTATATTAAAAATATAATTATAATTTTTATAAAAATTCTGCTATGATTAGGATGCCCCCTGCTGTATAAGATATTTTTGGATATTGATATTCAATTGGATGTTAATGATTTCTTAAATTGATGTAAACTAATTCTTGATTTGTAAAAGCTGAACCATAATTGAGTTGTTAATACTCTGTTGTTATATCCTTAATAATAAAATTGAATCTTAATATATAATATATTATTCTGCTATGATCAGGATTTAAATTCAGGTGAAATCTTTTGTGGATGATTATTTTCCAACAATTTTAGATTTTTTTTTTTTAATTATCAGTGTTATTTGAGACTATTTTATTTTTCCATTACAACCTATATTTATCTTAAATAAGAGGACTAATTTTTAACTTAGTTGAAATGTGAGGGTTTTTTTATAATTTCATTTTAAATTTTTATAATTATTCCTTAGAATGCAAAAATTACAGATATTAGTGCACACAAACAAAAATCTATATAAATCAACCATGATATCCTAAACTTAGTTAAATATGATTAGATACACAAATTAGCATATAATACACACTCTAGTTAAGCAACTCTTTGTTCATGATCACAATAAATGAAATATGGTTGATATTTGATATTATATCCATTGTTTTATCATTTATGATACTATTATACATACAATCAAATAGTACAGTCACAACACATGTATTATTATATTTGTAAGTATAATATACTATATTTCTATTGATTAAAAATGTTAACTATGTGTTCAAAACCATGAAGGTATGTCATAAGCATAGACAATTACAATTAACAAGATATCTTAAATTTTGTGCAAATCATAACATAGAGTTAGCTATTTGCCAAAAAAAAAAAAATATGGAATAAACTTTTCTAATATGTAAAATTTTTTTCTGACCACCCAGCTTCTTTCATTTCCTTATTTATAATAAATATCCTGGGAAATTACTATATAACCCATTTTTTATAGTTATGCCTATACTAAATAAGTCATTGAAATGATTGCGCATTGACAGCAAGTGTTTATTAATGCTAATTTTTTTGAAATACAATAATTTACTTGAATCAATTAACTTCATATTGAAGTGGTAAATCTGTGGTACATATTTAATTTCACGGCCTGATGACATTACATACCTTTAAAGTAGGGTTTGAACCAGTTTGTATGTTTATTTGGTCATCTAGGAATGTTAAGCACACGCATATACACATATCACTTCCACCCTGTTTATTCAAAATGGTTATGTATAACTAGTTGAATTATTATTTTAGCTTAAGTATATTTTATTTCCAAGCTTGTAAATTCCCTTCACTTAGATAATTGTGTATGTGCGTATATGTATTACAGATATAAAAATAAATACAATTAATGTAGAGCTAAAGCAAATGCCAGAAAATTCTAAAAAGTATTATTACAATTTAAAAATGTCATTCTCATTTCAAGTCAAACCAAAAATCATATTTTAAAGTTATTTGCAATTTTAAAAATACGTTTAAATAATCTGCTTTCTGGAACGTATTGTTTACATCTTCCAATATTGCTAAATTTCAAGTATAGGAGGAGCAGAAGTTCTAGGAACGCGCAAAAGGAGTTCAAATCACTCTTCTCTCTGGTATTTGTGTAGAGAGTGATAACAAAATGGACTGTGAGTAAAAGGAATTTGCCTCCCTGATCTTAAATCGCCTTTGTCCTGCCTTCTGCTATGCCATCGCTACTTGAGAACTGTTATGTTTAATTGTAAAGAATATTGGAAGATGCCTACCATTATTTTATTAATATTGTGCCTTGCTAAACTTCGTATACGTTATTATAAGTGGCCACCATAACTTCTAAAGGTAATCCGTTTTGCCGAAGAATGAACTCTTAATTCTCCTCACTTCATTTCTTTCCTAAATCTTAATTGTAATCAGAATGTAATCTTTATTTATTTTATAACTTACTATAAACTTAATTATCGTTAAATTTGTGATTTTCTCTCTTAAGTTTTAAACTTGTTCTTTGAAACGCTAAGCACAGAATTATGTACTTTAAATCTATCATTAGCTTTTAAAGTTTCACACTCTAATTATTTTATTTCATGCGGCAAAACTTATTTTAAATATATATCTTATTAAATTAGTTTTAGTATGCTAATGTTTTAATCTAGCGAACTTATATTATTTCAATCATCATTCCGATATTTTTGGAATATTTAAATAGTTAAACGTAAAATTTCTTACTGAATGCTGTTCGCTCGGTTAAATATTTTGAAATTATGGTTAATGGCGGATTGTTTAAAAATCATATCACTATCGATATTTAAATGCAATTTATGTTCTTTTAATAAATTTGATTATTAATATACTTTAATAACTATTTATTACTTATACACCATTAAGAGTTAAATTAATTAATATATTGTCGTTTAGGAATGCTTGGGCTTGTTAAATAGGAAAAATAATATTTTTCCCTCTTTTATATTCGACATCCTAAATTTATTAAAGTTATACGTACGATGCTGAGTGGGTTATCATTTTATCATGGCGTTACGCATGATATTATTGCTTTATTTAAGCTTAAATTATTTCATTAGTCATTTAAGACTTAAGCCATATTCGCGTTGCTTACTTACGATAGCATTTTAAAGTACTTATATTTTGCTTTATCATATTTATCATCCGAACTCCGGATTTTCTTCACGTAACTCATCTAGGAATGAGGTTTGGTAGAACCGATCTCAGGATAAACATTAGAGTATTAAGGCTATGCATGTGACACGTCGGAGGGCGTACCATGGAATCCTTACCACTCATATTTTTCGAATACTGCCTTGTGATAAATACAAGAGGAATCATATATGTGATAAAGTTTTTCAGTCCAAAGATGGACATCTTCTCCATTTTAAACGCTGTCATTATAGTTAGCACTGCGAGTTCTTTTATGGGTAGTTCTCATATTATTTATAAGACGTGGCGCAGTGATGTTTGTAAACCACTCATTTTATAATTAGTCGAATATTTTAGGATTGTCACAGTAAAGCTAATTTAGGCTAACCCATTCCTCATTTGTACAGGCCCAAATATGCTCATAAACGATAAATTATTAACTATCATATCAAGAGTAAACCTCTCTTTAGAGATGAATTTGTAAACGTCCTTATCATTACTTAAAGTAATGATCACCGCATTGATAACATTAATTTATTATTATACTATAACTCATTAGCATACTAAATCAGTTGCTTATATGCAAAGTAATAACCGCATTAAATCTGTGCTATGTTTTCTAATGTAAATTAAATTGTTTATATTTATTAAATTATTATATTTTAATAATTACTCATGCGTTGTGTCTTACTGACTCTCACTCATTGAATTCCATTAAATATTTATAATAGTGTTAGTAATATTTAGAAGTTATAACTGATTACTTCAAATAGATATTTATCTCTGGGTTATTCTGTTCTTGCTCATTCTGGATGGATACTATTTTATAATTCATGTTTCTTTTGCAATGCTAGCTGTGTGCAATTCATTTTAAAATTTATAAAGTGTCCCTTCACATAAGATATTTGATTGAGCCAATATTTGATATTATTTATTTACATTAATTACCCTATAGATCTCATGTTTCTCTGCTGTGTCTCTGGGACCAGAATGAATAAAATTTCATGTTATCATCAGAAGTGTTGTTTATAATGTTATAGTTTTAGAGAAGAGCAAATAGGGCAGAATTCATGATTGCTCCTGACCTGTGTATCTCGAGCATGAGTAGATTTAGGGTACTTTTGCTTAGATTCTAAACCTTGTTAAATGAACATACAATTCTGACCGGTACAATATCATAAATCTTATTATCCAAAATGATAAACTGAACATTTGCATCAATAATTAATTATCCAGACTGAGTCTGTCAATGTCATAATTGCTTTAATATATATTCCGTTAAATGTTTAGTTAATGACTCCAGTTTTTTAAGAGATATAGTACCATATTTACATCAACAGAGCAATTTTTATTATATTGTTAAGTATAAACTATTTAATCATTTTATTGTATAATTTATTAATACAATTTTAGCATAATGATTTCATTGAAAACATTAAAACTCATTTTCATTTATATAGAGAATTTATATCCCATCCCTGAATATACAAACTTTAATACTAGAGTTTATAATAAAAAGTTTTAACAGCTTAATCATTCATAATATATTGTATCCATAATTTTTTAATGGCATTGGTGAAATGCATTTGACATCGTAATAATATATATTTGGCCCATTAAATTAAGTCTTATCAGAAGTATATTCTCTTATTCTTATCTTTTACTTTTTTTGCATATCTTCATATATATATTTCTTATAATACTTCTTTTATATACACTTCAATGCAAACAAATTTTCTTAAAAAATTTCTTTATTTTCCTTACAGTTTCAAATGTCCAGCAGTCTTTATCAGAGCTTATCAAACTTCCTCTGTAAGGAAAATAAAGAAGTTTTTTTAAGAAAATTTGTTTGCATTGAAGTGTATATGAAAGAAGTATTATAAGAAATATATATATAAATTAAGTCTTCTGAGAACAACAATATTAAATGTGTCTATAAATTCATTAGGGAGATTTTTCATGTTTACAACCACTGCTCTATTTTTTGTACTAATTTTCCTTCCCTCTTGAATACTGGCTGTGCAAAGATTTTGTGTTAAATGTATTTCAAGGTAGGCAGAAGGATTTTTAGTAGATCTTAGGATTCTGCTAAATAAATTATAAAATTAAGTTGCATAGTTTCTTATTAAAAAAAAAATTTGAAATCATACTTGTAGATCCATAAAGTTAATTTAACTCAAACTAATTGAAATACCTAATGTAGCTTTGTTTTCATACCAATAGAAAATAAGAAATTAATAGTTTATCTGTGAATGATTTAAAAGTAGGATATATAGTCATTTTAAGATTTCTCTTCATCCTAATCTAGAACCATCTTTTGCAAGTCTAGTTATTAATGGACACTAAATAAATTAATATTATAATATTCACATCCTCAGACGGTTTTCTGGCTTTTGCCTTTGTTATTGGATATCATAGTAGCATTTGATGTCAATTGATTACTTAGATTTCCATAGATTGCTTTGGAGTAGGATGAATTTCTTGGAAACATATGAATAAACAAGGATTCTAGTCATATTATCAGTATAATAATTTCAATGCTAGAAAAATGTTATTTATTCAAAAAAAAATTATTTAATCATATAAAAAAATTAGCAATGTGAGAACTTTAAAAATAAAAATATCTTTTACAATTTCAAAAATAAATATATAAAAAATTTATTAAGAAAGCACTTTATAAACATCAAAATTGAATCTAAATCTATACTAAATTTCATTAATTAAATTAGATCTGATTACAAATGTAAAAAATTTAAATTAGTTTAAATTCTTGTTATTAAAATACTGTGTTTCTAGTTTTTATTTATAATTTTTTAATATCTTGTATAATTTTAATATTAGTTATGTTATAATGTAGCTTAATTAAAATAAAAATAATATCATTATTAATAGTAATAATTATATTGTTGTATTTATAATTATTTTTATATTCTTTTTTTTTTTTTTTAATCAATAGATTTTTAGTATTTTAATAATAGCGTATGTAATTTTTTACATTTTCGTGGTTTCAATTGATCCTGGCCAATATTATGGTTGTTCTCACCCTTCCCATGTACAAGGATTTTGTGCTAAATGTAATATTACCACGTAAGTATTTAATATAAAATTTATTTAAATCCCTTAAATTATTTTCAATTAAGTTATATATATATATCAATTTTATTGCTTATAGTTGGAGTGTATTGGGTACTAAATTCTGGCTTTCCATTTTCAAATTTCAAAAAGCTTTTTTACAAAGTCAAATATATTAATAACAAAATTAATTTTATACAAACATTAATTTTACCAATACTTTTATGATTTCAAAGGTGTTTTCAGAAAATAAGATATTTTAAAAATAATATATAAATTGGATAGTAGTAATGACATTGTGAAACTAAATATCCAAATTTTTAATATTAAGCAAGGATAAACAAAAGGAAAAGACTGCAAAGAATGTGATGTTTTTGATCATATTCTTTGTAAAAATAATTTGTTCAACATTTTTACAAAGCTGATTAATTGCTGAAGAAACCATCATGCATACAGAATACCAAACTCATGTTTTGTGATGATGGTGTTATTCATATTATCTAGATAACTAAAATTGAAATGCAATACTTGTATCTAATAAAAAATTGATCTAATTGAGATTAATTTTCTTACTCTTAATGATTTGGAATTAGGCCATAGATATGTATAAAAAAAATTATTCCTAAAAACAAAATTTTGGACTTTTGTCAAAGTTTAGATTTGTAGTCAGTTTCATTATAGTAAAATATGTATTGTAAAAATAAACAAGAATAATTCTATAATTGTCTTTGTAAGTTTGAGTAATAAATAGTTACCTGACAGTAGTACTAATCCACCCAGACTCCCATCAATGTAATTATGCATCTAGCAACCACCTTTTAACTTTTTTTATTATAAGATAATAATCTTAAATTCCAAAAACTCTAAACTTGTACAGATCAATAACTATATTTTAGTGATTTCAAATCTATTTTAGCTACAATATTTTTTTTTTTCTGGCTAAGAATGTTAATATCTACACAACATCATTTTACTATAGTATTAAAAGCAAGAACAGTTTTTTTCATTATTTCAGAACCATCTTTTATCAGTTTCAGTAATTTCCAGACTGGTTTTTGGCTTTTGCCTTTATCAGCGAGGACAGGATTTATAGCTCGACTCTATATAATTACTCATCTGGCATCCATCTTTAACTTTTTTTTTTTATTACCAGATTAGTTGTCTGAAATTTTAAAAAAATTAAAATTTTAATATTATGTTTGTAAAATTAAAAATACTACAAAATGTTTTTTTTTAAATAAAAGTAAATAAATTTAATGCAAAAGAACTAAAAAAAAAAAAAGTAAATACCTAAACTCTTAATAACTTTTGGGATTATTGTCAAAAATTATTATTTATGTCCATAGAAATGAAGATTAATATCAATACATCCTTTTAGCAATTAAATAAAAATGTTGACATGAATATATTTATAAATCAGCACTTACTGTGGTTAACTTGCAAAGTTTACCATTTCAGAAACTTAGTTTTGCCATAGTCAAAAATTTTTTTAATTAATTTTATAATAGGTAAAACTCAGCTTAAGTAAGCATAAGAAATGGTGATCATGTGATCTTTAGTAGTTTAATTTATAATCTGTTTTAAGAAAGCTTTTAGATAATAATCAACTTATTTATATCTATATATTAGTAGCTACTTGTAGACAAGTGTGATCATTCTACAGTAGAAGAAAAAAAAGTTGAAAGAAAAAGAATGAAAAGTTAAAGATGAGTTTGCAATTATTTTGCAAACAATTCATGAATCACAAATGTATCCATATATGCCATTTATGGCTCTTTTGATATGATATTTTATGATATTGATTTTTAACTTTTTTTACAGTTAATTTTTTTTTTAATTGAAAGACTTCAATACTTTACCTAATTATAATTCTGCATAAAACTTACAAAAGATCAGATGATCAACCACTTTTTATGCTTAAACAAGTTGTTATTAGCACTAGAAAACTCTCTATATAGTAGTGCAATCCAGTGCAAGCCTTAGTAATCAATAGGTGCAGGAAGATTTGTGCATAAAATCCCTATCTAATGTCTACTCATCCAATATTCCAAACTTGTTTCTAGCTTGTGGTTTTCATCAGTAAGATCTTTGTATCTGAGAGCACTGCACCTACATCTAAGGATCTAATTCAACCCTCCAGTATCCTAACTATAAAGCTGGAACTCAAAATGAAAACACATTGTTTCCAATCCAAGCTCATTTGCCTATATAGACATATAAATCTGAATCCAGTTTAGCATCTATACATTTTGGTATCCTTGATTTATTAAAAATCGCCATCATTCCATAGGTGTGGATGGTATAAAACCAACAATACATCACATGATCACCATTTCCTATTCTTACACAAGCTATTGTTAGCAATAGCAAATTCCATATTTTAATGCCATATGGTGCAAGCTTTAGTAATAAATGGTGGCACCACTGTGTGGAGAGTTTGCTATTGCTAATATCAGCTTGTGTAAGCATATGTAAGTAATGATTATGTAATGTATTGTTGGTTTTATACCATTCCTGCCTTTAGAATGATCATGACTGTAATTTTTGATAAACCAAGGATAACAAAATTATAGATGCTGAATTAGGTTCAGATCTATATGACTATACAGGCAAATAAGCTTTGATTGGTAACATTAATGTGTTTTCATTTTGAGCTCTTAGCTTTATAGTTAAATAAATAGATAAAAGGTGCCTGCGGAAGGATGCACTAGTCTCTTAGATCTAGGTGCAATGCTTTCAAATCCAAATATTACTGATAAAAGCTATAAGTTAGAAACTAATCTGGGAACATTGGATGAGTAGGCACTAGATGGGGATTTTATGCACAAACTTTTGCACTGGGTGGAATTACTGTATGGAGAGTTTGCTACTGCTACTATAGTTCTTCATTATATTCTATCCTTTTTAAATCTGTTACTGTTAATTTACATGTTTAATCCAATAAAAATATGCCTTTACAATAATACATTCACAATAGTATATACACTTTTCATACAATTATGTAATTCTACCAGACTTGTACTGTTCAAATTAATATGATTGTACAGTACAAGTTTGTTCAAATTAAATAATAGATTTAGTAATACAAAATCTAACAAAATCTTATCTTGTAATCATAATTTTAGAATCTTGGTGAAGTATCCTTATATGAAATTTTTCCAATACTTTTATTTTATTTCAATAGACAATTTATATCTTTACTTGTGTATATTAAATTGAAAAAAATAAGTCTTATATACAACTAATTGAGGTTTAAATATCTAAAATCTTTTACTTGTTAAAATTAGCAATAGCACATTGGAGTTGTATTTCATTTTAACATCTAAATCTGCCTTTATACTCAAAAAATTATAAAAGTATTTAAATTTATTCATATTCTTAAGTTAGTAGTTATTTAATCTAAAAGATTTTTCTTCCATCATTAGTTGATAAAGCAGTTAAGTATATCATCCTTTAATTAGCAAAATAATACAGCGATCAGCATACTATAAATTTAGAAGCCAAGATGAAGTTTTTGCTTTTAATAAATTCAAATTAAAAACTCCATCTTCAAATATATCATGTTTAAAAATTTTAAAAACTGGAACTAGAACCCAACTTTATATTATATTAGTTTGTCTCAGATTTGCCACCAGCTATAATAATGTTTCCTTTTATTCCATCATATGTGTATGTGTGGTGATATGGTTTTAGACATTTTTTTTGTTGTTATTGCAAAAGTCTTTTATATAGGGAAAGATAAACAATTTATAGAAGATTTGGATCATATAATAAAAAGCCAAGTTATTTAGTCTACCACTATTTTTATGTAGACATTCTTTGAAAAGAAGTTCTTAAAAATTTCAGAAAATTTTTTATGTTTATTCATGAAAATCTAATCGATGGCTTAAATGAAAACTATTTATTTATGAAATAACAATAATCATACAGTCTTTTCTTTAGAGGTCAGCAATGTTTAAATCCAAAATTTCAGAATAAACTCAATAAACCTATTCAATTTCTAAAACAGATTTGTTTTACTTTGCTTAGCTTTCAATCACTCCAACAAATCTTTAGCAATTCTCATCATTGTACTAAACTATGCTAAGTTTGTGGATCTAGAAAAGCCTATGAAGCATTTTAAATAAGATTTAACACTATAAAGAAACAAGACCTATATAATAAATGATGATATTTTGACATTAAAAGATAACTAATCTTTTCAATAATGGCAGGATTCTTCATTTTGTAATATAATGTAAACCTATAATGAATATTTCTGTAGTGTAATTTTCACTACACCACTCTCACACAAAGTACCTTGTGTGAGAATGGTGTAGTGAAAATTACACTATAAAAATATTCATTATTGAATATCTTTAGTCTAATGAATGATAATAAAAACTATTAATAATGTAAATTTGATTGTAAATTTGTGTGTGTATATATATATAATTAAAGTTTATTGGTGATTTTCTCTTACATATTTGATGTTTTTTTTTTTAATAATTTTTTTTTTAAATTTTCCAATCTGATTGAAGTTTACATTAAATCTCTGATTATAACTTCATCTTACTTCTTTTAATATAATTATTACCTACTAACATATGTCAAATAGTGCATCACGTAAATTTTCTATTTCATTATTGTGGTTTTCTCATTTCAATGAGATTAACTATCTGTGCTTTCCATTATTTATAAAGTATTAACTGGAAAATGAAAAATTAGTCTTAAATTTAATATATGAATTTCACAAGTGCAATATTTCATGTCATGCTTTCCTTTTCTCTGGATTTATTATTATTACTTTTTTTTAACATGCAAGATTTCATTTTTATTATTATTATTTTTAGTGTCAAAATGTATACATTTTAGAAATTAATTTATCATAGGTATGTGAATATATTATGTGCAATTAGTTATTATCCACAGTTTCACATATCTACAGAAAAGCTTTGAAGCTAATGACAGTGGCTACAGGTGATCACTTATTAACATCTACACTATGAATAGCATTTCACACTTTATTTCAGTCCTGTGTCATCTGTTTTATGATTGAATTATCAGTGAATATTTATAAATTAATGAAATCTCATGTTCATGTCAATTGATGTAAAACTGAATTTTTGTCATTTACATCAAACCATGATAAAGAAAAATCAGTTTCAAAATATTTCAATCAATGTAAAACTAGATTTTTGTTTAAAATTTGGGCTGGTAATAAATTAGGCAAATATAGAGAAAAAATATGAATATCATTAGCAGTAATATTTTTCTCTTAGGTATAATATAGTCATCTTTACAGAAATTGCACTTGATTGGAATAAGGATGAATTGCACTAATATTAAATGCAGATTAAATATAAACTAGAGGAGTTGTGTGATAATTTGTTTTGTTAATGTAAACATCTATGAAAATAATTTTCTTAATTAGTTTTTCTAGTTGCTGTTTTCTGTTAACAGATGTCATAACAATCAAGTATTTAAGTGCATCACATCATATCAAATTTTTATTTATATCTTAGTGGATAAAATTAGAAGTCGGATGAAGGACAGTGAAATTTTGGAGGACATTGAGAATGGATTTTATTCAGAAAAAATAGAGGATAAATTATTTATTGTATCTCATTTGAATGAAATATCTTGTAAGAAAAATAAACATTATTTATTACTTTTTTAGATAGAAAATAGATTTATGATTAATTGAATAGAAATAGATTCTGGAAAAGTTGACTATATATATGGAAATAGATTTAGAGTTGTTAAGAGTGATTAAGAGTCTTTACAGGAATAATTTTCCTAATTACCAATTTAGTGATGTAGAATCAGTGAAAGATAAATGTGAAATTGGCTTAAAAGAGGGCTATTCATTACCACTTTTATTATTTATTTGTTTCTAAGAGAATTAGAGGCTGAAATAATAAGATTAGATAAGTTTGCAGTTTCATGTAATTGTGATCAAGAGAATATTTAACACGATTTTTTTTTTTGCAGAAGATATTGCATTTTTTTGCAACTTGTATAGAAGATAAGAAGTTACTATTAGATAAGTATGATTAAGTAGGAAAAGATATGAAAATTAAATTCAATATAAAAAAAATTAAGATTCTAGAATTTAATAGGGAGGATAAAACTGAAGGATGAAAAGTGGGAGATAATTGTCTTGAAGTCTAGATATATAAATATTAAAGTTAATGAGGGGGGGGGCATGCATATAGTTAGGAATTGAGAGAAAAAGCAAAAAAATGTTTGCCATGTTTTTTCATATAATATTGTAAGTAATGTATAATTATTTAGAAATGAGTTATGATGCCTACTTTAATATTTTGGAACTGATTATTTTATTATATAAATCAAGAATAGGAATATTCAATATAAAAAAAGTTTTGAATATTTTATTAATAATGTTTTGAATTGATGTTAATCAAAAAAAGTTGAATTAGACTTAATATCAGGGTGTTAGTTTTTATAAACAAATTAAATGTTATTGCAAATCAATTCATTATTTGTTTTTGTTTGTGTTTTATTTTTTTGTATTAATTTTAAGTCTATATTATTATTAACAATGTAATTATTAAATTTGACTCATTCAGCCTTTTTTTAAATAAATGCATGTTTATCTTTAAATTTCAAATAATACACCTAAGGCATATAGAATGAATAACTAGTAGAACAAACACTTTCTCACAAAATTTAGATTTATATGACATATATGAAGGCATATAATGTACACTAGAATAGCTTATATCTTTGTTGTGTAAAATTTAATTGTAATTTAATTTTCTTCCCTTCTTTTATCTTTAGCAGTAAATAGTCTTGTACATCTCTAAAAAATATTCTAGATGCATGTGCTATAATAATTTTAGCTATGAGTCATAAAAGCAGATTAATATTGATGTCAAAAAAAATTTTTTTTAATGAAAATACAATAAAATAACAGAGATCTAAATGCTAAAACTTAGTTATCAATTTAATTTGTTAAAATCTCTATCTATCTTTAGCAATAAAACTGTTGTATCTTTTTTTTTTTAAAGTATTCACCTAAGTGTGCATTTTACAGTAAGTTTAACCATGAAACTTCAAAACAGAATTTGAAAGCTGATTAATTTTGATGTCAAAAAAAATTCAAATTTAAAGTCACAGTAAATTGCCAAATCCAAGCACTAAACGTGGAATTACTAAATCATTGCCTGAAAGAGAAAATGTCACATGTGCTACTGACTGATATAGCAACTATATGCCTAAGGCTTTCTGAGTAGTTTAGTTTTTAGTAAAGTATCAGACATCTTTATCATGTTTTGTGTGTTTATTTGTGCTAAGATCTACTATCCTCCCTCTAGAAGTCTTCTCTGAAAGTAATGACTCTGGTAAGATATTGTAATGCTGTAGAGAGAATGAGAAGGGGAAGAAAATGAAATGTTAATATTCAAAGAGAGCCTTAACATTAACTCAATGAATTGTAATATTTATAACTATATGCATTCCATGTATATTCTTTCACTAGTCACCTTATTAATTATATAAAATTATAAATATAAATTCTCATTTGTAGTTAAATTTTTTTACAATGTACTGATTATATTTTCTGATCATCATTCCCTCACAAAAAAAATAAAAGAACAAACTCGATATTGGGGAAGGATTGAATTTGCTAAGAATATTGTTTATATATTTTCATCTATGATAGTCTTGAGTGCCACATCTATAGTTTAGAGACAATGCTGCTAATCCAGGCTCATATTACTCCTATGTTTTATTAATTTTTACTATTTAGTGCCTATTTGTAATACACTGAAGCAAAGACCTTAAATATAATGTCTCACAAATTTACTATATTAATTTAGTAACTGTCTTGACTACTCATTATGGGATATGAGAGTGAGAAATAAATAACAATTTGTTGTGTTTAAATCTAACGGTAGATTTATAAAACCAGTATATATAACCATAACTTTTACAGCAGTCATATTACATAACATCTGGAAATTGAAACATTATATTGTCTTAAAACTTATTTCTCACTCTTCACTGCATGTGATTATATTTTAGAAAAACTATTTTTAAAACTATGCATAATCAATGCTTTTGGTTCAACATTTCAAGCAAAGTCTAAATGCTAATGTAGTAATTAAAAAATAATAATAACTAAAATTTTAACCCATTTTACCCATTTATGAAGAAATAAGATGTTTTTTTCTCATTACGCATGATTTCAATACTGGAGAAGAAATTTAGAAAATTTTGATGTAAGAAAAAAAAAGGTAAAATAAAAAAGATTTTGAATATTTATTGTTCTCATGTACCTCATTATAAACGACTATGTTTTTTCATTCTGGGGTATGGCAGTTTTTTTTGTTTGTTTGTTTTTTCAACTTTATGGGTCTAGAATTTGCTTTAAAAAGTTCACTCATTTCAGTTTATATGATTGATAGTGATAAACTCATGTTTTACAACAGCTTTTGGTCTTTAATGAATTGAGCAACATTAGGTAAACTGATAATTTTTGATCTGTAGCAATGTATTGCCATTCATGATAGGTAACAAGCCAAACTTTACATTTATACTAGGGTTGGAACAGGTAAATCCTCTCTTCTATATGCTAAATGGATAATGAAAAGGAGATGCATTTGTTAAAGTGCCTTAGCCTCCGTGTAAAGCAAACTAGAGACCCATTTTTGGTTTATAATTACTTCAATATGAATATTCTTAAAAGTACTGCACACTGATGACAAGCTGGACTGGTTTAAATCATGGTCTGGTTTATTGCATTAAACAGCACTTTTGTCTGATTTATTTGTAGTATTTTGAGATAGCTTAATGATATTCTTCACTTATTGCATTCAAAAACATGTTTCCCTTAAATCATACTCTATCTGCCTATATGCATATAATTTTTTCAAAACATATTAAAAATTGTTAACTTATTGTTAGTTTTAGTTATATCTTGTTTGGAAAACAATTTTACTTCTGTTTTATTCTGAAAACAATTTTAATGATTTGGTAATTATTGTTTTCAAAATAAAATATGATCTTTCAAAAATATTACAAATGCAATATACACTGTGTATATATTCATAATTACAGCAACTCACTTTATATAAATTTTCCAAAAATTGTTACTATAGGTTATTATTATTACAATCACTGTAAAATCTTTGATATTATATATTTAATTTTTATAACCTGATCTGATCACACTTATATCTACAAATTAAAGCTGTTTATGTTTCAAGACTGCCTCCCCATTTTCACTTTTTGCTCTCAATCAAAAGGATTAATTTTTTATATAAAAGACTTTATGAACATAAATTTATAATAATTGATTTTAGTACTTCATTTATACCAATCATTTCACTGAAATAAATGGCTATTTAAACTTCACCAAACTATATGTGGTCGGGCACATGTTCTTATTAGTTAATCATTTATTTCTTTACTCTTTGATTTATTTATTAATTTATTTGTCTGTGTAAAATAATTTTGATATATTTATTCAAAACCACTTTCATTTTCTAAATTTCTCATTATTTCTTAAATTAAACTGGATTTATCTATTTGCCTTATCTTGATTCATGGTCATGAGAATTTACAAAATAATTATTTACTTACACATAGTCTTAAAAAGAAATAATTTATCAGGTATTTATAATAAATGCTCTCAGGCTTTATAAATAATAATATAGACCTATGCAGCCTGTAAAATCCTTGTAAACCCTTCAGTGATAAAGATTGTGATTTAATGCTCTCAAACTATGTTATTTTTGGCTGATTGTCATTTGTCTTTGGCTCTACAAATTCGTTCTTCTATGGAGAGTCTAACATTGTTTTTTCTTTTTTGGAACCATCCTTTTATCACCTTTCCACTTGTTGTTTACTTTACAGCTCCAATAAAACATTCTATTATTTATCAATTTTATTTGTTTTAAGACCTTGACATACATTTACTAGTCTCAATTATTAATTCTTCTTAATTAAATTTGACTTTAGTTAATTCTAATGTATTTTCAAATTTATTTATTTTTTAACAGATTAACTATATTTTTTTTATTAACAGAAAAAAATTACATATAATAAATTATATTCATTTAATTTACAAAATAACAACAACATCTTCCATTTCAGAAAGTTCCATTTTCTAAAATAATGTAATCACTTAGATAAGTGAGTATTCTAATTCTTTTAGAGCTTTTAATTTTCTACTCAGTTATGTTGTTTGATTCTGTTTTCTGTACAATTTATAAATCATATGGATTAATGTTTGGTATAACCTTTTCTAATAACTGTTTGTTATTATTTCAACTATTTACTTGCCAATATAATTTATATACTTGCACAACATGACACAATTTTTTACTTTAACTTACATTATCTGTTTGATAGAAGTCTGATGATTTCACTTTTTATCCAAAACTTTCTTAGTTCAGATCTTGCCATCCTCTGCGTAATTTAAATTTTCTACTTTAATTGTCTTTTCATTCACTTCTGCCATAATCATCAACAGGTTTTTTTTTTCAATTTCCATTTTAAACATCATCTTTGCTAGAAATTTACCCATTATGGTTGATAATATACAAGTATTTGAAAAGCGAGAGTTTACACATTAGCTCATAAAATTTTAAAGTTCCACTCTTGCATAGTGCCAACTTCAATTGTTGTCGTTGTTGTTTTTGCTAGACTATTTGATTTGGGATGATACAGAAATGAGAGATTATGCTTCACTCTGCATTCTTGTAAAAATTGTGAAAGTTTCAAAGTTAAACCATGTACCATTGTCTGAAATGATTGTGTAAGTATGTCCATGGCATGTGAAAATTTTAACAACTTTTTCCATATTTGTGATTTTCAGTATTTTATATTCTCTTTACCTCATGTATAAACCCCAAATATTATAAACAGCCCTAGTCCAGTGTTGTGCACTCTGCTCTATGACTAAGTTACAATTAGTCATGCTGCCATTTTCTTTATAGAATCCAATAGCATTCTTTGACATTTTTTACTACTTTGAATACTTAAATTATTACTTCATTACAAGTTATAAATTATTATTATATATATATGCTGTATGCACAGATAATGAAGCTAAAAAATATGTTTAAAATCTTTTAAACATGTTTTTTAGCTTCATTATCTGTGAATACTGTGCATATATATCATAGTTTGAATAGTGAAAATAATTTTACACACATATACCCATAAGAAATTGCTTTAACATTCAGCACTATCTCCCCTGGTGAAATCTTGATCTGACTTTTTTTTATTTCAAATAATTCTGAAATTGCTCAATATCAATTTTATTAATTTAGCAAATTTCATTATCCAAAGGACCAAACCCACTCACTATAGTAGAGTTCTTTAAATAACAGTGTAGTATTTTTATTAGTATTTTTGATTTGCACTGACACTCTAACTATACCTAAAATCTTAAATTAAGTTCCTTCTAGCATCTTTAGCTTTAATGTCATTTTAAGCAAAGGTGGAAGAACTGTCACAGCTTGAAATTAAAATTTCCTGCCTATATTTTATTATTACCATGCCAGCCTTACCATTTATTTCCATCACAATTTCTTGTTGAATATCTTGATCAGAATTATTATCTGTTGCACATTATTAATTTTTATCATTTTGGTTTCTATAGATGGTTTGTTTTTTCTTGTCTCCTTTTACTATCTTGTTGGCATATATTCCTTCTCATAGTAATTCTTGCAGCTTTCTTATTCTTGCAGCTTTCTTTCTTCCACTTACAATGTTAAGCAAAATAGTCTAGTTTAACACAGCAATAATAAATTATTTTCTTATAACTTTCTTTTTTTATTGATAACCATTTTACTCACTTTAGAAGCACCAGTATTCTGAAATTTCCATGATTGATCAACTACTATCTTCTGGATGGGTTGATCATTATATATCTTCCATAAAACCTATTGTAGAAGTGATTTCTCCAGAAAGTCTCTGTAGAGGGAGCCTTTTACCAACTCTCTTAGAGTTAATCATGCTTTCTAACTTTTCCCCCCTTTTTTGCTGTGAAAATAGAGATAAATAAATGATTGAGGACTGAAATAATTACTCAGTGTATCCTTACTACTGTATATGGTAGGTTTTTATGGACTACTGAATTGCCAAGTCAGGTTGTGAATTGAATCATCCCTTTGTTCTGCATAGTTCATCAGAGGGTCTATTTTAATTATGTCATCAATTGCACCATTTATTATGAAATGTTTATCTGATCTTTTCATAATAAATGAAATAAACCAATCCAGCAAACTATTAATGATGCATTTATTAATTGAGACTTGTGGCACAAATATCTGTACTGTTTTTATTAATTTGACCAGGTCTTAATGCATAATAATCAAGTTTATACATTCTCTCCCTTAGACTGTATACTGCGCCAAATTATTTGCTGTATTCTACTATCCTTCATGTAGATATAGTGCACTAACTATGAATTCTCCAGTTTTGTTTCTAAATTATTTAGTGACAAAGTTCACTTAGTATTTAACATCTTAAACAGGCAAAACTCTCCATACAGTAGTTTTGCCTGTTTAATAACAGTTATGAGCAAGCATAAGAAATAGTGATCATGTAATGTTCAGTGAGTATTTTAACATCTTCTGTCTAAAACAATCTTCTTGGCTCATTATTATATGTCCATGGAATTATTAGTGCATATTTCAGTGATGACAATCCAATATTGCTTCTCTTGTGACTGAAGTATCTTTTTATCACCTCTGTTGTTTATATTTTGCAGCTCCCATATAAAGTATTCTATTCTTTGTAAAAATTTTAATTTGTTCTAAGAGCTTAATTTATTTCTCTTAATCACTGCTTTTACTAATATTAATAATTTTAGATTCTAATTTGCTTTTGAACTCTCATTTTTTAATAAACTTTTTTATATTTAACAGAAACATCTTAAATATGAATAAATTACATATATTTCATTTATAGAACAATTGCATATGTCATGCATATTTATGTATAGTCAACAATATAACGATTTGCTTTTTCTTTTTTGCAATTTTGTTCAATATTTCTTTTTTTTTAGTTTTTTTTTTTTCATGCATATACAAATATTAATTAGTATCAAAAAGTGGATCATAATTGATGTGCAAAAAAAAAAAAAAAAGATTATTTCTGAAAGAAAAAGGTTAAAAATGATCAGCAATTTAAGTTCTGAATACAAGTCAAAAGATAGAGTACTTCATCACAGGAATATAACTACTGCAACTAAATTAGATGTATGTAGAGCTATTATTTTATCTAATTTATTTTATGGAAGTGAGGCTTGGGCACTTTATTAATGCAGTATAAAGGTATAAGAAAAGTTTCATTTAAGAGTGCTCCATAAAATTTTAAAATACAATGGAAAAAATCATGAAAATAATATGTTCTTCAACATACTGGATATGATAGTATAGAATCCAGTATTATAAAATCATATTTTTGCTGGATTGGGCATACAAAATGAATGAACAATGCAAAATTTCCTAAAAGGATTTTTTCTGACAAACATGAGCATATTTTTGTAGGATAAGTAAACCCCATCTACAGTGAAAAATTATCCCAGATAGTCTACCTATATGAAATAATGATTGTTTCATTGAGAAGATATGGCAGAGAATAGAATAAATTGGAAAGCTACAATTAGAAATGATATTGAAGGATTTCAGAAAGAAAGATAACATTACAAAATATTAAGCAAACAGAAAAGTGAACCTGCATATTTTATATATAGATATAGTTGTGTTTCACAGATTGTTTTATATAGTCATTGCAAAACTTGCTTCTAAAATAGATTTTTTTCTTTCCTTCCTTGGATTGGAATGTGCATGCTCATTTACTAACTAGTTTCACTGCTAATGCTAAAGAACACAGTATAGCTAAATCAATGATCTACATCTCTTTAAAAAAAAATATTGAATTAAAAACTGCACAGCCTAAGTCATTCACATTATATTGTTATGGAACAATTGGGAACTGTTTTGCTACTGTAGATTAATCAAAAGCAAATGGTAGTGATAGTAATATGAGAATTTGTGGAAAGATTGTGTGCTATTTTCATAAAAGAGTTTATTGCCAGCAAAGCAAGTATGGTTCACTGGATTCAGAAAAAGAATTGAATTGTATAATAATAAGATATGGTGAGGCTCCTAGTGGAATTTCTGAAATGTATGATCTATAAATTATGATACATAGATTTGTTTATATTTTAATTTTATGTTTTTAAAAGGTTAATTTTAGTTTTTATTAAAATCTAACTCTGCAATACATATTAGTATTAATTTTGTATGGATTTTTATCTATACTTTTCATGTTTCCGGCTTAAATAGTTGTTTTGAATTATTACCTAAATACATTTATTTCAGTATAAACTACAACAAATTGATGACATAACAAATGTCATTCTAAAACCTATTAATTTTGTTATCATAGACTCCACTATATATATATATGTGTGTGTGTAAATAAATAATTTAACCATGTATATAATTTTAATCTTGTGGAAGGAAATTAATCTTCACTCATGTACTATTAGATTAAATTTATATGTATTCGCCCATCATCAAATGTGATATATAAATTAAATCAAGTATGATATATAAACTAAATTGGTGCAAATAATTTGTCAATTGAAATATCATTCTTATAATAAGTTTCTGATTTAAATATGGTCAATATATGTATAAAAAAAAAAGCTCTAATATAAGTGATTAACTATGCTTTTAAAAACTTATTGACATGTGAGTGTACATAAATTTAATCTAATAGTATATGTGTGAGACTAATTCCCTTCCACAAATATATATTTATATTGGTATATAAAGAATTTTTTTTTAAAATGCAGGTATAATCTAAGGTTTGATATACATTTATTAATTAAATCTGATTAGCCAAATGAATGTCAAAATATATTAATAAGTAAATTGTAATTATGGATCTAGTTGATTACTATATGCTTGTTTACAGTGATAGTAAAGTGTTATTGCTTTATTTCAATACAGTTATTCAAATCTTTAGGTATAATCTGATAAAATGCTAACCTTTTTATCATTATTAAAATTAATTGCTATACATCAACTGTAGCAGAGCATGATGACAGGATAGATATTGAAAATAGAGAAACTATAAATGATGGTAGTACATTGGCATATGTTTATGTGAGAAATATAATTATATATAAAGGAAAGATAGACTTTGACTATATGATGATATAGATTTTATTTATAATTACCCTGCGTTTAACTGTCACATTAATGGAAAGATAGATATGAGAGAGAAATAAATATTTCTATTCTACTATATTCACAATGTACAGGGATTAAAATCTAAGTTGCATATGATTGTTTTTTTTCCAAGTATTTCAACAAACATGCTGAATCATTTAATAACATAGGCTGAATAAATGATGGTATTCACTATACTAAAAGATTTTATACTTGCTAGGTGATCTTAACTAGTATATTCCTGAACAAAAAATACATATCCGAAAAGCTAAATCATTAAACTATCTTTCTACCAATTTGCTTTAATGTAATGCAATGATAATTGTTTGAATTTATTATTGGTAATGATATAATAGGAATGCAACCATAGCATTGATTATAGGATCATAACTATCACTTAGCAACCCATCCAACCACATTAAAATTGTTATGTCACAAAATGCTAGCTTTGTTAACTATAGTAATATATAAAGTTAAAAGCTTGTAAAGCGCTTGAAAGAGAAGCTATAGAGAGTGCAAAAAATATTAAACGCTAAAGCGCTTTCGAGGCCGTTTTGCTATACCTTAAACTTATCACTGAATATTTAATTGTCATTTACATAAAATATAGTATATATCAAATAATATGTAGAATTATGAATAAAGGCAAAAGCATTAAACTTGACCAAAATAAATAATTTCATGAAATGAAGTTTGAACATGGCATAAAATCAGCATTTTTCAAGGCTAAATACCTAATCCATCTGTTTGGCACATTTCAGTACTCATATATAAAATATTAATTTGAACTAAACTATTTCTAATTTGACATGTTTTTTCTCAAAAATATTTATACAGAAAAAATTATTATACTTTGTTACAAGGACATAATATACTAATAATATTCATTTTATATATAGATTAAAAATAAAATGAATTATGGGTAACACAACCTTTTTCTTCGATTCTATACAAATAAATAATATGAAGAGAAAGGGGGGGAAATGCTATTACCATATTTAAAATATTAAAAAAAAAACCAGCTGTAAATATAAGTAAAATTGGTGATAAAGAAATACAAAACTTGATTAAAATAAATATAAATGTTATCACCTAGATTTTTTAAGGTTTGAATTTTAGTTTGCAAACGAGTTTTGAATGTTGGTTTTTTGAATTCCTTGTGTGTACTCAGTAGGATATTTCTGAAGATTCAATTATTTTCTGAGGAGCACTGTCCTTATATCAATTTTTTTGCTTTAAAGTTACTTTTCAACTGTTAAAATTCTTTTAAATTTTCACTATTTTATATAGAGATTTTGAAATAATATTTATATTTGGTCAGTCACATCATATGGGAGAAATGCAGCTTTGAAATTTTGTTACAATATTTTGAAAGGTCTGGTAAACTATATCTCTATAAGATTGGTGACTACTATTACAATTGGTGGATCTAGACACATATTTTGATGATTATGGCAGTGTAGTGAAGCTTTTTCATGCTTTACAATGTAAGAACTACAGCTTCTATAATGATTATCAGGTTTTCTTATTTCATAGTAACTATTTGTTAAACTCCAAGCTGAAATTTAGCTTGCTCCTAAGTTTAATTTGCAAAAATAGTCTACATAAATTTTCTGGCAACTACTAAATACTAGAATGTCAATTGACTTTAATGTTTGAAATCATATCTTAAATACTTAGCAACTTATGATGCAACAGACCAAACATTAAAATCTTTTTTCCAACAATTTAATAACTTTATTATTCTTTAAAATACATGTAAAGTACAAGTCAGATTTTATAATTCAAAATCCATTTGTAACTTGTGTGTACATATAATGTTTTAAAAATTGGGTTTAAGATAAAGTATAATTTTCGTGTTTTATTGCTTCTGTCTGTAACATTTTTGACTTTAATTATATAAATAACAAAATGTAAGTGAAAAGATCCTTGGAGATCATAGTTCAAGATTTTATTATATATCTTAATAAATTTTTTAAGCCATTACTTTATGGATAAAATCTTTGATTCTTATTTATTTTGTACAAAATTTGTGCTTTAATTTAAAGTGTAATTTTCCAAAATGTAGAACTTCTCGTAATCATTATTTTCATGGTCTACATATGTACAATGTAGTGTACCTATTTGTTAAAGGAAAAATTTAGTTTAACTTCAAGCTCCCTGTCTTTGTGTTATAGTATAACAAGATCAAAACAATAACAAAAATAAACCATGATCTTAAATAAAATTCATATACACCAATATGTACATGACACTTCAGGAGTTAAAATTGAAAAGTGAGTGCTTATAATAATCCTTGATGAAGTCATTGTCTAACATATTATAGACATATATTGTAATAAAATTCATATTTTAGATAGTTATAAGGTTTTAGTATTTTGAAATTATAAGCTTGGTTTAATTGGATTTCTGCATTTTTTGGATGATCCTTTGTGGCATCAAAAACATCCTTCCCCCTGCTAACATACTTCAGCATGAAGAGCCATCATTAACTGCAAATCCAGAGTAACCCTTGAGAAGAGCACTGATTTATAATGCACTTTCCACCATTTTGAATTTTAAGGACTGCCCAAAACCACTGCTGACATATCCAAGTGACCCCATGTGGATTATTCAATGTCATTTATCACTTGGATATGTCAGCAGTGGTTTTGGACAGTTCTTAAAATTCCAAAATTATGCAAAGCACACTCAAAATCACCAATTAATCAAAAATTTTATATTCAATAATTTATAAAATATGTCAAAATAAAAATCACATAAATAAAAATGTAAATATCATATGGCAATAAACAGTAAAATATCAGAATCATTTATATCTAATTTAAAAATAAATATGGTTTAGATTATAAATGTAATTATGCTATAATTGATTAAACACATACAATAGAATCTCATAATAACACTTTCCACATAATAGCTTTTCACTATAATGACTGCTTTTCAATTATGCAAATAGGTGTTTTGCAATAATAAATATTATATAAAGATAAGCAGTAAAATATCAGATTCATTCATATATAATTTAAAAATAACTAAGGTATAGACTGTAAATTTAATTGTAAAATATAAGATACAGGTTGATTACAGACATATAATAGAAAGAACCTCATAATAACAGTTTCCAGTTGAACAGATTTTAACTAATGGCTCTGCTTTTAAATTATGCATATATGTGCTTTTCAACAACATGCACCATTAACTTCGATCTGTTTACTGCATTAACATTTATCTTGGTAATTATTATTTAATTATTATTATTTAAATAATAATTATTATTATTTAAAGTTATTATTTAATGTAGTATATAATATTTTCATTTTAACCTTATCTAGGTTTGTGAATAAAAAGAAAGTCATAATAGTGTAGATCTTAAGGTAGTCAGTGACTATTAGCAAAATAGCTTTAAGTATCTCTACAAAAAAAAAGTATCATGGAAAAGGATATATTATATATTAACATGAAAAAATATTAGAATAAATAAATACAATATTTTATTAGCAATAAATGAATTCACAAAATTTTTTTTTTATTTCCTTTAATAAAATTCAGCAGCTTTATAAATTGCTATTGATAGAAGAATTGTGATGCACTATAGCTTCTCCTTCATCGAAGTCAGAAATTTCTCAGCCACTATGCCCAGAGAAACCTGTTAGTAACCTTACCTTCCCTTTCCATTCCTCACCCTAAGTTTTTCCCATATTTTTCTCTATCCTGCTCCATCCCATTTCCACATCATCTTTGTCCACTCTATGGCCTTTATATTTAGATCCCCTAATTTTTTTCCAAACCCAGCATAAAAACAAAGAATCCACCTTTCTGTATAATCACTTTGTTTATATTTATTATCCCACAACTTCATTATTTGTATCCTTTCTGCTTATAAGTATTTACATTCAATTAGCAAATGCCTAATATTTTCCATATATTCCTTACATAACTTGCAGACTATTTCTTCATTTATGTTTATATTTCCTTGTTGCTAATGATCCTGTTTAAGCCTTAAACAATAAACTACTTTTCTTGCTATTACCATAAATTAACTTACATCCAATATTCTGTTTACTTTTATATATATTTAAACTTTTTAGTCTCTATACTAGTTCTCCATCTCCAACTCGCTTTTTTTATTAATGCATTTATTCTTCTTGCCACTATAACACTCAACAATTTTCCTAACACAATCATCCCCTTTTTGTACAAGTATACTGATATAAAGTCTTTATCCAAATTTTCTGCATAACATACTACCTTTCTAATCATCTTATTGTCTGTCCTTTACTTGTAACCAAGTTAAGTATTATTTTGGCAATTCTCTTACTATCCATAAATTGTAATCTTCTTAACATTTTCATTTTGCTTTGTGCATCTCTCATATAAAAACTTGACCATCCCATTTCTCCTTGAATTGCCTCCTTTACTAACCTCACATTTGCATCTAATGCATGTCTTCCTACTTTTTGTATTTTTTTTTTCTAAGAAAACTAACACTCCTTTACTAACACATAACACGTCATTACCATAAGTTAACCTTGCCACTTCCTTCCATACAATTCTTGCTACAACATATTTATTATATGAAAACACTGTTAATTTCTTTATCAGTCCCTTTCTTTTCTTTGCTTCATTTATCAATTTTGTCTCCCATTCATCCAAGCAATTTCTCTGATTACTTATTTATCACATTTGACTTTATATCCTCCAATAAAAAATTCATTCTCTTTTTCCTCAGCATTTATCATCATTGCTCTATAAACTCTCTGCATAATTGTTTCACCCAGTGCAAGCATAGGAAGTAGTGATCATTTTTTAAATAATATATATAATCATTTAAATCAGTTAACACTTAGATAATCCCAATATCAATAACAAACAACAATCTCAATGTTGTCATGGTAACTAACTTCCTTTTAGCAATAAACATGGAATCCCCCTTTATTTATGGTCCAATATATTTATATAAAGACTAAAGGTACATTATATTAAATAAACAAACTAGCTAACATTTAAAAGTTTTTTACAACTGCTTGATTTCACTGCTAGGGCAGATATTTCGAGTACAATAGATTACAAACATAACAGAAATATAGACTAAATAAATTTCCCACATTGAAATTATTGATACAAAGAAATTTTAAAAACCTTAAACAGATAAATATAACCTGTTTAATGCAGATTAATAAATAGTCAATTATAGTATTATAAACTGCAATTATAGTTATATATATATATATTATTTGTGGTAACAAATTAGAAATTATTAAACTAAGTCGGTAAGGTATGTATATGCAAAGAAATTTTCAAGTTACTCGGAGATCATTCTTTAGAATTAAAGAACGATGCAGTGTTTATTTTTCCAAATGTTAAATTAATTGTGCTATAAAATATAATGATTAGTGAGTTATTACTATTAATAAAATAATATTGCATTAAAGTAACTTTTAGCCAAGCCTATATAATAGTAATAACATAGGAATTTGTTATTGAAAAAAAAAAAAATTATTTAATAGCATATTTCACTTAATATTGAATACCCCATCCTCATTCAGCTGTTAATGTGAGGTACTACTATAAAAAAACAGGCAAAACTCTCTATACATATTGCCACTCAGTGCCAGCCAGAGTAATCAATGGATGTCAGAAGGCTTGTGCATAAAATCCTCATCTAATGCCTACTCATTCAATATTCCCAGACTAGTTTCTGGCTTGTGGCTTTCATCAGTGAGGAGCCTTGGATCTGAGAACACTGCATCTAGATCTTAGGATCTAATGCAACCCTCCGGCAGCCATCTTTTATCTCTACTTTACCAAACTATGAGACTTAAATTGAAAACACTATAATATTTTCAATTCAAACTCTTCAGCTTATATAGTCAATTTAAGTCTCGTAGTTTTGTACTTAAGTAGAGATAAAAGGTGGTTTCTAGAGGGTTGCATTAGATCCTAGAATCTAGATGCAGTGCTCTCAGATCTAAGGCTCCTCACTGATGAAGGCCACAAGCCAGAAACTAGTCTGGAAATATTGGATGAGTAGACACTAGATGGGGATTTTATGCACAAGCCTTCTAGCATCCATTGATTACTCTGGCTTGCACTGAGTGGCAATACATATAGAGTTTTGCCTGTTTTAATAACAGTTAAGAGCAAGCATAAAAATAGTGATCATGTAGTGTTTATTGGCTTAAAACCAATCCTGCCTAATAGGATAGTGGTGGCTATGGTTATTAAAGAACCAAAGACACCAAAATGTATAGGTACTGAACTGAGTTCAGACCTATATGACTATATAAGCTGATGAACTTGGATTGAAAATATTATAGTGTTTTCAATTTAAGTCTCATAGTTTTTTAGTTAAGTAGAGATAAAATGTGGCTGCTGGAGGGTTGCATTAGATCCTAAGATCTGGGTGCAGGGCTCTCAGATCCAAGGCTCCTCACTGACGAAGGCCATAAGCCAGAAACTAGTCTGGGAATATTGGATGAGTAGGCATTAGATGGGGATTTTATGCACAAGACTTCTGGCATCCATTGATTACTCTGGCTTGCACTGAGTGGCAATACATATAGAGAGTTTTGCCTGTTTTAATAATAGTTAAGACCAAGCATAAGAAATAGTGATCATGTGAAGTACTATTATTCAGGAAAATAATTGGAAGAATGATGAAAAGAGAAATATTCAGTTAAAGAGAGGAAAAATAAATTAGCACTACATGTTATTGCTATAAAATAGATTGTCAAAAAATATTTAAAAAAATTTATTACGTGTAAAATTATAATAGAATAGTCTATGAAACCAATCACATGAAATATAATACAGACAAAAATATGAAAAATGTAAAATATCTCCATAATTAACAAATATTTATTATTTTTATATGGCTTGTATTTTATGTATGATTGATACTTTTATATGCTTTGATATGCAGTACGAGTGATATATGCATGAGTGATTAATATGTGATGAATGAATAGAAATGTATTTTTATATACAAATCCATAATAATAATAATAAAGTAAACTTTTTATGTATATTAAAAAAATTATACTAATACCATTATTTTCAACTTGTCTTTGTAGTTACGTAAATAAATAATATTATTTTTCATTTTACTATATAATATTTGAATATATATATAATTAAAAAAATTATATTTTAAAAAACAAAATCTAGATGCTATTATATTTAATGCTCTGTTATATATAAGTAGTTGGTTTACAGAAAACGAAATACAGTAGTTGAGAAAAACGAATATGTATTAAAAAAATAGTTTAGAGTTAGTTTGTTGTTTTTTTCCAATGTCAAATGCGTTGATCGGGAAGCGAACCCGGACCAGCTGCTTGGTAGACAGCTATGCTAACAGTTAGGCCACTATTACTTGACAGTTTAGAGTTAATTAAGAATAAAAAATATACAGTTGTAAACTCTCCATACAATAGTGCCACCTAGTGCAAGTATATGAAGTAGTGATCATTTTTAAATAATATATATATATAATATGAACAGATATATGATAAAATTAAAAGAAGTTTATTATTATTTGCTGCAAAGATGAAAGCGTTGGATATCAAGGAAAAGAAGGCAAAAAATGTTGACTCTAATTGTAGTTTAAATGGCAGAATGATACTTATCTTTTTTTTTTTTTTGATTGTAAGTTATTGTGAGGATTAGGAAAAACTATGTGAAAATTGAAAAACAAAGTTAAACGATGAAAAAAAATAGAGATTTATTATTTTAGATATTGTTAAAAATGAGAGTGTCAAGGTAGGATATTGGATTTAATGTAATAGTTTTTATAAAATATAATAGTAAAAAAATAAAAAAGGTATATGCACTGGGAGAGTAGTTTTATGTATGCAAATTGAAAGGGGCTTATTTATTAATTTAGTATATTGATTTATATATACAGTATAAAAGAATTTTTAAAGATTTCAATCAAGAGATAAATTCACTATTCACCTTTGATTTTGCCATTAAATGATTCATCAGCTGTTCTTAACCATTTACAAATGCAACAATCATTGATAAGATCTGAATCACTTGATGAAATTCTCATAATAAATAAGATCAAATCCAGATGTTTTTCTTGTTAGATCTAGAATTATTTTTGTGAAACCTCTCAAAATGCCCATTTTTATGCCACAATTAATTATTTGAAGGGATTATTGATTGGACATCCAGAAAGGGATCATAAATTTGAGTAGATTAAATTAAATATTGAGTTTTCTGTATGGAAATTTGTCTTATGATATCTGGTAGAGGAATATATGAAAAGATGGAAAACTACTGCACAATGTTAAACTTAAGGGCTAATATAATATTGCTCATTGTTGTATCAACTTCCTATACAAAAGTTCAATGTTATCTTTTTTAAAAAGAAACTCATAGAAAACTATTCATCTGTAGAATATGTTTAATGCTAATAAATTGTCCGTAGAATATTTGCACCTTAATCTCAAATAGTCTCAATATTTGAAATCATGACATTATCAAAAAGGTTATTTCTAGAAATTATTTTTAATCCTCTCCAATAGATGAGGAAAATAAATTAAGATATAGTGTTTGATTAGTCTTTTGTTAGTGTAGGGAAGAATTTTATTTCATTCTCTTGTTTCAAAATATATTCAGATTACAAACTGTTTCCCTATTATTTATATGAAAAGTTGAGCATATCATCTTTGTGGGTTTAAGAATAAGATCCCAGTCTTGAAATTATTTCTAAATTTTTTATATATTCTTATTAAGAATCTTTGTATTTATAGAAAGGATTTTTTTTTTTTTTTGTTAAGCCAAACAATCTTATCAAGATTGATAAATTTTGTGCATTTATTTCTAGATTGATAGGTATATCAAATGAAGTAGGTGAAAACTCAAGTCTATGGATGATATTCTGTAAAAGTTTGTATCTACAATTATCATCATTTAATATCACTTTATTTATTTTTTTATTGAAAGGCATTTTGTCAAGAAGTTTAAAGACTTTTAGAATAAGCCATTTTTCCAAACAGAATCAAAGCTGAGATTAGATCAGTAAAAGTAGTAACAGTTTTTAATTTATTTTGAAATTTTATTTTCATTGTGACTTATTAAAGGTATTAATTTACAGTACATTTTCATAGTCTAAATGCTGAATTCTTTAAAGGTATGTCTCTAATCTGTTGTCTTAATTCTTGTTAGTGTGATTCTTTCAAACATTTTATAAGAAATGCATAATAATATTGGATGGTAATTTTTTTTTTTTGTCATTGTTTCATTTTTTAAATTTTAAGGTTGCTATAATTTGATACCAAATTTTTGAAATTATTTCTGTGTATAATGTTTTTGAATAGTTTTAGAAATTAAAAATTTTACTTTAGATAAGTTCCAAAGTTTTTTACAATTGGAGGCATAGTTCTTGCTTCTGAGATTTTTCTGGTTTAAAATGAACAAGAGAAAGTTCAATTTCACCAATATCCATTTTATTAGGCTGTGATTAGAGAAAAGTTGTGGGGAAGAAAAAAAGCTTTGTTTTGTTGCAATAATGTTTTATTTTGTGCTTCTATCAATCTTTTATTTAGAAATTTGATAAATAAGATTTGTATTTTCATTAGCAATAACAGTAGAAGTACTTTTAGAAGTGCTTTTTTATAAAAGCATCTCTAAAATCATCAAGTCTATGTAAAAGTAATCATGCCTTTAGAATAGATCTCTTCTTTTTTTACAGCATAAGTTTATTAGAAATCTCTGAATTTTTATTTTAGACATCTAATCATTATGAAGAACACTGTTGATTTTGTTTCATCCTAGAATGAATTGGTTTCTATGTCCTCCAAAGAACGATTTTGTGGGATCTATAATTAAGAGTTTGTTAAATTTATCATAACAAGAGGAAATAGCTGGGATTCTTTTAATATTTTATTAATGATATCCAGTAATATTTTTTAAAATTCTATCTTGGAAGGAAGAGATTTTCAACTATAGGAATGTGAAATAAAAGAGTGACATGTTGGTTATGAGGTAAAGGTCCAATATTAATAGAACAATAGGTATTAGTGAATTATTTTTGTCAGAACAAAATATAAATCAGAGGTTCTTTTTAAGCCCCATCTGCTTGAATGTTTTCTCCTTGCTTAACATTATAAAGTATGCACACGGTGTTTAAAACCATCTATTTTAAAAGTAAAAAATACTATTTTATCATCAGTTACATATCCTTAAAAGTTACTAAGAGAATTAAAATGTGGAAAAGGAATATATGACCAATTTCTATTAAGAGATTTGTAAATATTGCATGCATAAAGTTATCTATATACTGTTATTGAAATATTATTTCAACTATCTTCAATTGGAAATTATTTGCTTCACATTAAAACAAGAACCATTATGAAGCCAGGAATTCTAAGAAGCTGCTCATTATCAGAAAAATGATGGTTTCAGAAGCACTATTATATTAGCATTCTTCTTTATAATTAATTTGTAGATATGTCCATTTTTGATTTTGACATATCCTCAATGCTTTGAAGTAATTTTATTATCATTTTTCATAGTTGAGAATAATTCTGTACAAGTTGTGCCTGGCATTTGAGATATTGGATAGTTGACAATACCATGTAGTAATTTTTCATTTCAAAAGCTACAAATCTAATCTTTTGAGTTCTAGTGTGACTATCCCTTCATAATAGCACTAGAGTTCACATTAATAGCTTAATTTTTCCTTTTCAGAATATATCTTAAATCTGTTGATCAAGATAAAGTATTTTTATCTGGTGGCATTAATTTCACATGCCAATTTTTGGGAGTGGGCCATTAGGCATAGGGACTATGCATCAAAACTTGTGATTTTATTTTTTTTAATACTATATCACATTTATATAAGTATCTATTAACTTTTATATGTGCTGAAAAGAATAATAAAACATAATGAAAGGCTTTTTTGTATTGAAGTAATATATTTGTTGTTAAATAACATTTAGTGTTTTATATATATTATACCGGACACTCAATCTATTCTGACACAGAGGGCGCCACCAAATCACTACATATCTGGAAAATTTATTTACTGTGATCAGAATAGATGATGATGATGGTTTGCGCCGACTAAACTCAGAGAAAAACAAGAGATCTTAAAAATTGTTTAGACAATTGAGACAAAAGCACAAAGACAAACATCAGCCAAATTAAGTTTAAACATATTTAACAAAATTTTATTTAAAAGAAAATAAATGAAGTATAAGTTTACGACACAAGAAATAGGGTTAGTTCAGGCGTGTACCAGAAAGACTAAACGCACAGCTCTGGCAGACCGACTGATCTTCTAATAAACGAATTATAAAGGGAGGAAGCAAATTTCTTCCAGCAGAGGATTTTCCCAAACATTGGTTTTCCCATTCAGATATTTAAACAATATGCTCTTGAACCAAATCAATGAAACCAGTGCCGATGAGCTTTTCGAGACCCGAAAATGTGTTGGACCCTGAATGTCATTATGTCGGTAGAAGCTGCACCTATTATTACATTTAAAATAAAGGTGATTGATCTACCTCAAGAACAACCGAAAAATATGATTGAAAATGAAAGGAAAACAATTGAAACTGGCGAATCCAAACCAAACGATTGGCGAAAACTAATAATAATTAAAGGTCTCAATAGGAGACAAGTAAATCATTAGAAAATTAGTTACGTCTGCCCCAGCAATTAAAGAAAATGAATTACAAATAATGATAACTAAGAAATAAATTTATGAAACAAGTTCTGAATACACGCTCTGATAAAGTTAAAGCACACATAATAAATACAAAAATCTATCGGAGAATGCACATGAATACGAAAATATTAAAAGTTTTAAATACTTTAGCAGAATGAAGGTCTCTCTCACCTGTAATTTAAAAGGGATAAATATTATCTTCCTGCTGACGACTTATCAAATTACAAAGCAAAAACAATTCTAGTTTCCGCTTTCTGAGATATAAGAAACGAAATCCCCACCTGCAGAAAATTAGACAATAAAGTCACCAAACAAAAGATTTTTGGAGGTTTGCAAAAGGGCAAACACAGTGTTTAAAATTAATTATTGAATAATAAAATAATTACAGGTAAGCATTTAAAATATACCCAACTGCTAAAACATTTATAAAAAGTGAGGCATAAAAATATAAAACTCATTCGTCACTCTCCAATAAACAAAAATTGAAAGCAAACTTGGAATCTTAAAACTAAGATTCCAAGACCCACTACAAAATACAAGGAAACACAGCAAATATTATATAGGAGGCTAAATATTTCTTATGAAATTCGGATTTATAATTAGATTGAGCGGAGATTTAATGAAAAGAAATTTACCCTGGAAAGAATAAAAGAAAATATTACCTAACGGTAACATACTGTTCAAGTAGAGGGCGCACTATTATTTTAGTCCATTTTCAGGTTCTTTGACAATGGCAAGGTAGATGTAAAGAGGTTCCAGCTTCTAGAGGTTTATGGCATTACTGGAGCAGATTTGGAAGTTAGGGATCCATCCTTTGTTAAGTTAGCATGCCATTCTGATGATGACAACATGTATAGTATTTGACATCTTGTTGCAAGCAAAAGGATTTAACAACAGCGAATTTCCTTGAAGAATTTAAATGCCCGAACTGCTGTCAAAACTCTGAATCACAACAGGCTGCAGTCCAAGTGCGTATAAGAATACGAACTTTCACTTGAGAAACAGCTTGTCTAGTTAAGAATAATTAATAACTAACTCTCCAAATTTTCAGGGCTATTTATACCTCGCTCTATTTCCCATGAAACACTTTCCTTGTTGTTGAATTCTATGCCTATGGCAGGACAAATATTAATCTCCAGCTCAATCTAATTTAAGAATTCTACCCAGGGATTATTGAAACAAAAACACAAATCAAATCTCCACTTTTTAGAATTAGTTTACAATAATTAAAATAAAAGCAACAGGAATCTAATTAGCTAGCCAGCTTGTTTTTAATAATCAAATTGATTTTAAAAAAAAAGTAAAAACAAGCGGTATAAGAAAACTTTTAAAACAATTTTTTTTATATATATAAAATTAAAACGATCTATTTTAAATATAAACAAGTAGGTGTTTTAATACACGTACTCTTTTTAATAATTAAAATCTTTTTTTTCTTTTAACGTTAGAAACTTAACGAAATTAAGTTTTTCATTTTGGGAGTAAAACCTTTGAATCGGATGTCAATCTGGTTCAATATATACATTATCGAGACTATTAGTAGATATAACATCTAATCTATTTCCAAGATAAACAAAATCCATGTTTTCATTTTTGATTTAACATCCTAAGCTTTATAAAATCATCATATGAGAAGTGACTGTAATATATCTAATATTTATCAGTGTCTTTGATTATATAATTTTTTTTTTCAGTAATATGAAAAAAAAAATGATAAATTTGAATAAAAGTCCAGAACTTTGCAAATATTTACATATAAATATATCAGATGTACATGTATTTTTTAATAATTTATGTGCATCTTATGATTATTTAATATTATTATTATTAAATTAGTTTTGTATAGTGTGGAGTTCACATCTGGTTGTCATGCCTGCAATCTAGGATTCTTTTCTAAAGGGCTAAGAATTTTTATTTTCAAATAGCTGGCCATTGCCAATCTAGCTAATCATCCAACATTGATTAGCAAATGAGTAATTAGTTATTTTTAACCAGAATAAAATAATCTAAGAAAACTGTTCAAACCCTCATTTTTATCAATTGGTAATTCCTGATTAATTTTTTTTTCCTTCACTATTTCTTTGTGAGTAACTTTTGAGAAACCATTGCTCTGCATTGGGCTATTTATATATATATGAAAAACAAAAAAAAAACAAGTTAAACTTGCTAACACTTGTATTTATGATCAATAGATGGCATTTTACCAAAAACACCGTCAAAGCGTATGTTTGTTTACATAAACGTCAGAGTAAGCATTCACTATCTATATATATATTGTAAGGGTAGCTTACAATCTGATTTGAACCAGCCTTCATTCATAGTGCATTATTCACCAAATTAAACTCATCTAAAATATTAATGAATAGCTGATGTGTATTCTCATTTAGATAGTAAACAATATAGATACACAACAAACGTTTATTTTATCAAACGCAATATTAAGAAAAAAATGTCTCAATAAATTAAATTCCTTTAGCTGAAAGAAAGATAAAAACCTTAATTCAAGAGATCAATCATATATATATAAACACAAACAATGAACTAAATATCAATATCTTGCATCATTAGACAAGACTTAGACTTGATAGACATCATAATGATCTAATGTCAAGCCAGTCACTAGGTAACCAAATATGGAAGGTGAGAACAGAATTCTATTACATAATTATATTTTATTTTCCATCAACATGACATGCGTAACAAGAACATATATTGATGAAAGAGGAAATGAAATGCAAGCTTACTAAACATTGGGAATCGAGAATGTATAAAAACAAGCTCAGTTGATTTCCATTGTCTTTTTACTTTGTTCAAAAGGACACAAGATCTGTACAATACCAACATCAGAAAATAGAATGTTCGATTATCAGAGAATATGGACAACTTATTTGAACAGTCCAAATTATTAGTCTAATCATCATGACAGAAATATTAAAAAACTACAGCCAATAATTAAACAAAAAAAAGTTTTAATAGATTTGCGCAATTTAAATGGATATTTAAAATAAAAGAACTACGCAATTATTTGAATTAAACAAGGCAAAACTTTCTCCATACAATTATGTGCTAGTATGAGATAGTGATCATGTGATGTTTAGTGGTTTAATTGTTTGAATGTGAATAAAAATCAAGAAATAGATTATTGGCATATATATAAAATGAAATAATTCATTTCTTATAAAACTTATTAAGCACCAAGCAGTGAATCAAGAAAAGTTAAATATTTTATGAACTGCAAAATAATGTACTCCAGCTAATTTAATATTGTTGTGAGATCAAAGTGTTTGCCCTGACCATAGGAGATGCGATGATTTAACGTTCATCTATATATAATGCCTGTTTAAACATCAAATGCCCATCTTGAATCTCAGGATGGATACAGAATGAAATAACAATATGAAGAAAGAAATAATCTCATTGCAAGCAACTTGCCAAGGATTCCCCATGAGCAATGTGTGACTTACTGATGAAAGAGGACCAGAACAGTTATGAAGGGTATCTGTGAGGGATAATACTTGCCAAACCCTTGATCTCTATTCTGAATAATTTAGGGAAAGTTTTAAATTGCTATGTATTTTATACATATATACATTTGTAGAGTTTTTTTTATTTCTCTTTCACATCTGGAAACTGAAATATCTACCACTTGGAAGAGTCCACTGTAGCTAGAATCAAGAAATCACAGGGGGTGGGGAAGGTTGTTAAGTTAGACTTTTTTTTATTATTGAATAAAATTTAGGTTATCTCTCCTTTCATAGTGATTTGTCATTAGGTACCATCATCTTTAAAACAATATGGAATGAGATAAGATTTTACTTGATATTATTCCATATTAAGACCATACACTTGCTACAGCACAGAGTTTGTTTATTTTTTTTGTTAACTAATGATGTTTATATTGATTTATCTGGTATGAATGACTAATATTCTAGCGTGAATGTTCTTTTCTTTATATTGTAGAAAACTTGTACATAGTCAAGGGGGTCTCACAAAGTGAACAGAATCTCTACAATTGGAAATGAATTACAAATCTAATGTATACACCTGTAAATAATATTGTAAATAGTCAGCTAGCTTCACATTCATTATAGTGATGAACTAATGATTTTTCTTTTGTTATATTTTTTTATTTTGTAAATAACTTTAGTGTTTCAATATGTATATCTATCATGGATAGGAATGGGATAATAAATATATTGTCAGTATGATAGAAATACATATTTGACACACATGCCATATACATATATATTAATTTTCTTTTTCATCATGTTGAAAGACTGGAATTTTTATTGTGTTAGTTAAATAAACCTTGTTCACTTGATCTTTATTAAATGGCCTCTAGTTTGTCAAAGTTATTTATCCATTCATCCATTGATTCATGACCTGATATACATGCACTCTCACACACTTTCTTTTACATCATAGCATAAGAGTATGGTTAGATGAGTCCTTCACTCAAGTGGAATCTACACAGTGATGCAGTGGTTGCTATCTAGAACGAATTCAATCTTGAAAAGAGCCGAGGGCAACATTCTTTCTGTGTTTGAATTCTGAGGCATAATGGAATCTGAAAAAGGGATGATGTACAGATGAACTAGCCTAAATTGTGTCTGAATTTAATGATTAAGCCTAGAGATAGTCCATTGGAGGTAGATATGATCATTGGTTTGGTATGTCATTACATCAATCACAGCATCCTATCCAAAGACCCTTGGTTCAACCATAGTTAGATGTGTTTCCTCTTTAGGTGGAAAACCCAGACCATTACAATATATATATATGGGATGGGTATTTTTGGGGTGAAGGTGGTGTGATAGAATGTCATCATCAACCCCAGTAAACAAAAATATTTCAAATAATGAAATTTAAAGTATAATATATATAATAAGTAATGTTTAAGTAAGATATTAAAGTAATCTTTAATATCAAAATATATAAGTAATGTTATATATATAATAAGATCATGAGAGATCTATCTGAGAAATCAGCCCAGTTAACTCCTTAGAGTAACTATGATTAACTATAAATCCACCAGCATTAAAATAAGTATAAGTCATTTATCATCATGAATGATTAATAATAAAATAAATCAATAGTCAAGTTTATGATTGGATTGGAAATGGTCTACTGTAGACCAGACTAACCATTTAGCCAATGCCAGCTTAGGGTAATTATTTAAACATAATTTAGATGCACCTAATCCATAAGAATATATAACCATAAAAATAATGCTGGGATATTAAAACATGCTGATCATCATCAATGTTCTGGTTGCTTAGTACCATTAATGTACTGGCCAACTATAAACTTAAATTCTAATAGAACTAAAATAAAATATAGTGCATGGGCTTTAAAGAATACTCTAGTTGCACCAACCAGGATGATGATTGATGAGAGTCATAATCATCACATTAATATACATCTTTTATATATCAGACCATTATGCACAAAACTAACTTAGAGAGCATAAGCTCTATAATTTATTGTAATCGAGAGGTGATGCAATACATAATATAATTTAAAAACCATGTAGAATTAAGTCACTGGAATAATTTTAACAATTGAATAAACGTTTATTAACCTTTCTGGAGAAACATCCGTGAATCTATGTTCATGGCTTCAAGTCACTCAAGAATCGACTATTTTTGCACTATCGTAGTGTTTTTATGCTTATTTTAAAGCTTAAAATGTACCGTAAGATGCTGCCCTCTAGAATTATTTTACAAGTAAAAAATTAATAATATTGACATGAGCTACAACAAAGGGAGAAAGCAGGCTTTCCTAGATGCTGACTGGTTGGTTCACATTTTGGACAATGGAAGAGCATCTGTCAATAATTTTCATCACTCTAACTTCTGTTTTGACTTTGAAAATGAAAATTAATGTTTTAGAATGATTATTTTAGTATTTTTCTTACATATGAATTATTTTGATAAAATATGCTGAAAATATAGTTATTTTAGAAAAATAGTAAGATTTTAGTAAAAAATTGTATACTTTTACATGAACATAAATTGAAAATGAAGCCAGTACTAACAACAATTTTGACACCTGTCAACAATTTTCATCGCCCCAAAGCTCTATTTCATTTTCAAACAAAATGAATAATTTAGAGTATTTTGCTGGCATTATTTTACATATAATGTATTTTGGTAAAATATGCTGAAAATATAAATTATTTTAGGAAAATAGTAAGATTTTAGTAAAAAATTCTTTACTTTTACAGGAACGTAAATTGAGTAAGAAAATCACTGACATGCTCAATATTTTCTAATAGGTTATGAATGTTCTTTTGAGATTCTCCATTATAAAATATTTTTATAATTAGAAATAGAAATTTATTTTTGAAAAAACCTCCGTTCACTTTCATAATCTGACAAATTATTAATATACTTTTCATAAACGAAACTAAAACGAATATAATATTAAAAAATGAATATATTTTTACTGCTGATTCTGTAATTGATCAATCAAAAGATGTAAAACTTTAATTCACTTGGCCAATAAAAAAAATTTCAGTTAAAAAATAAATTTTTCAAGGAAAAGATTAACAATAAAAAAATGAAGTTAAGGTCTGTAGAATATGGTTATACATATAAAATTAAGCCTTCTGATTTTTAGTAATATACAATTAAAAAAACTCATTGTGATTTACATGATTAATACAAAATTCAAGTTACTACATTGATTGACAATACCTCTTAATTGGCTTACTTAAAACACACATATATATATACATACACATGTGCATTTTATAATATACAATGAATACATTTCAATTGATGTTTAATAAAATTTAAAAAATGATTAAATTTTACATGTTCTATTTGACAAACATTGATATATATATATGCACACAGATATGTGCTACAATAATTTCTGAACATATTAGAATTGTCATAAAATAAAAACTCTTTAAGTTATCACTTAACTAATATAATATAACGATCCAAACGAAGTGGTATCGATCGCACTGCACTACCAAAGGGCGCCATCTAGGCATTTGAGCCTAGAAAAATTTATAAAGTAGGCAGATACGCGCTGTTAGGATTCCACTTTATTTACATATTTAGATCGTTAGCCCATTGTCACTAGCTCAGCGGAGACGCAGAGATAAAAATCTATAAATTTTATATCTTAAATATAAAAGAATAAAATAATAAAAGCCACTGCCAGAAATTAACACAGAAAAATATTTATTTACGCACATATAAAATCATTCTAAATTCGAGGAATAAGTTTAACATTTAGATTTTTATCTTAATTTTTAATTTTACATTTAAAATAGCTTGCTATAATGTTTAATATTTTATTTAGAGGGTCGAGTATGAATGGACTACATAGGTCTGCATTTGAAAGGAAAATATTCTTCCCTGATTTAACCTTAGGCAACAAATTTCGCAATCAACTGGCGCCAATCCATCTGATACATTCATGTATTCAATGTAGCATGATACGACAACACAAAATACTATATTGTCAGGAATGTACATCTGAACAATAAGTAGAAATAGAGAAGACATTGACTCTCCACCAACAGGAATGTGACATCTGTGGGCAAGTAGATCAATAAACTAAAAACTCCATAGGAATGGACTGCGGTCTTCTGCCGACTTACAAACCCATCCATAGGCAAACAGAGGGTGTGTGGCGTATATCTATAATCCTGCCCGTAGCGGATCTCATACTACATCTACTAATTACACAAATATATCCAATCCATTGAACCAATTCAACTACGAAATGAATAACCTAAGATTACCCTCCCTTAATACAACTTTACAAAACTATATAGCCATTCGCGCCCGACTTAATTTTAACATTTATATACGTTCGCACAGATTTATTTAAAAATGTTGGGTATAGATCGATTACACAGATTCCACGGTCAAAAACATTTCAAAATAAACATAAACGATCAAAATACAAAATTATTGATACCGACAATCGCAGAGGGAAACTTATAAGTAACCCAATAGTATTCACCATAAGATACTTGCGTTGTCACCAATAACTTAAAAGACATCCGAATAAATACATTTTAGATACTCACCGTAAGGTATCATTATTTATCGAATGTCTATATATTTTGATCAAATATGAAAACCAAAATCTAATTAACCGCAAACGAATCCATGCAAGCGTCTATAGACAACTTAAATGTAATGCATTTAATAATTTCTACAATAAAATATTACTACACATAAAAATATTAAAAGGGAAATGATTCTTTTCACAATCGGGAAAGATATAAAATTAACCATTATTAATTTGATTTAAACTTACAAAAAGTCAGATAAGAGTCCATTTTAAATAAGTCGGCTTGTTTATTAATTTGTTCAACTTGACGAAAGTTCTTGATTATTTAAAAAAATTTTTAAGTTCCTTGGTTAACAGCTTACGGAAGAAGAGTCCAGGTTCTTGTTTTTCCACGGAGTCCTTGTTTGAAACCCGGTCAGATGTTCCGGAGGTAGCATTAGCTGGTTCCTTTCGGTATCACAATCAGTTCATTTTTTAAAATAGAGAGAGAGTGTGTGATATTGCGTCTCTATCACCACTCTCAAAACAAACAGCTGGAACTGCCCAATACTCAATATTTCTCCTTTTTATATTATCCACAAGGATTCACTGAACAAAACGTCACTAATCTGTTTTTTCGTTATGGTCCGGGCCAAGGCTTAGTGCTTCCATTTGTCAAGCTAAAATCTCTTTCTTCTCTTATCTAACTTTCCATCTGACTTTTTAATTAAACAGCTTTTAGATAATTAATAAACAATCATTTCCTTTTATAGATTACAGGAATTAATTAATACCTGTTTTTATTTTAACTTACGTTATTTTTTTTATTAAAATATTTTTATATTTCAATCTTGTATTTTTTTATTTAAAAAAAATACATTCAAATACTTTTTTTTTTTTGTTTATGAAAAAAAATATTTTTAAAGTTTAACATCTGTGCGAATGTATACACGTTTAACAATGTTTTAATTTTAGCGTTTAGTTTTTTCCTTTTATTTGCGAACTTTTAAGTTTTTATTTTAAATTAATGTAACGACATATTTATATATCGTTACATATCAGTAAACTTCCTCAAAAAACAAAAAACATTAAAAAAAAAAAAAAAAAGACTTTACTTAGTGTTAGTAATTACGTTATACAAATTTGTTATATATGAAATTTCAAAAGGACAAAACTTTTTTTTTTTTTTAAAAGACAAAACAGTAATTACAAATATAATGATAAAAAAAAAAAAGTTGACTGATGATTCCTTACTACCAGCTAAATTTCTGCCCCCTCCCTTCCAAGTTTCATTTCTCCTACCTTTAACTATTTCTTAGGCAAGTTGAACTATTAGATTTTAGTTTAACAAGACTTTTTAAAAAAAATCTATGATTTAGATTTATTATTACGTTTTATTTATTACTTTTTATTCCTCGTATTTCTCTTTACATATGCGCAATTTTTCTTACTGGCAGCACTTTTTACACAAAATTCATAACTTTATATAATACAAACAATATATTCTGATTTCAGAAAAAATATTACGGGCTTCATTTATTTTTAACATTCTCAGGGCACTCGTGTTTATTCAAGATAGGAAATTTCAGCATCAATTCCCCTTCTCAGGGTCAATCTCTGAGGTAAGGCCACACTTGGGACGCCAATTATAACGATCCAAACGAAGTGGGAGATCGCATCGCACCGCACCGCACTACCAAAGGGCGCCATCTAGGCATTTGAGCCTAGAAAAATTTATAAAGTAGGCAGATACGCGCTGTTAGGATTCCACTTTATTTACATATTTAGATCGTTAGCCCATTGTCACTAGCTCAGCGGAGACGCCGAGATAAAAATCTATAAATTTTATATCTTAAATATAAAAGAATAAAATAATAAAAGCCACTGCCAGAAATTAACACAGAAAAATATTTATTTACGCACATATAAAATCATTCTAAATTCGAGGAATAAGTTTAACATTTAGATTTTTATCTTAATTTTTAATTTTACATTTAAAATAGCTTGCTATAATGTTTAATATTTTATTTAGAGGGTCGAGTATGAATGGACTACATAGGTCTGCATTTGAAAGGAAAATATTCTTCCCTGATTTAACCTTAGGCAACAAATTTCGCAATCAACTGGCGCCAATCCATCTGATACATTCATGTATTCAATGTAGCATGATACGACAACACAAAATACTATATTGTCAGGAATGTACATCTGAACAATAAGTAGAAATAGAGAAGACATTGACTCTCCACCAACAGGAATGTGACATCTGTGGGCAAGTAGATCAATAAACTAAAAACTCCATAGGAATGGACTGCGGTCTTCTGCCGACTTACAAACCCATCCATAGGCAAACAGAGGGTGTGTGGCGTATATCTATAATCCTGCCCGTAGCGGATCTCATACTACATTTACTAATTACACAAATATATCCAATCCATTGAACCAATTCAACTACGAAATGAATAACCTAAGATTACCCTCCCTTAATACAACTTTACAAAACTATATAGCCATTCGCGCCCGACTTAATTTTAACATTTATATACGTTCGCACAGATTTATTTAAAAATGTTGGGTATAGATCGATTACACAGATTCCACGGTCAAAAACATTTCAAAATAAACATAAACGATCAAAATACAAAATTATTGATACCGACAATCGCAGAGGGAAACTTATAAGTAACCCAATAGTATTCACCATAAGATACTTGCGTTGTCACCAATAACTTAAAAGACATCCGAATAAATACATTTTAGATACTCACCGTAAGGTATCATTATTTATCGAATGTCTATATATTTTGATCAAATATGAAAACCAAAATCTAATTAACCGCAAACGAATCCATGCAAGCGTCTATAGACAACTTAAATGTAATGCATTTAATAATTTCTACAATAAAATATTACTACACATAAAAATATTAAAAGGGAAATGATTCTTTTCACAATCGGGAAAGATATAAAATTAACCATTATTAATTTGATTTAAACTTACAAAAAGTCAGATAAGAGTCCATTTTAAATAAGTCGGCTTGTTTATTAATTTGTTCAACTTGACGAAAGTTCTTGATTATTTAAAAAAATTTTTAAGTTCATTGTTAACAGCTTACGGAAGAAGAGTCCAGGTTCTTGTTTTTCCACGGAGTCCTTGTTTGAAACCCGGTCAGATGTTCCGGAGGTAGCATTAGCTGGTTCCTTTCGGTATCACAATCAGTTCATTTTTTAAAATAGAGAGAGAGTGTGTGATATTGCGTCTCTATCACCACTCTCAAAACAAACAGCTGGAACTGCCCAATACTCAATATTTCTCCTTTTTATATTATCCACAAGGATTCACTGAACAAAACGTCACTAATCTGTTTTTTCGTTATGGTCCGGGCCAAGGCTTAGTGCTTCCATTTGTCAAGCTAAAATCTCTTTCTTCTCTTATCTAACTTTCCATCTGACTTTTTAATTAAACAGCTTTTAGATAATTAATAAACAATCATTTCCTTTTATAGATTACAGGAATTAATTAATACCTGTTTTTATTTTAACTTACGTTATTTTTTTTATTAAAATATTTTTATATTTCAATCTTGTATTTTTTTATTTAAAAAAAATACATTCAAATACTTTTTTTTTTTTTTATGAAAAAAAAATATTTTTAAAGTTTAACATCTGTGCGAATGTATACACGTTTAACAATGTTTTAATTTTAGCGTTTAGTTTTTTACTTTTATTTGCGAACTTTTAAGTTTTTATTTTAAATTAATGTAACGACATATTTATATATCGTTACATATCAGTAAACTTCCTCAAAAAACAAAAAAACATTTAAAAAAAAAAAAAAAAAAGACTTTACTTAGTGTTAGTAATTACGTTATACAAATTTGTTATATATGAAATTTCAAAAGGACAAAACTTTTTTTTTAAAAGACAAAACAGTAATTACAAATATAATGATAAAAAAAAAAGTTGACTGATGATTCCTTACTACCAGCTAAATTTCTGCCCCCTCCCTTCCAAGTTTCATTTCTCCTATCTTTTACCATTTCTTAGGCAAGTTGAACTATTAGATTTTAGTTTAACAAGACTTTTTTAAAAAAAATCTATGATTTAGATTTATTATTACGTTTTATTTATTACTTTTTATTCCTCGTATTTCTCTTTACATATGCGCAATTTTTCTTACTGGCAGCACTTTTTACACAAAATTCATAACTTTATATAATACAAACAATATATTCTGATTTCAGAAAAAATATTACGGGCTTCATTTATTTTTAACATTCTCAGGGCACTCGTGTTTATTCAAGATAGGAAATTTCAGCATCAATTCCCCTTCTCAGGGTCAATCTCTGAGGTAAGGCCACACTTGGGACGCCAATTATAACGATCCAAACGAAGTGGGAGATCGCACCGCACCGCACTACCAAAGGGCGCCATCTAGGCATTTGAGCCTAGAAAAATTTATAAAGTAGGCAGATACGCGCTGTTAGGATTCCACTTTATTTACATATTTAGATCGTTAGCCCATTGTCACTAGCTCAGCGGAGACGCCGAGATAAAAATCTATAAATTTTATATCTTAAATATAAAAGAATAAAATAATAAAAGCCACTGCCAGAAATTAACACAGAAAAATATTTATTTACGCACATATAAAATCATTCTAAATTCGAGGAATAAGTTTAACATTTAGATTTTTATCTTAATTTTTAATTTTACATTTAAAATAGCTTGCTATAATGTTTAATATTTTATTTAGAGGGTCGAGTATGAATGGACTACATAGGTCTGCATTTGAAAGGAAAATATTCTTCCCTGATTTAACCTTAGGCAACAAATTTCGCAATCAACTGGCGCCAATCCATCTGATACATTCATGTATTCAATGTAGCATGATACGACAACACAAAATACTATATTGTCAGGAATGTACATCTGAACAATAAGTAGAAATAGAGAAGACATTGACTCTCCACCAACAGGAATGTGACATCTGTGGGCAAGTAGATCAATAAACTAAAAACTCCATAGGAATGGACTGCGGTCTTCTGCCGACTTACAAACCCATCCATAGGCAAACAGAGGGTGTGTGGCGTATATCTATAATCCTGCCCGTAGCGGATCTCATACTACATTTACTAATTACACAAATATATCCAATCCATTGAACCAATTCAACTACGAAATGAATAACCTAAGATTACCCTCCCTTAATACAACTTTACAAAACTATATAGCCATTCGCGCCCGACTTAATTTTAACATTTATATACGTTCGCACAGATTTATTTAAAAATGTTGGGTATAGATCGATTACACAGATTCCACGGTCAAAAACATTTCAAAATAAACATAAACGATCAAAATACAAAATTATTGATACCGACAATCGCAGAGGGAAACTTATAAGTAACCCAATAGTATTCACCATAAGATACTTGCGTTGTCACCAATAACTTAAAAGACATCCGAATAAATACATTTTAGATACTCACCGTAAGGTATCATTATTTATCGAATGTCTATATATTTTGATCAAATATGAAAACCAAAATCTAATTAACCGCAAACGAATCCATGCAAGCGTCTATAGACAACTTAAATGTAATGCATTTAATAATTTCTACAATAAAATATTACTACACATAAAAATATTAAAAGGGAAATGATTCTTTTCACAATCGGGAAAGATATAAAATTAACCATTATTAATTTGATTTAAACTTACAAAAAGTCAGATAAGAGTCCATTTTAAATAAGTCGGCTTGTTTATTAATTTGTTCAACTTGACGAAAGTTCTTGATTATTTAAAAAACTTTTTTAAGTTCATTGTTAACAGCTTACGGAAGAAGAGTCCAGGTTCTTGTTTTTCCACGGAGTCCTTGTTTGAAACCCGGTCAGATGTTCCGGAGGTAGCATTAGCTGGTTCCTTTCGGTATCACAATCAGTTCATTTTTTAAAATAGAGAGAGAGTGTGTGATATTGCGTCTCTATCACCACTCTCAAAACAAACAGCTGGAACTGCCCAATACTCAATATTTCTCCTTTTTATATTATCCACAAGGATTCACTGAACAAAACGTCACTAATCTGTTTTTTCGTTATGGTCCGGGCCAAGGCTTAGTGCTTCCATTTGTCAAGCTAAAATCTCTTTCTTCTCTTATCTAACTTTCCATCTGACTTTTTAATTAAACAGCTTTTAGATAATTAATAAACAATCATTTCCTTTTATAGATTACAGGAATTAATTAATACCTGTTTTTATTTTAACTTACGTTATTTTTTTTATTAAAATATTTTTATATTTCAATCTTGTATTTTTTTATTTAAAAAAAATACATTCAAATACTTTTTTTTTTTGTTTATGAAAAAAAATATTTTTAAAGTTTAACATCTGTGCGAATGTATACACGTTTAACAATGTTTTAATTTTAGCGTTTAGTTTTTTACTTTTATTTGCGAACTTTTAAGTTTTATTTTAAATTAATGTAACGACATATTTATATATCATTACAATAAATACCTCAATTTAGATTTACTTAAACATATGGATATCATCTGCACACATAGATGCAGTACAGTAATTGATTAACATACAAATGAAATTCATCTGTCATATTTGAATTTATCAAAATAATAAAATTCAAAATATTTCAATTCATTCCATTTGAAAATATACATAAAATTCACACATGTGTATATAAAAAAAATGAATCGGTTATTAACCCTTCAGGCGACTAATATATCATTCGCCGCAGGTGGTAACACTCAAAGCTTTTAATTGGCCAATTCACAAACTAATGTGTCAATTTTTCAAAAGTTATTGACCGTTTATTAAATATATTCACTTTAGTTTCGTTTGTAAAAAGTATATTAGTAATTTCTCACATTATAAAAATAAACGAAAGTTTGTTCAAAAATAAATTTTGATTTATAATTTTAAAAATATTTGTTACGGTTGACATGAAAAGAAACGTCAATCATCAATTTCACGTTATGATTTTTTTTCCCCACTTTGCAATAAATAAATAATTCTTGCTAAAATCTTAACTATTTTTGTAAAATAATATTTATTTTTGGCATATTATATGAAAATAATTTGTATTTCATTTGTATTTCATCAAAAAATATTTTAAAATGCTCTAAAACATTCGTTTATCATTTTCAAAATAAAACAAAAACGTTCGTAACTTTACTTTTTGGCAGCCATATAAAAATTTTAACAGCCAATAAGATTCAAGAAAAGATGATGAGAAGGCGGAGCTTTTCCATTTTCTTTTGTTTACAAAATTTCAACAGCCAATAAGATTCAAGAAAAGATGTGAGAAGGCAGTGCTTTGTTTTTGTTTGACATAAATCGTCATTTTATTGATTTTTTACTTGTAAAATAATTCAATAGATGGCAGTATATTATAAAACTTTTTGCGTTCTAAAAAATGACGTCAAAACCGTAAACGTAGTACAAAAACTAAGCAATTTACAGTGATGTCAAACTTCCTTGTTTAAAAACGATCTGGTCAGTCAAAAGGTTAACCTTTTAACCGCTAATTATATTATTGGTTGTATGGGGTAAAAATCAAATCTTTTAATTGGCCAACTCACAAACTGAAGACAAAGCCTATTGTTAAAACATATTCGCCTATAATATTAAATTCAACTCAGATACATTTATAAAAAGTATATCACTAATTTTTCAGGTTATAAAAAGAACGAAAGTTCTTTCAAAAATAAATTGCTATTTATTTATTCTAAAATATTCAATTTCGGCAACATAAAAGCTGTAATATAAACAAAAAGGTCGACTTTTACGTTATAGAAAAGTAAATATTTCTTTTAAATATTTCTTTAATATTTTTACTAAAATCTTCAATATTTTTCTAAAATAATTTTGTTTTTTTATTATTCTCTCTGAAAATCATTTGTAATTACTGAATATATACTTAATATTCTTTAAAATTATATTCGAAATGAAAATCTCAGCGTTTTTCTTTATTTTCTTTGATCAGGCGGTTTCTTTGTTCTTTCCAGCCAATCAGAATGTCTTTTTCGGCTGAGAGCATGCTAAGAACCAATCAAAACTCATGTTCTTTCTTTGTTTAGTTTTAAATGCATTTTTTTTTATTTTTTACTTGTAAAATAAATCGGAAGAGGTCACCATCTTACAGAACTTTTAAAAATCTATTCAATACCTGTAAAATGGATATTTTAGCATGATAACTGGCAGAGTTAGAGTGACGTCAGATGTCTACGAGGAGCTTCGTAAGAAACAGTCTTTTGGTTAACTAATTAAAAATGTCTTTTAGAAAGTATATACTCTGCCAAACTTTTTTCTACTCTAAAAGATTTTGGAGTTTTTGGTGTCTATGAATCAGTCATTTCATTTAAGCAAAACTTACTTGTTATCTTTTATTATATATATATATTTAAATGTCATTTTCACTAATGAAATTATTTAAAATATCAGTCAATATATATATCACTATCGCAGAATGCTCTTGATTATAACATTTTTAAATTTAAAATATAGGTTTAAAAATGTCATTTTTACTAAAGAAATTATTTAAAATTTCATTATCATTATATACAACATTACTCACCATTCTATATATACATTTATCTATGCTCTGCTTATAGCTGAAACAACATTCATATAAACTAATTCTTTAGCAAGCTGAGAGATTTCTCTTGATAAGATTGATTTATAGTCACATTGGAAGAAGTATAATTCAGATAACTGCAGTGATCCCCCTTCTGCCCAGGATTGGATATATTTCAGGCAAGCAAACTGTCTTAGGACACATTTGTAGCTATGAAACACTTGAAGTTGGTCTTTTCTTCATGTGAATTTAAACTCCACCTTTGTGAACAATAGAGCAGCTTTTAGACTTGCCCTCCTTGCAGTTATATCTTCATGGTAGTTTTTGGTCCTGATCTGGACTATTCTGCTAGCCAACTAACTACTGCCACTACCAACTGCTTCTCAAAAAATTACTACAAACTACTAGCCAAACTAAACTTATTTTTATCAACTCTTTTCATATAATCAGCTGGGTGACAAAACACTAATTAAAACTGTTTTTGTTATTTTGATTAAAAACAATTTTTAATTTTTTTAAAAGCAACTTTGAAATTTTATCAAGGTATAATTACAAAGATTTTTAAAAATAGATAATAGACATTTTTACAATTATCAGAAAACATGCTTGTTTTTAATTTCAAAATTAGAATACAATATTAATATTTATTTTGGCCTTTTTAAATGTTTAATTTGTAATAAAATTTTATTTTAAACCCAAAATTATTTAATCATTTACTATGATTATTTTATTCCAAGGAATGTAGAAAAATATCTACAAAATTTTTTGTCTGTTTATTTTTACTTTTTCTTTTAACTTTATACATATTTGTGCACACATACTATGTTATTATATGCCATGTATCAGAAGTGTTACAATATATATATATATATATAAGGCTACTTTACTTTTGCCTAGGTACTCATACATGCTAACTTAAAACACAAGATAGTGTATTGTAATGGTGCTGCGTATTACCACATGAATACTGCAGTTGTGATAAAGATGAGCAGACAAGCAAAAATAAATATTACACAAATAATTTTGATTAACTTATAGCTGATGTTTATTTGGCTAATGACATAACAGTATAAAAAATAATATTAAAATAACACATATATGCTGCTGTCAAGACTTACAAAATAATAATAATAAGGTCAATGTGACTTGTAAAAAGTCTCTAGGTCCACTTTGGTGTGACTGTGTATGTGTAGATGCTTTTCTCTTGTTCCAGATTATTTCTAGGTAGCAATGCTATAATTGTATAATTACTTCTGCATACAATGGAAATTTCTAGATTCAGTTTATCAATCAAATAATGCTATTTCTATTTCTGGAACAGGAGCAATTCTTCTAATTATAAATTTATTTAGTTCTTTAATCATTAATTAAATACATATTTTCTACTAACTAAAATATCTTAGCACATTTATCTGAAATATTTTACATTAGTAAAATATATCTGACTTTCTTTTTATATTATTTAAATATGATTTAGTTCTTTTTACATTATATATAATTCAATACACAAACTTTTTTATTGAATTTTATAAATTATTTTGAAAAGAAAACAGTTGGTGATATTTTTAAATTTATTCTTTTTACATTATTTCTAAACATAGCAAATAGTAAATGGATTCACTTAGTATACTTATGAACTACAATTCAAATTTCAGATGAAGTTTAGAAATTTTTTCATGTTCCTAGCAAAATTTGATTTTTTTTTTTTCATGTAAGAAAATCTGATGAATAATTATCCAATTATCTTTTCTTTGCTAAATGATAAAATAAAGATATAAGTCCTTAACAACTGGTTTTTGATCAGAATATTGTCTTCTTTTTCACTAATTATTTTTATAAAGATGCTAATCGGATCTTTACTTTGGAATGAGACTGATTTATGCTTTACAAACATAAACATTCTATGAGTGTGTGTGTATATATATATATATAGATATCTAGACCCACTTTCTAAATGATGACACAATTCTGCATGCATGTTAGAGAAAATATTTAGGTTTTATTTTTGACAATTTGCAATTAGATTAAAAAATTTAAACACTATTAATTTTGCTTATTTTCTTTTTTCTTTTTAAAAAGGAAACAGCATATAGACTAATTTTTTAAAAAATAAAAAATTTCATATAAATTTGTAAATGAACTTTTTACTTTGAGAGCTATTTTAAATTGAAATTTATTATAATGTGCTATACTTTTGTTTTAGATCAGCTGATGTAGTTCATTGTTCAGACTGTAACAAGTGTGTGAGAGGTTATGATCATCATTGTGATTGGTTGAACAATTGCATTGGAAGTGATAATTACAGGTAAACTCAAGTAGAATTCAGGAATTAGTTAAATTTTCTAAAAACATTTTCATAAATATATAAATTATAATTCATGCAAACAGTATATGTAGATTTATCTCAGATTATTAACAGACACTGTTGAAAAATGTCTACTTAGACAAATAAAATTTTCAGTAAAAATTTTATATAAAAATAAAATTTTTATATATTTGATAAATTTTTAATATGTAAAAAGTCACTTTATCAGATTAATTTTATAAAAATTTACAAATTTTAGCAACATATTCCTCTTTATTCAATCTATTTCTAATTTATTAAAAGTATTAAAAAGTGTTTATTATAAAGTTACTTTTAATTAATATGTTTAAAAGGTAAAACGAAATTAGATGATAATATTATTTGATATATTAATAAACAATACATACTTTATATCTTTAAAATAATATTATTCTTTTTTTTTTTATTTTATTGTTACAAACATTATTTGCAGAGTAATTACTACTATTGCAAATGTATATTATCAACAATAACCATTAGCAAATGAATATGGCTATTCCAGTTTCAAGAAAGAAAAAAAAATAGAAAGACAAAAAAATAATAATTTATTGCTGAAGGGTTTGTAATGAGTATATAAACTAATCTATGACCTACAAATATATTTATATATAGAACATACTGGTCCATTATTCAGTTTATTTAATATTTTGTGATGGTGTCTTCATCAATCAACCTTTATTTTTGAAAAATTTTGTTTAATTATGATTTTCCATTATATTCTGTCTTTAGTCCAGGGGTCCCCAAACCTTTTTTGGAAAAGAACTACATGGATAATTCTTTAATTAATGGCAATCTGGAGAAAATGATTTTTCTAAAGGAAATTCTCCAGCATAAAAATATCTGTGATTTAAAGTTATAAAATGAATTAAATAACTCATTCTTATTTAATAATTACATTTTTATTAAATAGAAAAATAAACTCACTTTTCATTAGAAAACAAAAAAAAAGAAGGAAAAATTTAATGTAATGATTGGATTTGCTGATTTTTGTAATATCAAGTTTAATATGTTAAATATATTCATAAGTAAAAAAGTCATTTAGATATTAATCTGTCTTACATAAGCGAATTTTTGTTTTTTCATATTTCATTTTTGAAAAAGTTTGTTCACAAAGATATGTATTTCAAAAAAATATATATTTTTCTGGCTATGTGTGTAATCAGTAGTAGTCTTTAGACACCAAATTAGGCTTTTATCACTAAATAGCACTGGATCACACATACAATTCAGCAGCCACTATAACTGCCTAAGCTAATGTGAAATTTTTTTGAATTCAAATAGATCATACTCTGGAATAGCAAATGTATATTTTAATGACAACAGTTTATCTATTAATTATAAGTACATTTGAAAAACAATTAGCTTGTATTCAATTTCAAATCATTAGTTTAGCAAATATAATTTTTTTATTAATGATAACTTTTGAATAAATTTGTTATCTTAAAATAATTTTTAAAAATAAACTGGGAGAACTATGTAGTGCTTTTGTTTAATAATTCTTTACTTTTGTTTAATAATTCTTTTTATTGATTTTGGCCATCACTAAACTTATTTTAAAAACTTTCAGAATCATAAATTTTTTTACTGGAATTCTAAATATGCTTAGAGAAGCTATTTTTAAAATAGTATGAAGCATATCTCAGAACAGATCATGTATGATTAATAGATAAATAAATATTACAAACACATAGACATATATTTGTCAGTAAAACCAATCAATATGTTCTTCAGCTTTCTGGATGTGAAACTATTCAGGCCATTATTATAAAATCTCATCTTTATTGGATTAGACATGTAAAATGAATGAACAATGGAAGCACTTCTAAAAGAGTATTTTATGGTGAACTTGAATATGGGTTTTGCCAAAGAGGTAATCCCCATTTACATTAGAAGGATTATCTCAAAGGCATTCCATTGGGAATATGTGACAGAGGATAGAATATATTGGAAAGCTATAATTAGATATGGTAGTAAACTATTTTAGAATGAAAAGTTTTCTACTGATATTAAATAAATAGACAAATGAACCAGCATTTTTTATATATGGACATGTTTGTGGTTCAGAGATTGGTTTGCATACAGTCATCGCAAACTTGTTTTTAGAATCATTTTTTCTTCTCTCTTCATCCTTTTTTTTTTTTTTTTTTTTGGGAGTTAGAATAGCCATACTCATTTTTGAGTATCTGTTCATTATTGTTATTATTTGTCAGTATTATATATTGTAACCGAAAAGGTCCAAATGGGTCATAATAGACAAAATTAATGGTATAACATGAAACTATTATGATCCAATCCGGTCACAGCCAGAGTATACTGTAAATATCCATCATAGTAGTATATGTAGGTACATTAGATTACCCAAGACAAATTATAAAATGTTTAATTTATTATCATTCACTCTAACAACTATATCATATATTTATATTTCAAAACTTTAATCTGTGATTTTTATTTGCATAAGATCTTATGAACGAGATGAGATAATTTATGAAAATGTTAGAGATTACTCTTTCAGAATGACTATCACATGGTAAATACAGGCGTTAACAAGAAGTAATCATTATAAGCATCACCGTAACATTATTGGTTATATCTTAGATATACTCGAGATTTTAGTACAAATGCTATGCAAAGTATGGGCTTTGCAATAATAGGCAAGCATGGAAAACTTTGGGTTCCTTCCTCATTAATTTAAATTTCTAATTAAATCAATAGTAATGAATCTCTTATTATGATTGATGAATTGCAAATTATAGGTGCAGTAACAATTCAAAAAAAAAAAAAAAAAACAAAGCATTTTACATCTTAAATTTCTTTAATTTTAAATATTTTCACATTTATTTCAATTTTTTTTTTCTCAAATAAGCTTTACTTGTGAACTTTTTTTTATTACAAAAATTTTTATTAATAATAAATTATATACAAGTATTAATTTATTTACAATAGAATAAATTTTATAGGCAAAAGTTAGATGAATTAAGAAAATAGATTCTATCATAATATTAACTAGTAAATTTATTTATGAATTTTGAGCCTAATATTATAAACATTTATAGAAATAATCAATTTTGGATTATATTCTGGAATTAACAAAGCAAAGATAAAGTGATGGAGGAGGTAAATAGGATTTTATTATACCCCATACATCATGAGATAATCAAGAACAAAAGCATTAAAATATTCTCCCAGAATATTAGTAAATTTTATATACATTATCAGTGACAATATGTACTCTAATGTATGATCTACTCAATATATTAGGATTTTCTGGTTTTTATGAATGACAAATAGCAACGGCATAATAAGTTAAATTATAAGTTAACATTTATTTACAATTTTATCGTTAAACAAGTAGTTGATTAATACAATGTTTCAATATAAGTGAACAAATAAATAAATAAAATACCATTCCATCTATTTGCTTCAATACATGCATAGTATACATGGGCTTTATAATAAACACAATCCTAAATTTTATTACAAATGGACTCAACTTTAGCCCAAAAGAAGAGAATGGGATTCAAACACCCAGTCGTGAAATACCCAATGTCAATTCCAGAACCGATGCACCTATACTTTAAACTTATAATAACAATAAGTAATGACATATATGCGAAAGTTGGTCATAATGAAATACTAAACCAAAGTGGAAGTTTGAACCTCAATTCAGTTAAAATATCATGTAAACAACCGTATAATATACTATGAAGACAATTTAAATAGAATGCCCCACTATAATTAATGACTGAACTTGCAGGATGAACCTAAAGATGAAGGAAGATAATTTTAACATCATAGTATATAGAGACTTTGCTCAAACATACATTTATGATGAAATATGGTATTCCTGTGGATGCATTCATCTACACATAGGACTAACCCATCATTGAACATCCCATAGGTTTCTAGACCACCACAAAGCAATAGGCACAATTACACACAGTTCTGCAGATTAAGCACCAGCGCAGGAACGAGTGCAAAAAATATAGCAAATGACAAAGAATTATTCTACGAATTAATGATCAGCACAGACTAATGCCATTCAACATTGTAAAGTAGTATTAATATTTATTTAAAATTAAAATATAAAATCATCATCATCAATAATTCTTCTAAATTAGAAAACACATGCAGTCAAGCAGGCATGAGTTCAAACATAAAATGAAGAAGTATTTTCTGAGATAATGACTGACTCTGCTTAAAATATGAGCATAATAATATAATAAATATGACATAAGTATAGGCACAGAATCCTGGGAAGACATATAGAAATAAGTCATGTAGTGTTGATACATGTTATAAATTCACCAAATAATTCCTAAACTTTTTGCAGGCGCTGTTTCTTCAATTAATTTTCTTTGATCCCTATATTATAAATTCAGTCCCTTGAATTTAAATTAATACATAATCATTAAGCATAATAAAATACATACCGTGAACTTCACATATATAAGTTCACACAAAAATAAAATCAAAATAAAATACATTTATTCAAATAAACATTAAATTAAAGTACACAACATTTTAGATATAGTGACTATTCACCGATAAAATAAATATAGCACATCTTTTAATACTTAATGTACAGCATATATAAACCAAACTTTTCACAAGGGCTGTTCCTTCAATTAATTCTCTTCGAGCCCTATATTATAAATTCAGTCCCTTGAATTTAAATTAATACATAATCATTAAGCATAATAAAGTATATACCGTAAACTTCACATATTCACACGAAAATAAAATACTGTACACCCTTATTCAAATAAACATTAAATTAAAGTACACCACATTTCCAGTATAGTGACTTTTCTCCGATAAAATAAATATAGCACATCTTTTAACACTTAATGTACAGCACATATAAACCAATTAGTTTTCATTTATAATACAGAGCTATATTCCTTTTGTTTTCCACTTATGATGACTACTCCCAAATTAATGGACTCTTGTATGGGCTCTGTGAATATACAAGATAATTTTTTAAAATCACAACATATAGAATTTTAATTAGAATATCCCTCACAAGTTATTAAATTCCACATCTTATATCAGGCATTGCTCCAAATTTAAAATATTTAAATTATCGTAATTTGTCTACTTTGCATCAAAAACTAGGAAGAATTATCTGAGAGAATAACAATCCAACATTGGCTATGGAAGTCAGAAAATAGTTTTCTTTTAGTTAGCTGTTATTGTTTTCAACAACTGTTATCATTATTTTAATAATAAAAGAAATCAAATAGTAGGAATGTTAATGATAACATAAGTTCAAGATGGGATAATCAATTCCTTATTGTTCAGCCACGGCACACAAAGACATTAATATAGCATTTTACTCCACATATGCATAATAAAATAATATGTGTTAAAATTATGAATGTAAAATTTTATATCTTAAATTAATATAACACTTCACTACACATATATAATATAATTATCCAAATAAATCATAAAATTAAAATATTTTGTTTAAGATTAACACAATTTGTAATCAATAGAAAATATTTCAAATAAGCTGACCTTTTTAGCTATCATTTTCACTGCCATGGTTAATAGTTCCAATATATTTTAATTATAAATAGTTGAGAAGATTATCAGCAGCTAGATTCTGGTTAGTAGACTCGTACAGATTTATCTAAATTTATTCAGTCATGCCAATGTTAACATACAACAATCTTGTAATTTCACTTATGTAGGAGAAATGTTAGTTTAATTTGTTTCATTATTAATTTTGAAAAATAATATTCATTACATATTTTATGTACATGTTATTTCTACACCATCTTTTTAAAAAAAAAAAAAATTATGAACGCTCTGTTATAATGAAAGACACAAAAAAAAAAATGTGTTTACCATATTTTATCTAATAATTCAAAATTAATTAAATAAATGGCTTTTGATTTAAATTAAAGTTAATTTCTAGGATTATTTCTAAAATAAATGATTATTTTTATTTACACTTTACTAAACTTGATATAATATGTTGTTGGTTTTTTACAGGTTAAACATATCTGATCTAAATCTGTAGTTGGAAAAGAGCAATTCTAATACATGAAAAAAAGTGCAATAAACAAGGCAAAATATTACATAATCTCATCATTAAGGTACAAAATGCAAGCCATGATAATCAAATTACCTAGAAGACAGAGAAATTTTTAAATAAATTCTATAAAACTTTATATTTTGCACCAAAATATAAGGTTACAATATATATATATTTGCACATCTAACATTTTTAAATTGTTTATTCAGTAAGATTATAAAAACATTCACCAAATCTATAATTTGGAATTCAAATCCAGACCAAATAAAATTCATTTCAGGAGACTAAGGATTTTTTTTTTAAATATCTGGCCCATTGCCAAACCAGGTAATCATCCAATATTGGTCAGTAAATGGGTATTTAGTTTATTGTTGGCTAACTGAAACACACAGGCTTATTATATACTTGTGTTTATAGATGTAATATATAAGGTATATGAGCACAGACTTTCACACGACCCACCACTCTCCACACTATCTCATAACACTGATACACTTGAACACATATATGGCTGTAGAGTAAAAGAGAAATGAAAAACTTACCTAACAATTGGCAGTCCTGATGTATATATCTTTCTTTATTGTTTCTTTTTCAGGAATTATTGGAGGGATCTTTGGCTTGCAGTGGGCTATTAAAAAAGCTATTTTACCTTACATTTTTATGAACAAAAAGTTCTAAATTTCAATACCAATAGTAAATGCTTTGTTGTCTCATTTGTTTGAAAGTAGTATTTGCAAGTTATTCCTATCAAGGAGCATTTAATGATTGCATTGATATTACATTTTAATAAACTAACTTTTGGTTCTTTATCACATTTTCTTCAGAATTAAACTGGTGAAGCAAGTAAGTCTGCTGCCACGTTTTATTTATAGCATTTAACAAAGAGAAGATTTAATTTACAAATAAGTAAATAGAAAATTAATAAAATGCATGAAGAGATTAATTTTAAAAATAAATATTTTAGTAAATTTTCTAAATTATATTTATTTTAGAAATTTAATTTTTTTCACAGATCTTTAATTATTTTTTTTAAAGTACATCTTTAAATACCTACATTCGAAAGTTAAAAGATTTTAGTTTAAATATTACTAGTCTTATATAAATTGAAAATAAACACAAATGAGAAATTAATAAGTTGAAATATATTTAAAAATTTAGGAATAAATATTGAGAATATTTATAATAATTTTTTGTATTTTAGAATTCCTTTTTAATTTTCTTCCAGTATTAATATACTTGAAATTTTTTTCAAGTCATAAATATTAGTAAGCCTTATAAAATTTAATTGGCCTTAATAAGCTATTGGACATAATATAGCTTTTCAAGGAGAACAATCACTATTATATTTTCTTAGAATGTCTTTGAAGTTATCTTTGTGTCACTCTCAATTTGCTATAAAATACTTGTTTTAGGAAATCGAATATCGTTTATTCATTTCATATATATATATATTCCAACTTGTTGTGTATTCGCCGTGAAGCTGATTACCAATAATTACCATAAAATTATAAATTACCAAAACATTATTAATAAGGATTAAATATATTTATTTACATATTATACATACACATAAATTAAGGTTTAACTGAGTAGTAATCATATTTACTTTATTTACACATATAACAAAATAGTCCTTGATTTAAAGTTCTACCTTCACAGCCTATATTGCCACTGAGTAACTAATCCTGCCACTATACTAGTGGTAACATTAAGTGAATACTAAAGTTTACACTCACGGTTATTCTAAACAAAACACAATCCTATTTGGGCCTTCTCAGGTGTATGTAAATAATAAAAAACCGGGGGGTCTATTAACAGTTTCCCTAGCTGGCTATCTTTAACCTTCAGAGGCATGGGCTTTGGGACACATCCATCATTGCAGAAAAGTCGGGACACTTTTCCCTCAGCTTTTTTCAAGATCCTTATGACATCCACGACATAGCAACAACAGCATCTTACGATGAGTAGAGAAAAGCTGATAATAACACTCTCTCTTTTTAGTGTGCTCTATTAATATCCTTTTTTTCCTTGCTTGATATCATCAATAAATTACTAACATTCCAATGTAACTATACTTCCATTTGGCTAATGCATTATTATAATGATGATTAGGATCCAGCTTTTACTTAAGTCCATTCACATTTCTTAGTAATTAGCTTTAAATATGCTTCTAAAACACACTGTTTATTTTTTTGTCTCTTAAAATCATTAGTTATATCCAGTCTTGTAATTAACAATTTGGTTTATCTTTCGGCAATCTTTTGTAGAATGCTTTCAACCTACGATCTTTGTCTGTTTAAGTTTAATTTAACTGCCAACCATATTTCTTTGTTGCTATTAAACTTCAACTAAAATTCATTTAAAATAAAGTTTCTTTATTTTTTACCTAATCTATTTCTATTTCTTTTTAAACTTATTAGCAATCTTTTTTATTGCTTTTAGAACTTAGATATGTATTTACATTTCATTATTATTTTTCTCTGGAGTAAACTTAGCTTTATAACTTATAACTATCGGTTATTAAGGCCTATATATATTTTCTGCAAAATATAGCACAACTATTTGATTTTTGCAATAATAGATTCTATAGTATCACATCCAGAATGCTGAAGAACATATTGATTGTTGCATATGATTTTTATCATTGTCATTTTAGAATTTTATGGTGCATCCTTAAATGAAATTGTTCTAATGTTTTTATGTTATAACAATATAATGGCCAATCTCATTTTTGTAAAATAAATTAGATAAAATAACAATTCTATATACAATGATTTAGTTGCAGTACTTATTTCACTATGTGAAATACTTCCTCTTTAAACCAGTTCCAAAGACCACTGACATAAAAATCAAAAACAATGTTGGAGTTTATACAAATCTTTAACACCACTTTTCCTTTCAATCGCCTTAATTTCATCTCATAACAACACTTCCTCTTATTCCATCATGTTGAAACTTGGACAACCAATTAACTTCAAGAAATATCATAAGATTGTTTGACTAATTGAATCAAATGGATTGATCAAATCAAAAAAAGCAACATATAAATCATTCCTTTGTTTCTGTTTTTTTTTTTTTTTGCATTTGTCTGACAACAAAAACTATGTCTATGATGTTTCTTGATTCTCTAAAACCATAATGAGTCTTTAGAGAAGCATCCATTTATGACTTGAAGCAACCCATTAAAAAAAATTCTTAAAAAATGTCTTTTGCTACATGTAATGGATATTCCATGATATAATTATTACATTTTTCTCTAATTCTTTCAACTTCATGAGTCTACATATTCATAAAAAGTTCCAATATTTTTGAAACTAATCTAACAGCACGATTTTTTTAAACTTTCAGATACTTCAGCAAGACTTGTAGCTTTTTCATTTTGCTGGATATCTATGTCAAAATCTGAATAACTAGAATGGATATATTATTAAAAATTATATCATTTTTCAAAAGATGATAAAATATTCTCTTCCCTACTCAAAATATTATCATCATAAATCTATTGATGATTTTAATAGGATTATGATATTATTTTTTAGATTTATATACATAAAAAAAGTCTAAAGTGATGACAACTAATGAATATCTGTGTCTCCTTTACAGTTTTAATCCAGCAATTATTTTTAAGATTTCATATCAGTCATATTTCTGCTTTAATTCTCTATATTTTATAATGGACTACATTTTATTCTATTTTTTTGTTTATATATTTTAGATTATATATTGTAACCTTCTCCCTGATCTATCTGGTCATCAACGAATCATGCCGCATGTTTTAGCGATTAAATTCTCATATGCAACCTAACATACTTTCATTATCAAGAATATAAGCATGAAGAAACAAAAATGTAAAACTAACGAAATGATTTCTGTATTGAATAAAACTAGCATGAAACTATAGATCTAAAGAAGATCACAAAGTGATTAATAAAGATAATAATATAGTTAATAGTACTATATTGGTCGATGATGATTTCAATTTATAATCTTCTGATGGGTCAATAGCAATAACAATAATAGTGTATATATGTGGTAATTAGCAATAAGACTACAGGCAACTAAATAAATTTTTAAATACAACAAACTTTATTTACAATATTTACAAATTTTTAATTCACAGACATGGCATGAAACAAAGCTAATATATTAAAAGAACTTATGGATGGGAAAATATCTGGTATCCCATTGACTATATACTCAGCTAATGATACAAACTGCTTATAAAATGATATTCAAAATATCATTTATTACTCTTTAGCCTATTTTAAAGAATAAGATAATGAAACTTATTTAAGCTGACTAGCACTTAAATTACAACTAACAGTATATTTAGAACTTTAGGATATGCACAATGTTTAAATTTAGAATTCAAAGAAAATCATAAAGTATTGCATGCTTCTAAAGCCCTTTCTTTTATCAGAATATGATAAGGGCAATTATCATATTCTGCGCAATTAATAACTTATTCAAATTTGAAATGAATAGGTTTGGTGCATTAAAGTAAGAATAAACATCAAATACACATAGATCTCACTACAACATTACCTATGTCCACAACTTAATTATTGAATACTTCTGATCTTACCAATCTATTGTCAAATCATTATTTGATGAAGGTGAATCCACACTGCCAATGTGCATCTCTTGCTTTTACATCTAAAAATTCTACCATTATTAATAATCTTAGTTTGATCTGTCTATAACTGATAATGATCCTATAACATCATAAACACTATTATAATTAGGCCAACACTAGAGCTAGATTAGTGTTCCCAAATCTAACATTATTTTGTCCTTGCCATATGGTTTTGAACTACTATACTTCACCATACACGGTAGAAAAACTAACTATATCATCATGAGGGATTTAACACTAACAAGGGAGGCTCTATAAAACAACATGAAAGTTGTATAATAATATGGCTAATTCTACTACCTCTCTATGGGTATATATTTATATATATGTGTGTGTGTGTGGGCTTTGCCTCATCACGAAAAAAAATAGAACTCAGACCATGGATATCCTTTCTTTAGGGTTATTTATGCTAACAAGCATTAATTATTACTTAGCCTCTACCAAACTTTCCTCTCATGGAATTAGCAATAGGTGACTCTCCATCAGCCCATGCTCAATATTAATATTAATCTATTGGATGCCATTCTATTGGAACATCCTATCAGCTAAAAACTGTCACTAATCAGTCTCAATATTATAGCAAGGTAAAACAATACCAACAAGATCATTGGAGATATACATACTCCATTTTACAATGCAAAACCATTAATGTATCAATAGACAAACCAAAAATACATATGTCAAATGATCATTAATTATTTTAAAAATGACAACTATACTTTTGTTAAAGAGAGCACAACATATTTAAACAATAAAGATCCAACCTGCATTTGTATTCAAAGTGGACAAGTTCATTTCTATATAAAATTACAAAATGAAAAAGGTTTATATCAATTTTTCTTTTATATAAGAAAATAATCTGGCCATTCTAGTATCTTTGACAAAATCTTTGTTTGTTTACCTTTAATAAAATACATTTAAATCTGTTTTAAAATATGAGAGAAGTAAAGATCTCTCTCTAGATAAACGATATATATAATCTCATGTTTTTCCCCTAACTAAAAAATAAAAATACATGTAATAGATGTATATATTTTACACATTTTCTTCTTTAACTCAATGTATATATATTTTTCATGGCACAACAAACATATATGTTTGAAAAAACAAAATTCCCAAATAACACATTACGTAAGTAATATACATAACACAGCAGTAATAAAAAAAATAAAAATACATTTTTATCCATTAAATTTTTATTCTATTTGTCCAAGTTATTCCATCGTTGTGAGTTAAAATGATAAGAATTGATATTGTGATGAGCAAACATTCCAGATAACGCATATATATATTTTTATTATCTTGTTTGATGCTAATATAATAAGGCAATATTCAATACTTCTCCAAAGGCAAAAATTATTTAATGGTTTCTGTACCGATAATTAATAAGGCAATCAACATTTACACTTCCAATTGTAGCAGACTTAAAAGGATAAATTTATTTATTTTCTCTAGATAATTTTCCTGAATAACTCTTTAGGTAATTGTAATCTTCAAAACAAACTTTTTAAAGACCTTTATTGCTTTATTCTGTAAACGTTTCAAGTGAATTATAACTAAAATCATTTATTTATATTTGAATCCAGATAACTGTCCTTGAAAATGAGTAGAATTTTATTCCATTTAACTTATTTATCTTTTTTTAATTCTTTGTTAGTTCTATTCTTTCTTCCATGGTAATATATATGTCACAATCTTTAAACAGTCGGGGTATTTTTAATATAGTAAAACATTATTACAACGACGTATATTTCTCAATAAAACTTTAAAAGTAAATATTTATTTCATTTTATTCTTATTGGCAAAGTATGATGTGATTATCAATATTAGAAAGAATTTATCCAATTATCACTATGATATCTTTAGCATTTTAATTAATTGGTAATTGATTATTTCTTTCATTACATAAGTTCCCGCTATAAAAAATCAGCAGACAATAGAGAATAAAATCACGCACTTATTTTTATTTCTTTTTTTACTTTATTAAAAGTTAGATGATTCCAAAAATGAGTTTTAAATTTATTTACTATATATATCATACATAACACTTGTTTTCAAAATTATCTCGAATTATTTTTTTTTCTTGATATTTTACTTTACAAGCACAATCTTGTTCTGCTAGATAATAAGATTGGCGCGAAATATAAACATTATCAACTTTTTTTGTTTACTTATAAATAATTTGTGCATCATTTTCAAAGAAGAGATTTAAAAAATATGAATAACATAAAAGCAAATGCTTACTTTTTCTTGAATTTTCCTGGATTTGAAGCAATACTTATTTAGTTAAAGACTTATCCCCATGGCTTTCATTTCCTTCTCCAGTATGAATCCTAGGAAGTATGCGGTCGTGGAAATGGTGCTTAAAATGATAGCAAGGTCTTAAGATTTTCTATTCAAACATTTTTAGATAGCAAGATATTATAATTCCATTCAATTAGATTCCAGAATTTTCTGATTTTTAGTTTTTTTTTCTCCTTATTTTGTATCAGAGTTGAGTTATGTGGTTGCTTAGTTCTTGTTTTTTTTAATCAACCCCCCCCCCCCCACAACTTGGTTAGATCATATATAGCTTGTTTTTACAATGGATTGTGGGAGCAATTAAAACCAATAATCTTAGTGTGAATAATTAATATTACCCCCTCTGGCTTCATTTTTAATAACTACCCATAATGATTCAAGACAGCTTTAGATTCACTACATAAAAAAAATATGCTTCAGTAATTTACTATAACAATTCATTTTACAAGACAATAAATTTAATTTATTTGTTTATTTATTTTAATTGCTATTCAACAATAATAAAATAGCAATATATTTATCTCCCAATTAATAACAATATTTTTAAATTGTTGTTTTAGTCTAGTCAGAGCCTAGACTGGGTTTAAAATCTCATCTCCACTCAAGCAATTTCCTAGTACATCCAAAACAATCTTTATTGAAAGTCACTCATTAAGATTTTCATGCTAGATATATCATTATTATTTAAAATTTTGGATTATTTAATACAGGGACCTAAATAAAAGGTCACAATATATATATATGTCATATTATTACTATTTGCGGGATATTCCATGTAGTTAAAAAGCTAAATGCTAACATTTCAGTACAATATTAAGTACCTTCCTCAGAGCGTTCTCTTTCTCAAATTATAATAAGAATGCGTGAGATTTAAAATCATTTTTATTGTTTTCTTTCTCGTCATATATTGGTTGAGAAGTTTTAAAATTTATTTTCTCTTCCAATAGCTTCTTCCAAATATTGTTAATCTTCTTTAATTCACATCTTTCATTTATGCTCTTGGGCCTTTTAAAATTCTCTATAGCTTCTCTTAGCAATCTCTGGTCATATTGTTCAATTTTTGCTAAAATATTTGTTTTTTCAAAATTGATATCATGATTTGTTAATTTTATATGAGAATAAATAGCTGATGAATTGGATTTTTCTCTGACTGCCAGAATGTGTTCTTCCTTTCTAATATTTATTCTATGATTAGTCTGTCCAATATATGTATGTGAACAGACCCTTCATGGAATTTCATATACACCATGACACTCCAAAGCAATTTTATCTTTAGGAAGTGGAAATATTTCACTATTTTTTTTATAAGTAGTGTAAACTGTGTGAATATTATTATTCTTTAAAATGTTACCAATTTTATCAGTTACTCCTTTTATATATGGCAAAATTGTCTTAATTTCTGATGTATCAAAATCTTTTGTCTTTTTATATGTATAAGCCCTATTAATAATGTTGTAATTAAAACCATTATGAAAAAGCATTTTATTAGCAGTATAAAGATCCTGGTGAAAATGACTATCATCAGAAAGTCTCTTTATTCTATCCAATAATGTCTTTGCCACTGAAAATAGTTGTGCAGGATGGTGATGAGAAGAAAAATGCAGATACCTCCCAGTGTGTGTTGGTTTTTTATATATACCATGGGATAAAGAACCATCTTCCCTTCTTTCAATCAAAACATCTAAAAAAGGTAATTGATTATTATTTTCTATTTCCATAGTAAATTTAACATTGTTGTGAAAAGAGTTTAAAAAATAAAAAAAGTCATCAAGAGTATGTTTACCGTGAGGCCAAATAACAAAGATATCATCAACATACCTCAGCCATATAGATGGTTTTTTAACTGCTGAAGTCAAAATTTTATTTTCCAAATCCTCCATAAAAATAGAAGCTAATTCTGGCGAAATTGGTGAGCCCATAGCTAGACCTGATGTTTGTTTATACATCTGCCCATCAAAAACAAAAAATGTATTAGATAAGCAGTGTTCAATCAAAACCATAGCAAAATTAGGCAACTGAATATTTTTTAAAACTTGAATAGCTTCATTTACAGGTTATATATATATATAACATTATTCATGTAGAGAATAAAATACAGTCAATACTTTACATAATGATCAGACTGAATATTGCCTATAAAAATACACAGATCATGGCCACCTTTCAAGATTGTTAAATTTGTTCTTTGACTACTAAAAGCAAAATACTTCTCTCATGAATTTTTTTAACTTATACTAGGTTTCCACCCAGTGGCCATCCAGAGAATTATCTGGAATATCCACAAGAGAAGATTTTAAATGCTTTTAGTGCTTTTTTTCTCACTAGCTCAATTGAACATAAGAAACTTGCCCCATTAGCGATCAGATATTGAACATATAATTAACTAAATTTTATACAGTGAGAGATTCAGAGAGAAGAGAACTCAGGCCAAATTAACAATTAGATTACACATTTATTTACATATTATAACTTATCAAAGTATACCAACATAAAAATATAATAAAGCTCAAATTATTTACAAGGTTGTTTGAACAGAATTAATTTAGGCTTAAATAAGGAAATGTAATACTAGCTTATGTAATTTTTTGATTTTAATAATGTTTAGTAAGGAAAATATATCTTATCCCCTTTTGCTTCAGTTTAAGTCTAGACTTTGATTCAGTTTTGGCTTATGTTTTGACCCAGATTTTGGTTAAGACTTTCTGAGGTGATCACCCTTCTTTTTTTTTCCTTTCCCTTTGATGGTGCTTAGAGTGTCTAAGAAGTCTTTAAAGTCTTCATTTACATGTCATGAGCTCATGAATAGTATTCTTTCATATTGGCTTATAGCTTCTTTATTACAGAACAACATATATCTTCGTTTAATTGTCCAGCAACCTTCTTAAACATATGATAGGTGGATATCTCAGCAATGGCAGATCAGGGTTTTGGTCAAATCTTAGGTTATTGATAATTTATAGGTAGGCATGGTGAAAGACTATGAATACCCTTCTGCAAATCTAGCCGGGTATGGTGGTGGTAGAGCATCTGCAGAGATTTTTATACATTGATTGAGCCACGAAACTAGAAGTCCATGGTGGCAGAGACAGCAAAATTCAGCAGGTAATCTCAACAATACAACAGCAAAACTAATCAGCAGCAGAATAACTAAAAATTTATTGGCTTTTACACCTTTGATCAACCATTGTTCTGAGCATCACCCATGCCAATCAGGATTTTAATTTTTTTATTATTTATTAATTAATTAGACTTTTTTTTAATTGCAGCATTACTTATTTAACCGATTACTGTAAAAATAACTTAATTCCTTCTTTCTTAATTAGATATTAATTTACAAAATTATTTTATATTTGATTAGATAAATAATTTTACAAAAATTATATATATAAATAAATCATTTATTTTATATAGAGCGATGTTTATAAACTGTAATATTTAAACAGCCTTAAGCTGTTGCACTATTTTACATTTCATGTCTTTTTTCAAATTAATACTTTAGCTTATCCAATACAATTTTAAATTACTCTTTTTTAAGTTTTCTTTTTATAGTTTTAAAAATAAGATAAACAATCATTACTGGCTTTATTTAGCTACTTTTATTTTATTTATTTTTTCAATAGAAAATCTAATTAAAACTCTTAAATTATCACTACAATTTCACTCATAATTTTATTATTTTCTTCTATTGTTTTTTTTTTTTTTTTTAAGTAAGACTGGTATAATTTGACTGGAGTTTTTTTTTTTTGTTTAATTCTAAACTGGTCTTTTCTTCTCTATTTCAAAATGTCTCTCCTATCTAATTACTATTATAATGGCTATTTAAATAATCTGTGTTAAATAGCCCTTTTCATTTTTTAAAATACTCATATTTTTTTCCTTTTATTTTTAAATATTTTTGTGTAACTCGTATATTTTAGGCACTTGTTACAATTTATTACAAAGCTTCACATTCAATGTATTATTTTGTCAAGTAGAAAATGCCATGTTTTTTTAATAAAATCATTTAATGATATGATCGATCTACAATACATTCATTAAAGTAATTCAGTGCCTCAATAGTATGACAAGCTGGAAGTTAAATTAGCAATTGAAATATTTAAATAGTTGTTGAAATTTAGCATAAATAGTAGATAGTTTTAAACAAAAAGTTATCTCTGAACGTAATTGAAGTAAGACGAATTTTTAATACCATTATTATTTTAACATTAGAGTGTATCGATTTAAAATCCTTCTGCTAGTTGGCATTTGTAAGTGCATTATAATGTGAACTTGTTTTGTATTCTGATTCCTAAACTGTAATGCAGTCTATTAAATGTCATTGTTTTTAATTTGGATGGATTCATTCATCTTTCTTTGTAGCAATTTTTCAATCTAAATAAAATGTTCATAATAATTGATCCATTCAATAATAATATTAGATCATTTGAGTTTTTAGTTATAATAACTTTGGACCAAAGATTATTGTTAGTACCAACACATTCATTAAAATTCCAAGAAGAGAAATCATATTTTTTAATAGTATAAATATAATAATGCCATCCAGTAAGTAATAAATTTTTTTTTTTTTTTAAACTATTGTTGCAGCATATTTCTTGATACAATAGCAGTGGAACCGACTAATTAAAAATACTAAGAGGAAAACAAGACTGATGACAATCAAGCATGAACCCTGGATTGCTGGAGACCAAACTACGGGAGTAAATAATGTGTGCAGCAATGTGTGTTGTTCTCATTCCAGTGGATTTACTAAGTGAACTATTGGTGGGAGATTTTAATGGATAGTAGTTGAAAGAAACTTAAATGATGGGGCAACGCTCTAGTATGGAGCCAACATGATCGTGAGTAGTAACTGAACGAAGCCAAAGAGCTTTGTTAGTTGAGAAGTAGAGCTAAAGTGTTTTGGAAACCGAGGCCAAAAGAAATTATTCAGAAAGCAGCAAGCTGTTATGTGCATCATGGGAGTTGAACCATAAGTGAACTATGTATACTGATGTTGGAGTGTTTCAAGAATTTTTTGCTATTAATTATATTTCATCATTATCCAGTTTTTATATAAATTTCATTTATTGATTTATTTGTTGGTATTCTGGGTGCCTGTATTCAGATACACAACAACAATATAACTTTTAATAATCTTGTTTTAATAACTAAGAAGTTAATAGTTGCAAACATGAAATTAGCACAACTTAATATATAAGTAATTAAGAGGAGGAAATCATTCTTATAAAGAGAGAACATTCTTTTCATATATAAAAAAATTCAATAAAATTGTTCTCTCCCCTTTTTCTTTTTAAAAACTTTTTAATTTTCATGTATCCATATATATTCAAATACATTATATATGTTCCTGATGTTTCAAGTTCTTATAGTCATTATTAAGGACCTACAAATATATATATATATATATATACATTATTATTATTATAAGTATATAATTTTAAACTTACTATTCTATTAGCTCATGTCAGCCACGTGATGGCGTTGATGCTATGCAAAAACACAGAAATATAATGTTACCGGGCTGCCGGCATAAAAAATAATTTTTAATATTTTTATATATTAATGTATGTTAGCATATCTACAAAATCAACAAGTTTGTTGATTTGTTATTTAGTTGATGATGTGGAATAATAGATGTACATAAATGAGAAGTTGGGCGATAGAAATTAAAATAGGTTCAAAACAATTTTTTCATCAAATTTTACTCTTACCCTGCTATGTAAGGCGGAACTCGTTTGTAAATAAATTAGTCAAGTTATATTTATTATATATGTATACTAATCAAACCAGATATGTATTAATTAATTACGTATTAGAAGGCCAATAGTTATATACACATCTGCTAATTTAATATTTGGAATAGAGGTACCGTGCGATCTTTTTCATTAGATTTAGATATTCAATAAAAATCAGATCTATGTGCATAAATAATTCAATGATGAGAGTTATTAATAATTACTCATGCTAAAAATAAAATGCAGGTATAATATCTGCATCTAAATTAATTAAATGTCTTTAAGAAAAAGGGTTTTTTTATTCATTTCATAATGGATTTTTTCTTTTTTTTTTTTTGTAGCATAGTAACATATGGGATGGTATACCCATTAATTAATTAATGTTAATAAGATTGTTTTAACTGTACTGTGTAGTACTTGGTATTGTGGGTTTATGTTCTTTTATTGCTTTCTGAAATACTTCATTGGCCAATCCTTAAATACTAGAGATGGCTGGAGTGAACTTCTTCTAAATGTGCAAACTAAAGAAGTGGACATAAGCTACTAGAGCATGCTTCATTACTGAACCTGGCTCACATTAAGACTTTCAAAGTGAATGCAATTCTGGAGCTGTCGAAGGAGGTCTTTCGAAGAGCACACTTTTGCCGACAGGAACTGGACTTGCGTCTGAACTGCAAGATGGTTCTGGACATCTCCAGTCTCATTGTTTCACTGTACATACATCTCTTGATATGTAGGAGTGTGTTGTCCTGTAAAAATGCCACCGCACCAGCCTCTGTGGACTGCAGTTGGCACAATTTGAATGGCTTGGTTTTGCAGTCAGCCATTTTATTTGTTGCAGACATGTTCTCACGCAAATGTGAGTTGGTCGAAATCTTGCATGGATGTACCCTTTTCGAATTTTTTGAAGGTTCCACATTGCATAGAGAAGCATGGCGACAGATTTACAATTCTTAGGAGGTAAAGTAAGTCAGATGACTTGTAAGCTAATTACTTTGACATGCATACTTGAAGAGTTGTGGCAGGCTGAAGTCCAGACACCCTCAGACAATACTGTAGCAAACTTTGACCTGTCAGCATTTGGATAAAGTGCGTAACATGAAGCAGCAGGCTGGCTACCAGAACAGCATGCATAAATGGCCTCTTTCTGTGCTTTCACATAATAATAAGACTGGCAGCCACATAAAAGACATATTTATGTGTTTTTGCATATACCTATTTTTTTAGCATCTACATTTTTTTTTTTTCATTATATACATTTTACTACTATTATTACTTACCTCCCTCTATTCTTTATTATTTTAAATCAGTTTTTTATTACATCTTATACAAGTCAATGAAACCTTTATACATTATTCTTTATATAATTATTTTTAATTAAAACCATTATTTAACAATTTGTTTTATTTAAAACTTTTTTTTTATTAATATATAAACTTTATTTTAGCATTCTTTCCTTATATAATTTTATATTTTCTGACATGTTTAATAAAAAATAAGAATAGATCATCAATATTGGCAAGAACAAGCTTATTAATATCAAAAGCTTAAAGATTAAGTGACCTAAGTATTTTTGATTCTTAGCAAATGTACAAAGAGTTATTTATTCATAGCTTAAGGAAGATTTTTCCCCCTTTAATTACATACACATTAACCAATGCTAATTTCATGTTTATAATTATTAACTTGCACTTGATTATTAAAACAAGGTTATTAAAAATTAAATTCTATCTACATTCTTTTTTAATTGATTAATAATTATTAATGCTATATTTTCATATGGACAGTATATTGATTTCACTCTGTATTCCCATCAATGTTATCATGGGTAAGCTTATAAACATTAAAAGTTTAAAGAATAAGTGACCCATTATATTTTTGATCTTGTAAATAATTAACGTGTTATATTCCAGATTCTAAATAGACAAATTTTAGTAGATTAAAAATATATATCCATCTTTTTAATGTAAATGAAGTTTTAAAATATTTTATTATTTTCAACTTAGGAATACTAAGATGTTAAAAAGAATGGAATAAAAAGGTTAGTCTAAGAAAGTATGAAATAGATTTTGGTTCAGTATGGTTTTCAAGAGAGAGAAATAAGAATTATGTAAGAAAAACCTATAAAAGTTGAAATGAAAAAATAAAAACATATACACTATATAATCTTATGAAGAGATTTATTAGTATTTGAGTAGATATTTGGAAAAAACAGTGTGGAACCTGATCTTACCTTTTAACGATAATGTAATGATGATTATTTGTGAGTTATTATGTTTTGAATTTATAACTGAAAGTATTCTGTTTTTCTTTTTTAAAAAAATTATTGATTACTGTTTTTGTTGTGATATAGCAGTAATAGTTAATCCCCCCCTCCCCGCCTATTCAAATCTTTTTTAGCATTATTTTATTTCAACAATTTGCATATAACCATTATTTTATTACAAAAATTTGTGTATTTAAAATATTTTTAAATTGAATAGATTTATTATAATTTTTTTTTCCATTTCAGGAGCTTTGTTGGTCTGATTTCCTTCGCATCAGCTGCAATGGGTGTTTTTGTAATATGCAATGCTTATATTATGTTTATATATTATCTTAAAGACAGTGGAATCACTTTATATAATGGTTAGTTTCGATTCTAAAAAAGCAACAACTTTAAAACGTTTAATTGTAGTTCATATTAATTAATGATTAAAGAATTATTCTGAGAAAAATATTTATTATAATTATATTAAAACAAGATAATTCAGTGATTTCTATAACTTAGGGTTAACCTTTGAAAACAGCAATTATAACATCACTCTCATTTATAAGCCATCCATGTAAACAAGTAATTAATGAATATCATATGATAGTATCAAACTGATTCCCAAATTATGAAAACCAATTGCCAGAAATTAATTTGGGATCAATTTGATCTGTTTCAATTGTATTCCCTAGTTTATCATTCAAATAATCTATAATATGAACTTATATTATCCAATGAATGTAACTGTTTATTTATTTGATGACACAATTATTTTAAATAGTATAGAAATAAGATTTATTGATTTCATAGATTTAACAAGAAAGTTTTCGATCACTTTTCAGAAAATAATATCCTGTTAGATAGTGCATAGCTGATATTTTCTGTGTAATCTAATTTATTCTTTTATGTTGTTTATAATTTTTTTCTCCTTAGTATTTATTTTTTTTACCAATGTTAACATTATAAGAATTGATTGTTTCAATTACTTTATATCCACCGTAATACATTTTTCCTTTGGTTATAATCTTTAATAGTTGACTTTTTAATCTGTTTTTTCAGGATCTTGTCAAATGCTTTTTTAATTTTCTTACCTAGCCTTTATACCCTGTAAAAAAGCAGTTAAACTATAGTATTTGAGAATTTTTGTTCTTACTTTTACTCTTTTTTTTTTGTTGTTTTGCTGATTTTTAGTTTTTATTTTCAAATAATAATAAAATATTTCTAATGTCGATTATGTGTTTGTTTTTTAATCAGACATGTTCCCTTCCTCTCCATCAATTGAACCTGCAAAATAGCATTGTGAATATAAATATAAAAAAAAAAACAAATGTGATAAAGTAAAAACAACTGTAAGTCAAAATAGAAACAACAAATTATTTTTTATATAGTGAAAGAAAGAATACATATATTCATTATCATTAAATTATGAAAGAATATGACCATTCTAATTTTATATGAAGATTTTTTTTAAAATGCTACGAAGATAGAGAATTAAAAATTTAGAAATGAGTTTTATGATTAACTATGTCTTACGCTATCCATTTAGTCTGTTTATATAACATGTTGCAATGTTATATTTTAACTTCTGCAGCAAACTTTTCTTTCTGAAAGACTTCAGTACTTAGTTAATTGTAGCTTTCTTTATATTCTATCTTCAGTATAATCTCCCAATGAATGCAATCTATAGTGCATCTCTTTAAACTGTTTTTGAGATAATCTCTAAAATGTAAATGTCATTTACATCCTACCTTGAAAATCATACTAAAGTTCACTGTAAAATACTTTTTAGGTAATCTTACTGTTGATTCTCTTTATTATATCCAGTCTCATGAAAATATTTCTTTACAATCATATCCATCAAGCTGAAATATAATCTTTCAATCATGTTTCTAGAATCTTATGAAGTTTCTTAAATAACAATTTTTCATTGCCTTTATATTACATTCATAGAAGTCCAGATTTTTCTTTCATGTAATAAATTGGATAAAATAACAGCTGTATACAACTAATTCAATTGCAGTAGTTGTATCATTGTGATAATATTTTATTTTTTAACTTGTTAAATGTACTAGCAGCCCATTGAAACATCTACACCTGCCTTTTCAACATAAAAAAAAATTCAGATATTTAAATAATTTTCTATATCCAAGTTGATAACTATTCAAACTAAAAGTTACTGAAGATTTTTCCTTTTATTCCTGACTGATGGACTTGAGATTTTTGAATATTAATAACTAATGAAAGCCTATAAAGGCTTTACATTACAGAATGTATTTAATGTAGATCAGCTTTTGAATTGGCAAGGATAGACTAATCATCAGAATACTATAAATCTAGAAACCAAGAAAGTGAAGTTTTTATTTTTAATCAGATCAGATTAAAAACTTGATGATCAAACCTATATTGTATCTTGATAGCTGCTTCATGAAGCTGCCTAAAAGTTACTCCAAAGACTACTATCACCAAAGGAAAAACGAAATTTGAAGCTAATACAGATCATTTAAAACCAATTTTCATTTCAAAGGCTTCAGATTTTTTCATCAATTGTAATAGAATTTCTTCTCATTTCATCGATGTATAAGTTATTTAATATAATTATAATAAAAGAATAAACTTTATTGAACAACTAACTAATTTCTAACATTCCCATAAATCTTATAATTAACTGAGATCAGATGATTTTATTAAATGAGTAACAGCAATAAATAAATTGCTTTTTTTTTTCCTCAACACTTTTATTTCATTTACTGGCAACAAAAAACATATCTCTAATGCTTTTCAATTTTCTTAAACCACATTAACTCTCAAATATTTTGATAACTATTCATTTGTTAATGGTTCAACAAAATCCTTGAAATTCCTTTTGCTACACTGGATTACAGTGACATTCTATGATAATTAATTTAGTCTCTTGTAGTCTATTTTTTTTAATTGAAAATAGTAGAAGTGCCCTTAAGATCAGTTGGTATGATTTCATAGTTTCACATATTAATAAAAAATTTAAATATTTTTGAAACTCGTCAAACATCATCATATTTTAAAACTTTTCCTAATATATCATCAGACCCTGTACTTTTTCCATTTTTAAGATTGCAAAGAACTGTTTTAATTTCATTAAGTTAATTATCTTTGTTCAAAGCTAATGACTAGGCATGATGAATATTTTATTAAAAATTATTTTCTCAATTTTTTATATTTAATTCTAAAGATGATCAAAATACTCCCTCTTTTTGTTTGAAATATTATCATGTAAAGAGATAATATCTATAGATTTGATAAGATTATTTTTGTTATATCCGCACTTACGACTGCGCCAATGTTATATCGCACTTACGACTGTGCCAATGTTCTATCCACAAGTCTGACTGTGCGGTCAGCAAATAACGTTATACAATTCCCACGATGCTTTCTTGCAACTAATGCTCTGCTGCGTATGCTCTCCAATGAATGGTCTGCAATGAAGGCTCTGAATACTCTCTGTATTCTCTGCAATGGATGCTCTCCAAACGAATGGTCTGCAACGACTGCTCTGCCACGGGTGCTCTCCAAATGAAATGGTATGCAACGACTGCTCTCCAATAAATGGTCTGCAAGCGGATGCTCTCCAAACGAATGGTCTGCAACAAGTCTATTTCTACAGTTCACTAAAGTTCAATTCCCACGATGTTCTTTCAGGCTGGCTGCTACAAAAATGGTTCACAATGGGCATACCTTAGCCCCAGTCCAGTTTAGCTGTACACGAACTCTTCATAGTAAGCACTGCGACTGCCGCCAGATATCTCCTACTGGAATTGAACAGTAATTCTACTGTAGATGCACTCCATACTGTCTGCTACTCGCTACTGCGTGACTGCTCTCTACTACATGCTATATTACACTGCTTACTCAAATACTGCCTCTGAATATCCCTGCTGCGGTATCACTTATCTCTGTGGGCTCTTTCAGCTACACCCGTGGACTACATTTCCAATGGGCGCTGGTCATTAATCGCAAGCACTAACGCGAGATATCTCTGCTGGTGTTAAACAGACGTGCACTCAAATATTGCTACTCAACTGCATAGTTGTTACCCAGTCTTCTTATTGCTCTCTGATAATTGCAACAATCAATCAATACACTGTCCAATAAGATAATGTCTCTTATCTAGAAATATTTTTAATCAGCAAATATTTTTTGGAATTGTCGATCGCCATTACGTCAATGCATTAATTAAATTCCTCAGCTATCAGAGCGTGATCTAAAAACAACCTCTCGAATAAATTCTAGTTTTTCTGGAGTGCACAAATTTGCATTCAATTTTTACAAAATACAACAATTATTATATCATTTTAATAGTTCTGCATATAACGCATCAAAAAAAAAAAAGAATTAAAAGTGACTATTTAATCCACTAATTATTTTAAAATCTTTTTATTGATTGTTAAATTTCTGCTTCTAAATACATATTTTCCATGACGTTCCTCTTTGAATTTATGATTCTACCAGACAGAAAATGCCACTTTTTAAATCAAAACTCTATTTTGTCAAGCGTTGTTAGCCATGAGGTTAATGCAGCAGCCTTGCAAGCAAGCAGTTATTTGCTGACAATTGTTGCGGGTTCGCTTCCCAGCCGATGCTATGATATATGGGGAAAAAAACTCTATTAATAGAATTATTGTCATATAGCTTGTTCTTTTTAGTAAACTCAAAAATATATTTATTTCTATACTCTAACAGTGTTTTTAAGAAAATTTTATGCCTCAGTAATATAACAAACTTGAAAATCCAAATTGATAATTTTATTCTATAATTGATGAAATTGAACATGAGTAGTGGCTGCTTTTATAAACGAACTTCAAATGTAATTATTATCTTAAACTAAATGTTTTATAGTGAAAGAAAAACTGTGTATTCATTTTAGAAATTGATTTGCAGAAATTTTAATAAAAGTTTCATTGCATTATATAATAATAACATTTGTAATGTTATTACCTGAATTTGGTAATATGACATAAATGGCACTACTTAAAAATTAGTACATTATGCTATCATTTCTATTAAAAGTTAATGCAAAATTATTTGATTGATAAAGACAATTCTTACACCTGCTATAGTTGCATCAAATATAAAGAAAAAGAAAAATATGGCAATACTAATCAATCATTGATCATCAATTAGGCTATATAAAATAAAATAATTTATAGTGTTTCAAATATTATTTTCCCCAGTTTTAATTACACTCTAATTTACAATATTAAGAATACAGACTAGCTTCTGTTAATAGTTATAAATCATAGATGAGTGGGTGAATGGATGGATGGATGGATGGATGGATGGATAGATAGATAGATAGATAGATAGATAGATAGATAGATAGATAGATAGATAGATAGATAGATAGATAGATAGATAGATAGATAGATAGATAGATAGATAGATAGATAGATAGATAGATAGATAGATAGATAGATAGATAGATAGATAGATAGATAGATAGATAGATAGATAGATGGACGGACGGACGGATAGACAGGCAGACAAACAGATTAAAATAAATTTGTTTAAAAATAACAATTGGATTATATTATATAAGTAGGCTGTTATTTTAATGCAACCAAATTTATGGATGTTTTGTATCATCTTAATGTTATGATATTAATTGATACAAATAGCTAACAAATTAATTATATTATGTTAAATGTAATACAAAAACAATTACAAAGATAATTGTAATATTATAAAGAAGGAACAAACCTTGAGTTGTGCTTTTACAAATTTACATGATTGGAAGTTTAATCTTTCTTTATAATATTACATACGCAATTTATGCTATGTAAATATTAGACTATTTATTAAAGATAATTTAATGAATAAGCAAATGTTTTCATGACTAAACAGGTTTGGATTTGAAATATGAAAGAATTTATTTGAAGCAAAGTATTTTTGATATCATATACTATTATAATCATAGCATAATAAAAGAGGAGGGAGTTGTCATTCATAAATAATAATTATAATGAAATAGATGTATGATAAGAAAATATTGTGTTGTGGACATTGAATTTTAAACAAAGAAAGAGAATTGATAAATGCAAAGGAAGAGAAATTATGAAAGATAGGTTGGAAGCGAATATAAAGATTATGGCAGATGCAGGCAAAGGAAAAAGTTGATTAATTATTTTACAGTAAAAGAAAGCTACATGTTTTTTAAAAAATTAGGGTGAGAAATAAAGATTTGAATAACATGAGCTTTGTTATATGGGATTTGTCTTTGCCAAAATACCATCTTATCTGAAGCAAAAAGAGGAAAGTAAGAAGTGCTTGAGAAATGAGTTTAATAAAAATAAAAAAGATGGGAAAAAAGATTTAAAAACAAAATGGAAAAAAAAGATATTGATTGAAAAAATATGGAGGGACAAATTGTTGCAGGTATTATATATATTATAACCTCTTAAAAATGAGAAGAAGATCATCCATCAAACAATCACCCTCTCTTACCTCTTAAAAATCGAAGATCTTGCAAATAAATAATCACTCTTTGATTCTTCCTAATTTGGGACCTTCTCTCTAATTTATAGAAATATTTCAAACAACATTCTACCACTCTCCAATTGTGGACACTTTTTTTTTTAACAATACTAGGGGTTGGGCTGAGACTCTTACAGATAACAATAAGAATTATAAAGTAGACTAAGCTCAGTGGTCGGTTACATATAAAGAATTAGCTACAGAGATATACAATTAAGACCAAGGAAGAACTTAACTCTGATAGAATAAATTATTCCAAATAAAACATATAATTTTGGGAAGAGATAAAACCTCAATCATTCCCTAGTAAATAATATAGAATAAAGTAAATCTCTACCTTCATCCCAATCAAACTCTCTGATCTATAAATATTTGCACTTTCAAAACGTATTCTCTAATAGACTCTTGTGATTAACAAACTCTATTGTATAGTTTAATATTATCCACTAATACGATTTGACTTCCTTTACAGCTTGTATTTGACTTCCTTTACATCTTGTAGAATAAAGGAGTAATCCTTTCTTATAATGCCAAATAAAGATCTCAGGGTTTTCTTTCTGGTGTTTTATCAAATAAAATAATGGTATAGTGTTGCCAGGCAAATGATTGACATTTTAGAGGGCTTTAGGAACATACACTTCCTAATAAGCCAATGCATCTGATTAATATCATAATCACATAGATTACCAAAAGAAAATGCTTACTTTATTCAACAAATATCTAATAAATAAAAAAATCATGTAAATAAATTTAGAATACTTATAGCCTTTTACCTAGAATGGCATTCAAATAAAAAAAAAGGAAAAGCATACATTTCATTTCCCTCTCTTATCCTAAACAACACAAATAAAATACTAGATTTACAATATTTAAATTTTGATACTAGGTTATTAATATGCAGTCTGAATTACGGATGGATACATCCATTGCTATACTTAAATGAACAGTTGTCCATTTAAAATTTTAATTAAAACAAATTGATATTATTATTTTCTTTTTTTTATTAATTATTAGTAATCTTTGGATCATGAGAATAATAATTATCTAATTTGAAAAATATACATTTTATTTCATTTGGTGGGTTTGTGGAACCAAAGAGAAGAATTTCACACAGAAAAATATTCAAAAACCAAATTTTAATAAATTTTAAAAATACATTTATTACATCTAAACATTAACAACAACAACAACAAAAAAAAAAAACAATTATGTACAAAGCACAATAATACAATTACAGTTTGGACATCATAGCTACTGGATTTTTTTTATATATATTTAACTCCAAGGATTTAATAATTTAAATTAATTTAATGTCAAGACTATTGCTTCTTGGTTGTCTAATTTTAAAATTGCACAATAGACTTATGATTATAATTCCTGCTAAATGTTTATTTGAAATCACAATTTCTTCTAACTAAACCAAGGTATTAAACAAACATTAATGAAATTGAAAATAATAATTATAATTGTTGGCTAGCTTGGACCATACGCTAATTAACATTTTCCATATATTTTACATCCTAACGCACTTATAATATCTCACTCTTAAAATAATATAACAAAATTATGAAAATTAACTTCAATATAATCTATTGCTGCTTCTAACTTAGCTAGCTAATATGATGATGATAACTGTCATCATTACATTACAGCTGCCTCACACTATGTTAATTTTAAAACTAAATGGTAAATAAAAAGCATTCATCAGAAGTCACACATACATTGATAGTTAATTTATTTAATGTCCATATAATAATATTAAATTTAAAAATTTATGAAACTTGCAAAACCCCTTGGCGAATTTCTCCATCTGACTTATATAAATAGCATTGTGTCTGTGTATTCCTATCATGCTATGCTTTAAATTGAGGAATTAAATTATTAAATCTTGTGGATTTACTTGTATACTACTGGCAAAGCACAGTAGTGCAATACGGATATTATTATTATCAACTAAAGCACTGAAAATTACTACCTCAATAACTAGCTATCATTGCCATAACTTTTATAAATACAATAGTTTATACTTCTGTGGTGGACAGTCGAGTCTTACAAATAGCACATGAGGGACAACATCATTAAATAAGCTCCTTAGAGCAAGACAACCTGACTATAATAATGATGGCTCCCATGCTTATCTGTCAAGCATAAGTGTAGGCGAAGACACAGTTTTACCACCTAAGAAAAGGGAAAACACACCAAAGACAAATGATTCTCTCCATGGAATCTAACTAAATAAGCTATATAAAATATTTTAGAACACTGTTTTCTCATGGCAAATACATATAATAATGGGAGATCATTTCCATCCCATAAACATCATAAATAGTATACTATTTGATAAATCTAGAGCTATAAAGCATAATTATTTCTCACAATGGCAAGATATAAATTTATCCCTAATGATAAAGATTAATAGCTTGTACCATCATTAAAATCCACACATTAAATAATATCCGAAACCCACAGGAAAATATAAGTCAAAACGACTATAAACATATTAAAATAGCATAGTAAATATTTGCATAAGATAAGGAATGTGCACATGAACAATGAGCATAATAAATATTTATGAAATTAAGTGGACAGATTGATGCAATAGATATTATTAATTAAATGGTTAATGAAATAAATTTGTTCTCAGACAAATTCAAAATCTAATTCCTGCTACAAATGATATTAAGAAAATTATTAAAACTTCTGATAAACACGTGTAATGATTATTTGTCCTAAGTTATAAAGAATAGGCACTTTTAAATTTAAACCCTTTGCCAATATATTTAAAATTACGTGTATGTAATAAAATCTCTACACACTTTATTGTAGACTCCTTGAGACAATTTCAAATAATACAGTAAGATACCTTGACATATAAATAAAGCATAAAATATATAACTATTATATTACCTCTTTTTTTTAAAAACAAAATAAAAATTATAATAATGATAAATTCAGTTCATTAGTAAAGTTTCCTCAACAGTAGGCAGATAATTTACAGTGCGAGATCCCACGTCATTAGCTATGGGAATAATATCGAAACATTAGTATTTTTCAAACCAATATATTATTTATTTTTCAAAGAAACAACAAAGCAGATACAACTTCACTATGATAGAAGACAAGCACACGAATACGATATACTACTTTAAACATGAACAGTTATGGATCCATTATATGACAATTTAATATTAACTAGCTAGTTTTAAAATATGACAATTATGTACCATTATTATTAACTGTAAAATTTTAGTAGTTATCCGTGGTTTCACTGGAAAATATTTTATTAACAGTTTTCCGCTCTTTTTGGAGAAGCAGATGATAAAGAAACATAGCCGCCATAAAATAAAATATGCCAATTTTCATTATAAAATTTTTAATTTTCATAAAGCAGTATTCAATTTATCTGTTTTTTTTTAAAAAATCATTTAGACATTTGTTGGTTTTTAAAAGTTAATAATTAAGACCAAAACATTTATTTAAATTATTTTAGTTTTGAACAGTTCTTAACATTTTTTTTTAACTTGGTCTTCAATTTACTGCCACTAAAAATGTGATTTATTAGCATAAAATTATTGTTTATCATTTTCCATATGATCTCAGTTAAGATTACCATTTCCATTTGTTGAAAATTTTTAAAGTTAAATGTTAAATCAGAAGTATTATTTAGGCACATTATATTATGAAATTTAGACCATTTAGTTTAAAGAAAACAAAACTTAATCCAGGGGTGGGCAATTGTTTTGGCTTGGGGGCTGCATAGGTTGGCGGAGGGCCACATTGAGGGCCATTTTGTGGAAGTAAAGGTTAGCGGAGGGCCACACCCTTTTTTATGACCCAATAAACACACTGCTTTATTCCCTGTTTTACCAAAAAAAATATTTGTTTTGTCCATTCTTCATTAAACACATGACATTCATCACCGATTTTACATTTTTTCGGAGGGTTCATGGTTTCACTAAAGTTGGAAATGTATATATTTGCTAATACAAAGACAAAATTGAAATTAAACAGATCAACTGGAAAAGCACTGAACATTGTATCTACACTGCACATGTGTATTGACATGGCCATCCTAGTGAAAAATACGAGATGAATCTTTTGGTAGCACATGGGAAGGAAATCGCAGTTCAAGGTGGATTTTTCTGATTGTCTTGGCGGGCCGCATAAAAACTCTAAGAGGACCGCATGTGGCCCTCAGGCTGCTATTTGCCCACCCCTGCCTTAATCTATTCTTCAGCAATCCATTATATGTGAAGATTTAAAGAAAAATATAGTTTATACTGGTTTTAAAACAAATGCAAATAATAAAAGTTACACTGTTTTCTTATTATGACAACCTCCATCATGAAAACTAAAAAAAATCCAATCAGTTCCCCGCTCTTTTCTTCAATATCAAAAAAAAAACAATATAACGTGTCAGCATTCTGTGTTTCAATTTCAAAGTTAATAATAAATCAACTACTTAACATGAATAGTTTTTTTTTTTAAAAAAAGTAAAAAAATACGTGTAATAATTTACTGATTTTCATATTTTGATTGTTGTTTCTATCAGGAGTTTAGAATAATAAATATTATAACGTGAAAGCTAAACACCTTCAAACAGATATGCTTTAAAAATGCTTAAGTGACAGCCAATCAGATGGAATAATGGCATCACATGGGACTCCAAATTCTAAAACACAAGCCAGAACTATTAGAAAAAGATGGATACATCTTAATCTATGCCTCAATTATATTTAAATAAGCCAGACTCAAGCATTTTGAACTAAGAGTGTGAAGCTTAAATGCCTTCACATTTAATCCACTAAATATTATATATATATATATAAATTAACAACGCGAAATCATCCGATTTACAACGAAGAAATATTTTTAAATCTAATGAAATGATATAAATAAATGTAAATATATTAAATTTAAATATTTTATTTGCTAAGTTTTATTATCTATTTTACTTTTAAAAGTTAATAAATAAATTGAATATTTTAATAAATAAAATTAAAGATCTAAAAAGTCAACATATATATCCATGCATACACACACACCTAAAAGTATGAAACTAATCTTATTTAAGGCAAGCTTTTAATAATCCACTTCAACTTTAAATAACTAAATGTTATTGAATTATTTTAAGACTTAACTGAAGTATAAATTATAAAGGTGATTAAATGAAATAATTTAACTAACTCATTAGCAATTTAGTAACCCAATAAATTTTCAAAACTAAAATTAAAATATTCAGCTAGCTAGCTTTCTTGCTTTTAACTTTTATAAAAATTTTACATTATGAACGGTGCACTTTATTAAGTATCAATTACATATGAATAGCAGTTATATATTTTTTAATATCTTTTATTAGATAACTATTTAAATCTAAATATAAAATATTGCTTGTTAAGTGATACCATTTTATCTACAGATTAAATAATATGGTTTTATGTCTCTAGTTATTAGTTTTATTTTATCTTATTTTCTTTTTATGGCTAAGTATTATATACTGCACTGTTAAAAATGTTTTAATAAAATCAGGTGGTATATCACATGGTTACAATATATATATATTGTACCAATATTCGTTATGGTACCTATAATAATTTTGTCTAAAAATTATTAAAATTAGAAATTTCTCATAAAAACAATGTAACATTTCAATGTGATAATAAATAGTTAAAAGTTTAATAAAGGGAAGTTTAATATAAAAGTTTAGAGTTTTTCAAAATAAAGACAGAAAATACAGTTAGCCTGGGGGGGGAATTAAACCCTGCATCATTCATAAAGTTTTACAAATTAATTTAAAAGTAATTTTGGGGAGAGAATTTGGCTTAGAAAAGGTTAGAACTATAGTGGTTTAAATGACTTACATGAAATAAAAATATATCTCTCTTCGTTTAAAACATTAAAGAAAAAAAGTAGTTGATTTTTAAATAATTAAAAATATAAATCTCTTTATTTAAGTTAAAGAAAAAAAGTCATCTTAAAAACTAAATAGTGAATTGATCTTAAATTATATATGTGTGTAAATGACGAATTAATGTGAGCTTGTTAGTAAAATATATATGTGCGATTGTAAACATAGCATAAATACGTGCGTGTCAAAAGAAATAAATGAAGGTTAAAAAATTAAAAACACCCAGTGATGGCTACTAATTAAAAATGTAAAAATAATACTTTTGCAATGGCTGCTAATTAACATCTCCAACAACAGGATTAAAAGCTTATCTCAATGAATGTAATTAAAAACAAGGAAGGAATTTCGACAACAGATATTGCTGGCGGACATCAAAATGACAACAGGCCTTAAGTATAATAGTCCAGTTTTTCATCGAACAAGCAGTTGAGATTAAATCAGTCAATCGATCAGCTGATCATACAGTGTTAAAAACCCTGGAAACATAACTTTCTCTAGCCTGAGTCCAGTGAAGCAGCAACCTGCCCAGAATAGAAAAATGCCTGCATAGCAATTTGAAGAATCACCAGGAATATTTAGTTGTCTCCAAGAATAGTGCCACTGAATAAGAATTAAACCTCCTCAGGAAAATGTTGAATCCAGCTCGCTGGAAATATTCTTACTTGAAGCAGCAACCAGGAAGAAAACAAAGTTCTAAATCCACATTCAAAATCCTAGGTAATAACATTTTTCTTATTCTCATTTCGAAAGTAGCCATCGCATTAGTTTGAAACCTCCCAGAGTCAAATAATATGAACTCTATAGCATACATAGATGACTATTGATGTGTGTGTTTTTAAATGTCAAATAATATTTAATGCTTTATTATATGATATACTAGTGTGTGAATTAAGAATGTGCATGATCATTATACCAGTGTTATGTTAGTTAAATAAGATTTATAAAAGTATTTAAAATTAGTATAATAAATGTTAATTAAAATAAATTGTCTTTTAAACTTAAAGCTTAATTTTGTCGGTCAATTCTTTTTTACCACTAATTCAAATTATTTGTTATTGATTACAAGTAGCTGAGCTAGTCATGGGTATATCTTAGGTGTTGAATTAGTGGCCATTGTTTAAAGTGCATTATTTATCCTTTGGGTAAGTAACTGGCACTCGTGTTACTACAAAACAAAAAAGTGCTTTGAATGTGGTGTTGAATTCAACAGTCAAGAAGAAATCTGTTTCCTTCAAATGTGGTCAGTTAAATATATTTTACATATATATCTGCTGGCTTGGATTCAGGTGCTCTTTAAGTACTCTTCTCTGCCTAAGGGGCTGCAGTGGAGCAATACGTAAATTGCAAGGAATGATATTGTATTATATTTTAGGCATATAATTTTGCTTTCATAAGATAAATTTATTTAAAGAGTTAAAGTAAATATTGTGTTTACTCCATCATGGATTTATTGGTCCATTTTATAATTACTTCTGGTAATTCATCCACCCTGATAGAATATATATATATAATAATGGGATGGGATAATAGGCTGATTGAATTACGTGATGGAAAAATCATCTGTAAATCAGATATTTCAACTAAAAGTAAGATATTGATAGTAAAAGATATTAAAATACAATATGAGATATTATTATAAAATATGGTAATGATATTAATAATGATAATTAAAGTAATTTTATATATTAAAGAGAGCATGAGCAATGCATAGAGATCACTGAGATCAATTCCTTAGAGCAACTATAATTAACCATACACCAGGCAGCATTATCAATAAGTAAAAGTAAATAATACTCAAAATAACCATTCATCATCATGAATGATCAACAATAAAGTTAACAGTCCATCTTGTGGTTGTATTAGAAAGGGTCTACTATAGAATAGGCTAACTATTGAGCCCTTGCCAGCTTGAGCAATTATTTAAACATTAATTTGGATGCACCAATCTAAGTGCTCATCCATTAGAATACATAATCATCAAAACAATAATGCTGGGATATTAAAACATGATCATCATCATCAATGCTCTGGCCACTTAGTACCATTAATGTACTGGCCAACAATAAACTTAGATTCTAATAAAACTAAACTACAATAAAAGGTAATGCATGGACTTTGAAGAATATAATCCTCATACCAAAACCAGTACAATGTCATACTAGAATGCCCATGTACTAAAATAGATCCCCATTTAATTTATAAGACCATTATCCACAAATCTAACTCAGGGACACAAGCTTATTGCTAGTACAGTGATTAAGATGATGATTTACATATTCTAAAAACTTAGAATCAAGTACACTGGAATAATTTTAACAATTGAATACAAGTTTATTAACAATAAAAAATTGATATTAATGTCTTTAGAATATGGCTATACACAATATAAGCTTTCTGCTTTTGATTAACATATAAAACTTAAGTTATTACATTTTGATTTACATTATTAATATACAAAATTCAAGTTACCATAATGGTTTACATATATGTTCCATTAGGTTTAATTAAAACCCATATATATAATCTACACAGATGTGTGATATAATTATTTACATAACATTTATATTGTCATAAAATGATTAACTTTTAAATATGCATATGCACACAGACATGTGACATTATAATTCCTTTATATTTCAATCATCATAAATATAACAAATAATTAAAATTTTAAGTTAAATCATATAAATACCTCATACTCAGTTATTGATTTAACATATGTTGTGTGCACATATTAGCATTTATATATTTTAATTTGACACAATATATTTTCATAATTCCTTGGTTAAAATACATTAACATTCACACATGCATCTGTGTATGTATATAAAAAATAATCAATTATTAAACATAACTTCTTTCTGTTTCTTTTTTTTTAAACTAAAACCTGCTTTTTATAGAGTGTGTTAATTAATTATAATGCTTCTAGAATCTTCTGTTCTTTACTCTTAGATTTTTTTAATCCAAGCAAAATTATTTGTGTTTGTTTCAATTTTAAAATTTTTTTTTAATCAAAAAATAAAATCATTTTATATATATATCTAACTTTTAAGATGTCACTTCAGACCCAAGAAATTATTTAAAATTTCATTATTATCTATAATGCTATTACAGGTCACATTTAACTAATCATTTTGGTTTTTAAATTAAATATAGAAATTTTGAAATGTTTTTTAAATTAATTATTTAAAACAACTCACTTCATATAAATATGCTTATCTCTGCTTCTCTGCATACATAGATAAACAGTGAAATGTATAATAATTCTTTGGCAAGCTGATGGGTAAGTGTCATCATCAGGACAGTCATAGTTCTGGCAATTGTCAGCATTGGGAATGACATAATCAGTTAAATATTGACATTCTGTCAGTTCCCTTCTATCTAGAATTGTCCCAGGCAAGTTAGCTGTTTTTTCAGAACATTTGTAGCTATAAATTACAAAGGAAGTTGATCCTTTCCTCCATGTGAATTCAAACTCCATTATTGAACTGTAGAGCAGCTGCTTCCTTGCATTCTTATATACTCATGGTAGTTTTCTGTATAACTCTGCTAACTGTACTAACTCCCTGCTACAGCTACCAATTAAAATATTATTAGCCAAGTCTAAAAACCAGACTTCTAATCTTTTTATCAACTCTTTATAGGAGTGGTTGGGTGAGGAGATTAAAAAGAGATTGTTTTTAAGTAAAGTGTTTTCATTTGTCTAATCCTTTTCAAAACAAGTTTGAAGTTTTATCTAGGTGTGATATACAAAGATTTTTAAGAATAGAGAATTGTATGCGCGCATTAATTAAAAGATTTCAAAAATAAATCATGCTTGTTTTTTAATTTCAAATTAAAAATAATACAATATTAATATTTATTTAGACCTTTTTTTAAAATGTTTTATTTTATAATAAAATTCTATTTTAAATCCCAAATTATTTAATGTTTTACTATGATTATTTTTATTCTAAGAAATATAGAAAATAACTACAAAATTTTTTGTCTGTGTTTATTTCTACTTTTCCTTTTAACTGTGTGTATATATATATATGTATATTTGTGCACACACACTATTGTTATCATGTGCCATGTAACAGTCTTGTTACAATATATATATATTTGAGAAATATATCCGGAAAATAAAATATAAATAAAGAAATTTATGGGTACATTTTAAAGAATAGTGAGTAAAAAAATTGAAGATGATGATTTTATTAAGTTTCTTTGGTAGATAACTAATGATTTTTTTGACTGGTAATTGTTTAAAATGACATATCAGACAAGTATAAAATCACTTTTAGGAATGAATTTATAGATATGTTACTTGAGTATCTTTAATAATTTCTATAATATATGTATGCAGTTTTAATATAAAATTTTAACTAAATTAGAATTATACATGTTATAGATATAAAGAAACTTGTATGTTTATGCAAATAAATAATCCATTATGTTGTTTTTTATGTGTAAATAAATAACTAAAAGAGATATATTAATACAAAAAAATCTTCTTTCAGTAACATCTTATTATTCTCTTCAGTGCTATTATTAATATCTTTAGAATATTTCACACAGATTATATTATGTAAAAACTGCATTCATTTAACCACATCAATTATTTTTGAAAATATATATATATATCATACCCAATTTTACTTTCACCATGATAATTTGACATTGACAAAAAAAAGTTTTTTTGCATTAAAATAGTATATTTGTTGTTAAATAACCTATATAGATGTTACTTGTTTATATAAATAAGTAATCAAGAGTCTCCATATCTATATCATATATAATTTTTCATTCAGTTAAAATTTTTGTTTTCTATTAAATCGTTATACGAAATATTACATACATATATAAAGTACATACAGTATGTATATATATATCATTGTAAATGAAAATATATATTTTATTTTTAGGTAGTTATATAATGTTTGGTCATGATGTTTCTTCTACATTTTGGATTGTTCTTGCAACTGGAAATACACTTTTTAGTTTTGCAGTTTTTTGTGTCTTTTTTTATTTAGTTTGTCTCCATGTTTATTTAAGTAAGAACTTAAAAATTTTCAAATTATAAATTTTATTAAGATATTTATATTAATGTTATTTATGCATATTTCTATATATGATTTGTTGATTTATTTATTTTATTTATATATGTGCCATTTACTTAAAAACAAGTATTTACACTTTACCTTTTCCATTCTGTTGTATTTTTGTTTTGTTTTTCCTCAAATCCCTAACTACTTTTTTTTTTTTTTATAAAATAGCTAATATTTTTTTTCTTCTATTCTCTTTATAATATATATATATAATCTGCTTTATAGTTTCTCATAATGTCAAATCACAATTTTCTGTAATTTGTTTTTCAATAATACTTTTTTTCTATTTTTTGTCATTTTTATATTGTTTTGCAATTTTATTTTATTCCTTTTTATATCCATATTTCAAAGGCCTCCGATTGCTTAACTTCACATACATCTTTTTTTTACCAATATTCAGTGGGTCTGCTCCATAAAATATATTTTATCATAATAAATATATACTTTATTATTCAATTGTATGGTTATTGGATTATTGTACAATATCATGATGATGCATCTTATATGAAATTATACGATAATACATTTCTGAATACCTGTGCTACAGATAGTTTACTCTTCAATCACCCTTTATCCATTATAAACCATTGTTGTACTTAATTTTCATTTATAAGACTGGATATACAATAGTAATACATTTTAACACTGGCCTCATTTTCACTTTCCATATGTCTCCAGTAAATTTATAGACAACCTTTTTGATGAAATGTTAAAATCAATGATTACATTGATAATTATTTTTAATGTCATCATCAGTTATTTTCGAAAGTCAGATCTTCTTTACCAAATCAGATCACATTCTTTAAGTCTTTAGACCATCAGTGATTTTTTTTTTATCTATTTCTACTTTTTCCAATCAACACATATTTCATAATTCTTTTATCTAATATATGCCAATCACTTTTTTTTTTTTCATATATTTAAAAAAAATTTTTTTTTTCATTCTTTCAACACTTATACATTTCTGATCTTATCTTCACATATTGTACTTTCTCATATTTGTTTCCAAAATCCACATCTCTAAAGCCTCCAATTTTCCTCCTCATTTTTATTAATTGTTTGTGCTTTTAATATTTCAAAAAAAGTATAAAATAATTCACTTTTTGAAATCTAATTTCCATGCTTCACAGAATAATATACTGTTCGTATTAAAAGTTTATTTACTCATTGCAATTTGGTTTATCAATATTTTCATCATCAGGCCATATATATTAAATGCATACTATCTTTTCTCTCTCTACATATTTGTATTACTTGAGCTTTATTAATATTTATTTTTATCCCTTACTTTGTACAAGCTTTGTCAATCATACTCAACTTTTCATTTAACTCAGATTCACTATTTACGGATGTATATTCTCAGTTCTAATTTGATCCTCAGCAAAATGATTTTCACAACTCATCTAAATTTATTCAGTATTTAGTAAGACTAAAAAAATAGATGACATTTTTGCATTGCAGTAAGGCTATTTATCTGTATATATATCCTCCAATTCGTATCCATTTCTCAATAAAGATCTTTTACTTTATATCCTTTTTCAATATTTGCAATAAAGTATCCCAATTTATTTTATCAAATTAGTTTTTCATAATTAATAAAATAAATGTAAATAAATCATTTATTTTATATAGCGCGATGTTTATAAACTGTAATATTTATATATATAAATGTATTAAACTGTAATATTTATATACTGTATATATAAATGTATTAATCTTTTTTTTTAAACTTTTTTATTTATGTATATTTCAACAATGGTTTTTATCACTCTTATTGCATCTCTTGTCACTCTCCCTTTTCTAAGTCCAAACTATCTATGCCTTAGATGAAATTTATCTAGTCAAGATCTATAATATTCTATTAGTTTCTTGTGAATAAATTAATTGTTCTAAAACGAGGGTAGAGAAACTTTTCTGAGTAATAGCCATATAAACTATTGTAAGTCTCTAATAGGTTGATTGTTTACTTTCCAATACATAGTAAAGTATTGTGATTATGCCAGAAACTGACTTTCTATTTTCAACAAATTTTTATGAAATAAAATTTTTAATCTGTTTTAGGAAATTTTAGTATAATGTCTATTATTGTGTATATGTATATGAACGTGTGTGTGTATGTTCTGATATGAGAAAATTTTATTCCTATAATAATTTGAGAATAAAACAAATATTTATGATGAAATTTGAGTGTTACAATCTTTATGGACTAACTTAAATAAATGCCTGCTGTGACAATAATATCCGTCATGAGAACTTCTGGTTTGACACAACTCTCCCGTTAACTCATAACTTAAAAACTAATGGACCATGTAAAAAAAATTATTTAACAAAAAATTTTTAGACTCGCCATTTTTGACTGAAATAATTTTTTATAAAATTCATTGTTTTTGAGATATATTAAATAATCGACCTTACTTACGACTTGTGATTACAGTACTTTATATGCGTGCATATTATGAAAAACTTTATAGACAAAAGTTGTGTAGAATTTTTTGGTAAAATGCATTGCTTTCAAAATATAATAAAGGTTATTATATTAAATATTTTCACAATATGTCATTTGATATGCATTTTATAAATAAATAAAAAGTTATTGAATAATATATGTACAGAATGAAATTTTTTTATTTTTTTTTTTACTTGAAACTCTTGTCAGGTCATAGAATAACAGCTAAATATATCAGAATCTGTCAATTAATAATAGATAGCTATGTAATCCAACTATAAACATGCCCATCATGACAACAATTGCAGTTGTGACTCATAATAACTATGTTACTGTAGAATTTAATGGAAAAAACTTTTTTTGAGGAGTGAGAATAAGGTTCCTTAATGCAGATATTATGACTCACAATCATTTGTATTATTATCTAAGCAGACTTAGAGACTTGTCATATTTTTGTGGTAATTTTTTTTTTAATCTTATACTTGAGTGCAGGGTGCATGTGTTCTGATAACCATAGTTTAATTACATTTTTTCAAAAATCCTCACCTCTCACTTCATTATGTTAAGAAAAAAGTCTGAACATTCTCATTAATCATTAATTACATTGCTAATAGTAGGTAATGTTTTCACAACATTTTCCATCTTAGCCTTCTACTGAAATCTCTCTCATTCTCTGTGACGTATTTGCAGTTATCTCATTTAGCACTTTACATCAATTATCATATAACTTTTTTCATTTTTAGCTATGTATTATCTTTTTATTATTATTAAAGTAGCTGAAGGCTTATCATTTTTTTCATACAAGTCATTGAAATATTTTTTCAATGCATCTATTTATTTTTTTGACTAATATTTTATCATTTCTATCTTCAGTCATTATTTCATTACTACAAATCAGCTTTTCTTATCCAAATTTTTATTTTTCTATAAATCAAGTCAAATTTATCTTTTCTTAATAATTTTTCTATTTTCCTATATTACTCTTCTAGCCATCTCTCTTAGTTTTATCTGCTTCATGCATCAATTTACTATTAAATTCTCTGAATATATTTTTACGATAATTCACAATTTATAATTATTATTTTTTTATCATTTTATTCATCATACCATTTTTAATCCAAGGCTTTTTTAACTCATATTTTTTATAATTGCTGCTTCTATTTCGGCTTTTTTTTTTTAAGAATTCCCATCTATTTATTTCAAATTATTTTATTATTTATCTTACTATTACCTAAGCTTATTTGTTATCCAACAACTCTGAAAATTTTTTCCTAATTTTTTTTTTATCAATTGCCTAATTTGTTTTTGTGTTTTTTTTTTTTTTTTAAAGTACATCTCAAGTCTATTCATATTAAATTGTCATCTTAATCTAGAATGTACATTTGAATTTTTAATATTGTTTGCAAATCAACTTTGAATCAAAATTACAATCTAATCAAAATTTATTGTTATCATTTGAAGTTTTATCTATATAATTTAATTAGAAAGGACTTGAACTCAAATTTTCAAGCTCCCTTCAGTTATGCATTCCATATTTTACAACTGATACACATAATCACATCCATGTGAAAAAGGTAAATGATCTCCAATATATGCATTTTGGGCTGAACCAATACTCATCAGTTGGTCCAGATCACTATCTCCTACACATATACACAATCAGTGTTTAGTTAATATTAAAATAGAAAATTTTCAAACTTTAATGGACAAGCTTCAATCTTCTCCCCACTCCTCTTCAGCCATCCATATCATTGCAAATCCGATGATAGGACACTCAAAGCCCTTGTTGATGTCAATATTATTGTCATACCCATGTTGACTTTAAGTCATTCTGACTCCTCAAATATATCATCTTAATATGTCCATTTAAATACACACAAAATAATTTATCTTTTTTACATGTGTGTGGTCATGGGTATCAGTTCTATAAGATGGAGTGCATAGCTGTAATGCACTTGAAAATTTGAGTTCAAGTTCTTTCTATTTTTTTTAAGTTTAGTATAGGCAATATACTTATATTTGAATATTCTATATGTAATTTGTAAATCCTCTTCTTTTTTTAACTCGGTATTTATTCCCATTATATTAGGTTCTTTAAAAAAAACTTAATCAATCTTTCATTCACTTATTTTTTTGTCTTCATCACAATAATTTTAAAATCTTTTTTATGTTCTACATATAACAATCTAATTCACCATTATCAATTACAACTATATCTTGTATTGGTCAGAGGATATTCATTTATTATTTAACACTCGCAAAGCGTTTGCACAATTGGCTTGAAAGGCCGATATGAATGTAATTACAATTATATACAGATGCTATAAAAATAAATGCTTATTTATATATACAATTACAACTATATAATATTTCTCTTTGCTTTGTTTTACTGAATTCATAAAAATATTACATAATTTACCAACATTTTGACCATTTTTTATAAGGTTATCACAGTATCTACAATGTTAAAAAATAAAAATGTAAAACCAATGAAAATTCTATATTGTATATTAATCTATATAAAAATGATCAAAAAATGTATGAATTAAGAAGTATTGTGAATTTTAAACAAGAAAATTGAATTATTGAGTTTTGAAATTTTAAAACTATTTTAATATTTCTTTTTAAAGACTAGTTTATTTCTTCTTACATTTTTTTTCTTATCATTACAATAATTGGATAGCATGAATATTTGAATAATGACAAGATTTTCTAGAAATTTTTTCAGTCTTATCACTATTAATCGATTATTTACTGGAATATTTTATAAAACTACATTTTGTTCTTGAATCTAAAATAGTATTTACATCATTATGTCTACTTTCATGTCCAAAATTGAGAATTTTTACACTTTTTTTACTCTTTTCTTTGCACCCTTCTGAATTGTGTCACAGAACCCCACATTATTGTGCCATTTTTTTTTCATTCCTGACAACACACTTTTCATCTTCTTTTACTCATTCATCATCCTAAGATTCCATGTATCCTAGTGATATTTTCTAATTCTAATGCCTTCAAATAGTTGGTCATCATTGAGTTGATATACTCAATCTTTGTAACTTTTTCCATTGGAGGAATTCTAACATATTTGAATGCGGACTAAAAAATTTTGTAATTAGCATGATATATTTGACAGTATTTTTAGTAATTGAACTCTTCAAAATTATAAACACTCTTTACAATTTCATTCATATAAATATATTAATATTAATAATAAAGTATGATATGAAATAGACAACAAAAAGTAGTACTATTTTTGAAACTGTAAGAATCAGAATGAAATTTTCATTCATTGAAAAGTCATGGTGAAATCTCAGTAAAAGAGTGCTTGAACACTAATTGTTATACAATCAAGTTTCAGGGATTCATGATTATTAGTTTCAGTCTACATTGATATTTTATAATCACATAAAAGATTGTAATTCTGATGAATTTAATTTAAAAATATGGCTATCATAGTGAGGAATGATCTGAAAATGAATTAAAAAGACTAAAACAAATGTAAAAAATTTTAACTATCAATTTATCTGCTTGGTGCACCAATTACTTTAAGTCAGTTGACATTATGGTATATATATTTATATGATCATTATTATTTTATTTATAAAACTATTAAAACTATTTTTGAAGCCATAAACATTAAACTATTGTTTAAGATTTTAGTCTGTCTTAAGATCTATTAATGATAAGGCAAGCAAGAAGACAAATATGTAAAATGCCATTTGGTTGTGGGATATAATGCTACCACTCTATGTTGATATGAATTTATTTCAATAATTTTGAATATGTTTGACATTTACTTTATCAGTGGCATGCAAAATTCATTCATTCATTATATTTTGGAGTTAATTAGCTATTATATGTCTAGTATTAGCAGAAAAGAGATACCATATATTTGACTTGCCTACTGTGAAAACAGAAAATATCAATATAATTCTACATATGTGAATATATATATAGTACTGACATTTTGACTTGATTTCATTGTCTGGGTAGTAGGGCTGGCTAGTAGTTGTTGTCAGAAACACCTATTGAATCACTCTTACTATCTAGATGATGGGAAGTAAAATCTGGTCAAAACTTATTATTATTTCACCCATGGAACATATTCATATAAGCATATATTAAGTAATTTATGTCTATTAATAGGTCTAATTTATTTCAAATATTAATAATATACATGAGCCTTAATTATAACCTTCTATGCTATTTTCAGATGTGGTATATTCAGATTACTATATATAGACATGAATTTTTTTTATCAAATCAAAATAAACAGCATTTTAAAACTTTTTACTTCTTCTAAATTTGCTCATCCCATAAAAATTTATTTTCACCTCCAGAATATCTATAAGTTCTTAACATTGGTTGCATTAGGTAAATTTATGGACAATGTCAATTTTCTTAAGTGATTTTCAGATTTTAGTGTATCTTAAAACCCTCTTAGATATTTAGCATTTCACATGTATCTTTTCATATTAAATTTTGCATCTAACTTCGGCTGGTTAGTTTAATATTTTTGTGATAAATTTTTCTGGATGATTTTGTTTAATATATTTTATAATAGTATTATCAAAATATAATAAATCCCTATTTGTCTCTTCTAGAAATGTGTTTGTAAACCATTGTAGTTTAATTTAAAAAGTTTAAAGTTTATTCTGAGTCATTATTTTCTGATTCTGAAGAATAGACTTCAATATATTTAATCAACACAGAATAAATCTTACTGATGATAGCTTTTGAGTAGTTTAATAAGGATTTGCTTTACTATAATTAATTTTAAAAATTTATTAAATATAGAATGTGTATAATTCTAAAGTTATATTATGTGTCACAATCCCAACTGATATAGATAGTTATTACTTTACTGTTTAAGAAAAGGGAAATGATAAAGATTATTGACTTCTATAAATAGCAATACAGAGCCACAATTATTAAAAAAAGATGCTTTATATATTGTAGCATTGATATATTGATGAGCTTGAGAGCTAAAGGTTCTTTGATTGAACCTCATCCTATCATTTTTGTTGCAAAATATCATGTAACCTCTTAATCAGTTAAGCATTTGATTATTTTATTTATTTATAAATAACATGGATAGTTTTACAAACAAATATGTTACATATATGTATATATGCAATTATTTTTAATATTAACTGTTTGGTTACTAATAAACACAAATGTAGTTATAGTTTAAAAAATTATTTATTACTTTTTAACCAAGTTGGTAAACATAGTTTTATAATAAACACCAATTATTCTCACCCAGTCTATGAATTAAAATCACTGTAAATGTTGATTAGAGACTCAAGAGTAGACTTGGAAGCTCTGATATTTATAAGCATACCTTTGTCAACATTGTTAGTAATTCAGAGTGAAACTAATTTATCAGCTAGATGGAATATGGCATTTAAAAGGTTTAAACTCATAATCAATTATACAAAACTGGAGACAGCATCTCTTTTTTAATATCTTAATTATAGTAATAATTAAATAAGATTTAATATGTTAAACTTTAAATTAAACATATTTCAATGTATATCTAAACAAAGGGAGTAAATTAACTTTCCCCAGACTATGAATTAAAAGCACTCTGAATGTTGAGCAGAGAATTAAGAACAGAATGAATCCACCTAGTCTTGGAAACTCTGATATTTATAAATACACTTTATCAACATTTTTGTTAATTCAGAATGAAATTAATTTATTAGCCAGATGGAATATGGCACTTAAAAGTTATTAAACTCATAATAAATTATACAAATTGGAGACAGGATTTTTTTTAATACCTTGATTATAATAATTAAATAAGATTTAATATGTAAACTTTAAGTTAAACCTAGAGCTCTCAAGATTAGATAGGTGGATTCATTCTATTCTTGATTGTCTGTTCAACATTTAGAGTGCTTTTAATTTATAGCTTGAGCAAAAACGATATATTGAGTTACATTTTATTTAAAGTTTACATATTAGATCTTATTTAATTATTATATTCAAGGTGTTAAAAGAGAGTTGCTGTTTCCAGCCTTGTATAATTAATTATGAGTTTAATAACTCTTAAAGTCCCATATTCCATCTGGCTGATAAATTAATTTTACTCTGCATTACCAACAATGTTGACAAAGTTATGCTTATAAATATCAGAGCTCCCAATAATGTGGGGATTTATTTTGTTCTTGCTTTTCTGTTCAACATTTAAAGTGTTTTAATTTATATCCTGGGAGAGGATGCTTTACTTTCTTTGTTTGCATATACATCGAGCTGTGTTTAATTTAAAGTTTATTGTTAAAATATTTGTATTAAAAAATTAAAAAAATATAGTCATATAATCACAAAAATGAAAAAATAAATTTAGTTTAACTGGATTCAATCGATTACTTTTTTATAATCAGTTATTATAATGAAATAAATTTGCTTTTGATTTAAGCATTAGTTCTTCATAGCGTAAGCATGTGTTTTAAAGACCTACAGAGGTCCCAATAATATTTGATTTAAAAAATAAAAGAAAAAAGCAAACATTTGCAAAAGACAAAAGAAAATTTGCAGCTGTTTAAGGGGAGGCATAAAATTTTTACTATGTGACCTAAATTCATACTAATTTGATTTTTGTAAAATAAAGAAATAAGTTAGGAAGATTATAATATGAACACCTGTTCAATTTAAATATGAAGTTAAGACATTTCAAAATTTAAACCAGTTTCATGTACCAGTTGTAGACATTGTAGATTATGTATACTGCAAATTATTCTGAAATTTAAACATTCAGAGAATTAAAGGTAATATCTCATTTTATCATCTCATAAATATCAAATAAAATGTCAATATTTAATAAATGTAAATATAAATCATCATAGTTTAATATATGGAATTGAAACAGAAGTAACTACAAACTCCCATGAGTTATGTATAAATCAATCTGTCAATAAATAAAAAGAATAGAATGAAATCACCTATTCCTTTAGCTCTGATAATATTTAATTAATAGATTTATTGACATGTTAAAATGCAGAGCATGAACTTCATATATTAGTCTGATTTAAGTATGATACAAACTATTATGAATTCACTATTAAATATTCTGAGGATAAACGCAGCATCTCATTTTTAACAATCTCTTAATATCAAATGAAATATCAAATTTTAATAAATGTAAGTATAAATAATCAAAGCTTAGTAAATTGAATCAGAAGTAACTGCAGTTTTTATATATTCATAAACAAATTATATAAATGAAAATCCTCATTGCACTACCAGCATGAACTATAATTTAAATTCCTAAACCCAGTTGCTCTTATCTATGTAATTTGGCAACAGCCTGAAAAAATCTTCTAGACAAACTTTGTATGAGCAATTTAATAAACCGTGAGGATATTAAGAAATTAAAATTTATGTATAGGTTGTCTTTCAAATAAATATTAGATTCCCTTCCCTCTTTCAATCAATGTATATCTTTAGATGTTTTTTTTAAATTTATTTTCCATCACCTTCATAGGACAATTCAATGAAGTCCTTTATAATTTTGTACTTTAATTTAAACAGTATATGGGTATTATGTGGCAAGGGAAAAGGTTTACATTATCTGATTTAAAAAATGATATTTTTTAAGGAGACATGAATACATATTTTTTATAAAATGTGCACTAATATTAAACATTATCAAAGACAAGATAATAAAACATTTCAGTTTTTACAATTTCCTCTTTAATTCATGCACTAAAACCTATCTGCATTATTAACTATCATTTTGTATTTAATAAGAAAAATGCTAATTACCTAAAAATTACTTGATATGACTACTGATATAAACTATTATGAAATGCATTATACATATATCCTAGTAAAAACATCATGAAATTTTGATAATCTCAATGATTGTCATTTGCTGCCTACAATGAAATTTAAATATATATATATAAGTATAATTTACACTCCTGATGTAAATCCAAAATCAAATCTAATCCAAAAAATTATTTAATTTTATAAATTGTAATATTAATAATATTGGCAATAAATATGTTTGTTTTGAAGCAAAAAATATTAGCTCAATAATGGTAAACATAAAAGAAATAAAAAAAAAACATCACATGAACATATATTGACACATCAGGGCTAAAGACTAAAATTTTTCAAATATATTTGAAAATTTTTAAGTTTTTAAAGAAAATGGAATTGAATATACAATGGCACTTCCGAGATATTAGTTTTTTTTCTGCAGATATAAAAGTTAAAGAGTCAGTAGAATAACAATTTAAAACATTAGCATACAGGAAGAAATATAAATAAAATAACCCTATGAGTGGAAGAAATATTTTTTATATAATTGTGAAATTAGTGAACCCAGCAAAACTATTAGATTTTTTGTATTATGTGTACACATACTTACCTAATTCTGAGATAATTTTAAGCTCATAACTTTGGAAGTTGTTTTTATCACAATAAGATATCCAACTAAATTACATAATCTGTCAATAAAGTTTTTTCTGAATTTCTTATTATTATCTAATGAATATTAAATATGCAGTATTCTGAAGACAATAATTAATAGTGTCCATAGAAATTTTTTTTTTTTTTTTGCTGGTAATTTCATAATTATAAAAAAAAAATCAGGGATTAAGCTTTTGATTTACATTGCTATTAGAACTGTTAAGTCTAAATAATATTATAAATAATAGGTTATATATAATATTTGACCATGTTGACTAGACCATACCTTCAATTCTGAATGAAATCTGTTTCATAGGTCCAATATTATGCTCTATAATAAGCTATAAAAAAGCCTAAGTAAATGTCTTTAAGCTACCAATAATAATCACAGAATATTTAAAAACAAATTAAATGCTTATAATTGGAAAGATAATCTTAAATGATTATAAAAAGTAGTAATATTAACAGCCACATGTCAGTAATTTGCATATATATATATATATGTGTGTGTGTTAGATTAAATGTTTTCATGGATTTATTATGGTATAAATATAGTAAAGTATGGAACTACTTTCATGTAAATAATTAGAAATATGTTTAGCAGTGATGTTGTTAGAAAAACTAGTTACTATTGACAGTCGTATGACTAAATAACTTGATCGTCTTGAGTTAATTATAAATAAAAGGAGATTCTTGTTTATTCCTAATTCAAAATTGGTCAGCACAGTTGCCTTGCAAGCAGTTGTCCTGGGTTAGTGGGTTCGCTTCTTGACCGATGCTATGACACATGAAAAAAAAAATTGTTTTATATGTTTAATTCCAGACAGTTCATACTTATAAAGATAATTCTCTGCGTTTAAATCTATGTGACAACCTGTGTTAGAAATAAGAGGATCTCTTTTTATTTATAATTAAAATCAAAATAAAAATGCTATTATTGAGTACTGGAGCAAACAATTGTTTAGCCTTAGCATTATCAATAGTAATTAATGCTTCCTAGCAACATCATTACTAAATCTATTTCTGTTTATTTAATTAAAATAGCTCCATGTGTTATTATTTTGTGTATATCACAAGAAATCTATGAAAATATTTAATCTAACATGTAACTCTCTGAGGAAGTTGAATTGTTTTTCACAGGATGTCAAAAAAAAAAGTTTTCTATGACTTCGTACTTATAAAAATAACTGTTTAAATTTAAATCCATATAACAACTTGTGTTAAAAATAAAAGAGGAACTCTTACTTCTAATTAAACTCAAGATAAAAAAGATATTATTTAGTACTAGAGAAAAAAAGTTGTCATAAGACTGTCAATAATAATTGATGGTTTCCCTAACAACATCACTACTCAACATATTTCTAGTTATTTATGTATATAAATAAATGCATAATATATATATTACATTATAATAAAATGAATTATTTTAGCCTTTACAGATTGGACAACCCATGAATTAGTAACTGGAAGAAACGCAAGGCCTAGACAAACCTCTCGGGTAATTATTATTATTATTATTATTAAAGCTAAATAATTTTTAAATGTATCACTGTTAATAATAAGGGATCCTAGGAATATAAGGTGATTTCAAAACTTGTACGTGTATAAACAAAGTTTATATATGTACAAGTAACATTTGTGTGCGTTTGTATATGTATAATAAACTCAATGTTCTATGTGCTTTGATTGAATCATTATAACATATGTTTATGTATTTATATCTTCACATAGATATAAATTTTTGTTTTTCATTATCAAGTTGCTCTTTATACATGTAAAAATCGTTAATAACATTGGCTGCTATGTGTTTATTTAGACATAACAATCACACTGATATTTAAGATAATCATATATCCAATAATTAATAGAACATTAATTGTACACATTTTTAAGGGTATATATATATGTATCAAAACTATTTAAAATAAAGATTGCAAAAGACAGTGCTCTTTTTTTATAATATATTTACATTTTTGTTTCATTTAGGAAATTTCAAAATGCAAAAACAAAATATTTTCTCTCTGATCTTTTCATATAATATGATATAAAATGCCCTTCTCCTTAAATAGTTCATTTATCTACAGAATCTTCTGTAATCATTTTTCTAATTATAATCAATTCAATCTTATCTTTCTGATATATCCTTCTTCTCTTCTTTATTGCATATTATAATTCTGTAAACTAAAAAAACATAATAATTCATATAGATATATATTATATATCTTTTTTGATTTAATGCTCAAAATATATAAATTCCAATAATTGAATAATGACCACTAACCCTTTAATCAATATATTTATCAATGTTTTCTCGAATATCGAATGCTATAAGCTTTATATAGAACAATCAAAGAAGATAATAAATAATTAGAATTAAGAAAAATTATTATCCAGCATATTTTTTTTAACCCCTTCCTTATTAAAAAAATCTCAAAAAAAAATTTGTTGTTATTTTACCAAGAAGAAGGATCCCCAATGGTTTTTTTTAACCCCTAATTTTTTCCCATTAAAGCTAAAGATTCAACAGTCATGATATCACGGTCTTCTAAAATTTCATATATGAAGCAAATAAGCACAATGAGCATAGTTATCTCAAATCTGTTGTTGAGACTGGTTTACATTCAGAAAGATTAAATTCAGTTGTTTTGATTATTGAATCTGAAAAATGGAAAAAAAATAATATTAAGAATTTTTTACATCATAATTCTTCAATTGTAAATTTTTGGTTGAACATTCAAAATGGGAATCTGGATTTGAAATGAGTTTAAATAGAAAATTATCTTGAATTATTGGCAAGTTTGATCTGCTTAGTAATTTTTTATATATTTTTCATGAGACAACTTATGATATCTAGTAAAGAAATTTGTGAAAGAATAGAAAACCACTAAAAAAGAATTTATTTGAGTGTGCCAGTAATATTTCTCTTGGAAATATTCCTCCAAACAGAATCATTAATTCACCAGCTGAATATGTTAGTGCTAAGGAAGCTGTTTGTAAAGTATTCATATGCAATTTCAAATACATCAGCCAGGTTTCTAGGGAGATTATTCTTAAAAATTAAATTCTGATCTAACCTTATAAGGAAATAAATTAGGGTATAATTTAAGTCATTTCTAAATAGCATGTGATAGAGTTGTGATTTAGAGTATTACGGCAAATAGATTATATTCCGATTACTAGATGTTTTTTTGTTTAGATGAAAAATTGAGCATATTGTCTTTATTAGGCAAGAAATAAAATCTAGTCTTTGAAAAAGATTTCAGTGTTTTCATATCCTTATTGAGAGAGTTTATTATTGTATGAAAATGCCACTTCTGAGAAGTCAAGGTAATAGCATGGATGAATTTCCTTCATTGTTTTTTGTTTCTGGAAGATTAGTATGAATATATAAAATAGGTAAGACAACTGACCCCTGAATTTTTTCTATTATAGTTATTATTTAGTGTCACTTGAGAGCATTTTATCAAGTAAATTAATAGTTTTCCTCTATTTAAAAATTTTAGAAACTTTTTGAAGACCATTTTTCCAAATTGAATCATAAGAAGTTTTGAAATTATTTTTCATTTTGAGTAGTTAAAGATAAAACTTCTTCAAAGCAGTGTTTTCCTGGTCTAAACCTAGTCTTCTATACAAGTAGTTGACTCGCAACTATTAGCAAAATTCTTGCTAATATAATTTTTTCAAAAAATTCATGAGGAACACATAATTATGACATTGGGTGATAATTTTTTGGATCATTGCTGGATTTATTTAATTTTAAAACTGCTAATAGTTTTGCTTTTGTATCAAATTTTTGAATAGTTTTTGTATGAATAATATTACTGAATAGTTTTACCAACTGTATTTTGGGTTTTTATGCTTTAAGTTCCTGGAAGTATGCTATTGCTCCTGGAATCTTTCTTGGTTTGGTAATCAAGGGCAAGTTTACTAATTTCTACAGATTTTATGAGATTGATTTTAGAGGAACATTATGAAAAAGAAGCTTGTAATTCACTTTAATAATGCTTTTTTCAATTCTATTAATCCTAGGTTTAGAAATAGCAACATGATAAGCAGTTATAGTAGTATGTCTTTTTGAGATACTTTTACATCCACCAATCTTTTATAAAACTGGCCAGACTTACAACCAGATCTTGTAAAGTTTTGCTTTTCTGTGGATCTTTTTTCTGGTATCATCCCATGATTTTACAAATTTGTATTCAATTTTTGGATTTTTATGGATAAAAATTGACGATAAAGAAAATAGATTTTTTTTTCCCAATGTGGAATAAAATTTTATATCTTTGAGGCATGGTCTTTTTGACAACCTATCAAAGCAAGAGTGTATTGGAAAGTTTCAATTAATATTATATTCATTACATCAGCTCTAGTCAGTTTTTCTTAAATTTTATTTCCTGAGAAAGGTTCTTTCAACTATCAGAATGTTAATTCTAAGATTGATAAGATTTGTTCATGATCCAACATAATAAATTGATGAACCATTTTTTGTCGAAATAAAACATAAATCAGGGATTGTTCCTCATCTGTGCATCTTTATTTGGCAACAAAAAGTAAGTGCATGTTGTTTAAGACTATCCATTCTAAAAGTCAATGATCAATTTGATCTTCATTTATTCAAAGATTACTATGAAAATTGGAAATCTCTAAATGCAAAAGTTATAGAAAAAATTGAAAGGGATGATTAGGGCTACTATATTGGGAGGTTTGTCAATAGTGCATACATAAAAAAATATTTGAATGGTTATTATAAAATCAGTTGAACTATCTTCAATTGATGTTTTCTCTCTAAAATAATTTGAAATAAAAAGTAGCCATACCATGTTTATAAACAAGGTGATGTGATGTGATGTGCCAACCAGAATAATCAATGGATGCCAGAAGGCTTGTACATAAAATCCCTATCTAATGCCTACTCATCCAATATCCCCAGACTAGTTTCTGGCATGTGGCCTTTGTCAGTGAGGGGCTTTGGATCTGAGACCACTGCACCTAGATCTTAGGATCTAATGCAACCCTCCAGCAACCACCTTTTATCTCTACTTAACTACAAAACTATGAGAATGATATTGAAAACAAAAAAAAAATTTTCAATCTAAGCTCAATAGCTTATATAGTCATATGGGTCTGAACTCAGTTTAGCACCCATACATTTGGTGTCTTTGGCTCTAACAACCATATCCACCACTATTCTATTAGGCAGGATTGGTGTTAAACCATTAAGCATCACATGATCATCTCTTATACTAGCACATAATTGTTTATAAACAAGGCAAAACTCTCCATACAGTAGTGCCACCCTGTGCCAACCAGAGTAATCAATGGATGTCAGAAGGCTTGTGAATAAAATCCCTATCTAATGCCTACTCATCCAATATCCTTAGACTAGTTTTTGGCTTGTGGCCTTCGTCAGGGTGGCACTACTGTATGGAGAGTTTTGCCTTGTTTATAAACATCTATGTGCTAGTATAAGAGATGGTGATCATGTGATGCTTAATGGTTTAATACCAATCCTGCCTAATAGGATAATGGTGTCTATGGTTGTTAAAGAGCCAAAGACACCAAAATGTACGGTGCTGAACTGAGTTCAGGTCCATATGAGTATATAAGCTATTGAGCTTAAATTAAAAATATTTTTGTTTTCAATTTCATTCTCATAGTTTTATAGTTAAGTAGAGATAAAAGGTGGTTGCTGGAGGGTTACATTAGAACCTAAGATCTAGGTGCAGTGCTCTCAGATCCAAAGCTCCTCACTGACGAAGGCCACAAGCCAGAAACTAGTCTGTTGATATTGGATGAGTAGGCATTAGATAGGGATTTTATGCACAAGCTTTCTGACATCCATTGATTGCTCTGGTTGGCACAGGGTGGCACTACTGTATGGAGAATTTTGCCTTGTTTATAAACAATTATGTGCTAGTATAAGAGATGGCAATCATGTGATGCTTAATGGTTCCTACCATGTTTAGAATGCATATTATTAATAATCAAAATAAACCCAAGAATTTTAAAATGTTCATTACTAGAAAAATAATGTCTTTTTTTTAAGTGATATTGCATTGTATTGATTAACTAAGTTAAAGAGGATCTCCATTTTTGATATGATATGTCCTCTTAGTTATCTGAAACTAGATGAAGATTTGATACTTGAGGTGTTTCATGGATGCTACTATCATGTAGTCATCATTTGCAGATCCTAAAACTCTTAGCTCTGTAGTCCTAGAAAGATTACCTCTATAATGTCACCGGAGTTCAGAGTAGTGATTTTATTATGAATTTTCATAAGTTGCTGTCTTTGATTAATTTGTTTCCATGTGGAAAAGAATCTTTTCACAAGCTTTAATGTTTCTATTTGCAAAAGTGGACAGTAGGAACACTGTTATTCATATACTTTAATATTTTTTTTGGATACAGGTCATAAAATAAACTAAGTAAATTTATTACGTTTTTGCAAACTCATTAATAAATAATTCTAAATAGTTGTAATAAATTTACATCAACATAATGCTCCCCCCCCCCAATCAATATCCTAAGCATTTGCTTTCTTTATTATGCTATCATTACAGCAATCTCTCTATATACATAATTTATTCATGATCTTTATATTAAATGTAATAATTTATGTTAATAATGGTTTGTAAATAAATTGTATAGAATATACTTACAGTATTATACTTTTGGTAATTCTAATAGTTAAAATGACAATGCATGAAATAACTGGTAAGCAGATGTACAAAGTATCATTTAATACCATTATTAACTAACCTTAGTTGTATTCAAGAGTTTCTAAAACATTTGAGCATGGAAATGACAAAGTTGTATGAAAAAGCCCAGAACAATAATGTAATTTTAAAATACAATACATTGTAATTAAATAATTAATCATAAATGAATATTTATTTTAAATGACATTTTAATGCTTTTGATATAAAATTATGACATACATGTCACACATATATGCATAAAGCATTATTAGCCTTTTATACTTATAACACGATTTTAGTTTAAAATAAAACTGGATTTGATATTATATAATTAAAAAAATTCCTAAACATTCATGAATTTTTTATATATTTGATTTATAACCAATTCAAATATTTGTTTTTAACTAAATGAAATAAATACCACATAGAAATTGCATAATTAAGCATGATGCAAACTTCTTTAAATATCATATTATTTTATTATGGTTCTGTATTCACATACTATACAAAGTATGACATTTAGCCCTATCTTGGAAGCTGAAAATCAAGCAAATATTAAATCCAAATTTTTTAAACTCATTACAAGATCTGCTTCATGGCTATTGTCTACTTTTCAAATCAAATGCAGAAAAAGCTTTAAAAGTGATTTTAGCCAAAATATATATTAAGAATTGGCCTAAAAATCATCCTATAAAGTAAGTATAATATTTTACATCAGAACTCCAAATCATTGCACAATTATAATAAAATATTATGAATAGCAAATTATTGTAGGGCTGTTTCTAGTCATCTCAATATGAAAAGAGCAAATAAATTTATTAAGCCCTGCTAAGAATCCATTTGTAGATAAACAAAATATATTACTAGAATATCTGATTTTATTAGTAATTGTTAGTAAATTGAGTATGGCCAATCAAACTCAAAAAGAGAAAAGCTAAAAGTGAGTTTTTAATTAGTGTATGTGTTTTTAACTTCTGCAACAATTTTTTTTTAAAAAAAAAAAAGACTTCAATTCCTTGCTTAATTATGATTTCCTGTGGTAATTCATTCTCAGTTATATCTTTCCAATAAACACAACCAATATTATATCTCTTTAGAGGATCTTTGAGATAATTTTTATAAAGTAAATGGAGTATGCCTCAGATTTACCACATTTTTTTTTTTTACCATTGTGTAAAAAGTGTTCAATATGAATAAACTTCAAGAGTCATTATAATAATTTCAAATAATGTACAAATCTTTTTATTTAATTGAGACTAATAACAAACATATTAAAAAGACCAATGTATAAACCACCTTTGCTTATGACTCCTTGTGTATTCAGCTAGGAAGCTGACTACCAACAATAATCACAAAACTATTAATTACCCAAAACATTATTAAATAAGAATAAATACATTTATTTACATATTATATATATATCCACAGATGGCGTTCTACCAAAAACGCCAATCAAGCATATGTTTTGTTTACACAAACGTCAGAGTAGTTAGTATTCACTATCTCTAACTATAATTCCACTTTCAGATCATGATTTCAAGCTATTTGCTATCGTCAGTGAAAGACAGGAATAAAGAAACTAGATCTAAATACAAACTCTGAGCGTTTATGAAACAATTTCTATTCAGCTTGCATAATTTAGACACGTAATGTCTTCAAACTCAGCATAGCAAACCAGATAGCCATCTGTGGACATAAATACAAGCGTTAGCAAGTTTTTTAACTTGCATTTTTGTTTATCATATATATATATATATCAGTTAAAATTTAACTAAATAACAATCCATAGTTACTGTGTATACACATTAACAGTTAGTTCTTGATTTAAAGTTTTAAATCTTCAATACTATAATTGCCATGAAAAACTACAATAGTGGTGGACCTAAGTGAATATTAAAAGTTTATACTTACAGTATTTAAAACACAATCCTAATTGAGCCTTCTCAGGTGTACACAAATCATATAAAGACTGATAAGGTCTGTAAACATTTTCCCTAACCAGCTTTCTTTCACCTTCAGAGGCACAGGCTCTGGGACACTTTTATCATTGCAGAAAAGTCTAGGGTAACTTTCCCCTCAGCTTTTCTCAAAAGTCCTTATGACAGCAATAACAACAGCACGCAATGAGTGGAGAAAATCTGACAAGGGCATTCTTTTGTTGTGTGTACTATTTATATTGTTTTCTCCTTGCTTGAATTCCTATCATTCCAATGTAAAAATAAATCCATTTGGCTAATGCATTTTTACAATGATGATAAGGATCCAGCTTCTAATTATGTCCATTTGCATTCTACAATAATTACCTTCAAATATTTATTCCATTTGTTTTCTCCTAAAATAGTTTAATGGTTTGATTTTGGCAATACACAGTTTTCTTGTTATTTTAAATCCATGAGTTATATCCAGCCTTGAAAATAATATTTTGCATTATCTTTCGGCAATCTTTTATAGAATATTTTTAAGCTACAATCTTTATCTGTTTAAGTCTAATTTATCTGCAAACCAATCTTTCTTTGTTAAATTAGACTTAAACTCAAATTATCAAAATAAAGTTTCCTTTATTTTTACAGAATTTATTTTTCATTACTTTTTAAACTTACATATCTATTTATATTTACGTTTCCATTAACTATTAGTGATCTTTTTATTGCTTTTTAAACTAGATATGTATTTACATTTTATTACTGTTTTTTTCTCTGAAGTAAAACTTAGCTTTATAATTTATAGCTCTACTACAGCATAATATATTTTCTACAAAATATAGTACCTCCCACCACTTCAGAGAAAAACCCTATCAAACTTGCTACACATAATCACCAAATCTATCCAGTTTGCATTTTTTACAATTAGGCTTGAGTGATTTTTTTTCTACTACTGCAACTTTCTGTTTTGAAACGTTTTTTCGAGCTTTATTTTTCAAAAAATTTTCCCATCATGACATTATCATTTCTCATTTTCTTTTCAGATTTTTCATTCCACTTGCTATATTCCACGGTGACTGGTCTATACCACTCTCTAACGTGGTTTTTGTGGCATCTTTTTATACCAACATTGTCACCATTAATCATTTCTGCTTGATTTGAAGATTTTTTACTGCTGCTGCTTTGAACCAAGTTTTACTTGACCTCTCTCTACCACATACTGGTGCTGTGTTTCTGTCTTCCTTAGCTTCTTGTGCTAGTGGCTATAGCTTGACCTTACCACTCATAGGCTTTGCTGTTACTATTGGTCTGCTTGCTACATTATTCATGTGTTAATATTTATATCTATGTTTAACTTGTTAAACCAGTCCCACCCTAGTAGCGGACTGATTTTTTCTCTTACTATGTATAAAGGCAATTTTAATATCATATTTTTATGCTTTATAGGCACTATAGCATAGCCCAGCATATGCAATTCGTTGCCACTAACATCTACAACTCATGTTTGTCAGTGTAATTGGAACATCAGTGTGTTTTCCCTTAATCACTTTCCATAATTTCTCTGAGCACAATGAAATGCCCGATCCACTTCAATTTCCATTTCGATGTTTCTGTTACACATTTTTAATTTTAACAGAAATTAATTACTCAGACTTGCTCTCATATTATTTATGCTCACCATATCATCTGTTACAATTTCATTTGAATTTATATTATTATGCCACTGATGACTGGCTTTTGCCTTACACACCTTTTTTATGTGTCCTTTTACATTACAGTTATAGCACTTTTCTCCCAGAAATCTACACTGGCTTTTTATATGCCCCTTTTTACCACAGCAGAAACAAATAATCAATTTCTTTGATCCATTCACTGTATCTGCTCCTTTACGATCTGTTTTCCACACACTATCCCCTTCTTGTTAGCTGACTCAAAATTCAAATTTGTATTACACAGCAGATTTTTTTCTCAGACTTTCATCAAGCATACTCCATAATAACTGATAGAGCAATATTTCATCCACATAGTTCCCATATAAGCATTCTTTTGCTAATTGCCTTAAAATTAAACTGTAATCTTTTATAGATTCACCCTTTGCTTGTCTTCTGTTTCTTAGAGACAACTGGGCTATGTAATTAATAGCTTGGGCTAATATATATTTCTAGCTCTCCTTAGATGGGCAAGAGCTTAATATTAAAAATTAATCACATAATATTTCATTCTAGACAATGAATATGCTATATAATTTTAATATTAAGACCCATTTATAAATTGTTGCTATATATTTTAAATGAATAAAAATATTTAATATATAGTTCTAAAGCAGTATGTAATTTGCTTATACTGAATGTTTCTTGTATATGTAATTAGAGTGGTTTGAAGTCAGGATTTTTTAGTCTATTCATCCTCCAATCCTTTTCAAGCAACTGATACACATGATTCCCAATATACGTATATCATGCAGATTATAATCCCCTACCCGTATATACAATCAGTGCTCGGTTTATATTAAGATAGCAGTTCCTCAAACTTTAATAGACAGGCTTCAATATTCTCATCCTTTCAACTATTCAATGAACCATTTCATTGAAAAATCAACAATAGAATACTATCTTATTGGATTTGATATTGTAGTCATACCCATGTAGACAGTAAATCAATCTAACCCCTCATACTATCTGACCATTACATATCAATATATATTAATAAGAGAGGGATGAGCTGAACTTATAATATGAAATAATTCGATTATACTGAATGTTTCTTGTGTATGTAATTAGAGGAATTTGAACTCAAGATTTTTCAGTCTATTTATCCACTCCTTCTCAAGCAACTGATACACATGACCACACATATGAAAAAGATACATGATCTGCAATTTACATATAAAAGAAACATTCAGTATAAGAAAATTACATACGGATTTAGAATTACATAAGTTTAGCTCATCCCTCTTCTATTAATTTATATGGATACATAATGGTCCAACAATTTGAGGGGTTAGATTAATGTAATGTCTACATGAATATGACTATAATACCAAACCATTAAGCACTTTGAGCATTCTCATCATCATTTTTTCAATGAAATGGATAATTGAATAGTTGGAATAGTGAGAAGATTAAACCCTATCCATTAAAATTTGCTATCTTAGTGTAAAGCAAATCCTGATTGAATATATATATATATATATATGTGTGTGGGGGAGGGGATGGGGGTGGGAGATTATGATCTGGCCCAACTGATGAGTGCTGATTTTGCACAAAATACATATATTGGGGATCAGGTATTTTTTTTGCATGTGTGTGATAATTTGGATAGAATAGAGGATGATTAGACTGAAAAATGCTGAGTTCAAATTCCTTTCTTACATATATGAAACATTCAGTATAAGCAAGTTCTATACTGCCTTAGAATCATGTATTTATATATACATGTATGTAATAAAATAAATATAATACACATACAGTTTTTGTAATACTAGTTGAAAATAAGATTTTAAATTTACTAATGGTTTTATTTTTGGGAATAATAATTATTGTTGTGCAACACATCAATCAGATAGAACTTTATACTCAATAAAAATTAGTCATATATCACATGTCGTCCCCCCCTCCGCCCTTTTAAGCTTATAAAAATATAAACAAAGAATAATTGCTCAACAAGCTTTATGATAAATGCTTAGCAAGAGAAAGCATTTAAAATATCTCTTATCAGAAACGACACCCAAATCCCTTACAAATGGTTTCATGCTTTGGCACTCATCAGAGAGGTGCTAGGATAGTTTCAGACACTAGATCTAAAAATACCAACCCAAAGCCAACATCTATCTAAGAGTAAACTATTGAATAGAAAATCTGAAATTTTCAGACACTCACCTATCCAACTCAAATAGCTACATAGGCTTGAGAGATCATCCAAACCATGTATTATTAGTCTTAGCAATGTAACATCACTTAAGACTTAAAGCAAAGACTATATAAATAAAAAATAGAATCATATATCACATGACTCCATTTAGCTTAAAAAAGAAATGGGATCATGTGATAAATGATTCTATTTTTTTTAAAGCTAAATGGGGTCATGTGATATATGATTCTATTTTTTATTTATATAGTCTTTGCTTTAAGTCTTAAGTAATGTTATATTGCTAAGACTACTAATATATAGTTTGGCTGAAGATCTCTCGGCCCTATGTGGCTATTTGAGTTAGATAGTTGAGTTTGAAGAAATTTATTTAAGTATCTGAAAATTTCAGATTTTCTACTCAATGGTTAACTCTTAGATAAATGCTGGCTTTGGGTTGGTATTTTTAGATCTGGTGACTGAAACTACCCTAGTGCATCTCTGAGGAGTGCCAAAGCATGAACCCATTGGTCAGGGTTTTGGGTGTGGTTTCTGATAGAGATATTTTAAATGTTTTCTCTTGCTAAGCATTTATCACAAAGCTTGTTGAGCAATTAGCAAAGCTCTTTGTTTAGAACTTTTTTACTATTTCATATATTTATTCTATTTTCAAGTGTAAGAATGTCATCACTTATATGTAATAAATATATATTTTTATAAAATAATAGTCATCTGAAATATATAAACAGTTCTACCTGCATTTCAATTTATGTTTAGTGTATCAGAGATATGACATTACTGAGGAATATTTTTTAGAAATTAGTTCAATGAGTATTTGATTTCTATTTGATAGTTTTAGTTATTTGCTATTACATAAATTTAAATTATTTTTTTTATATTTTCTAATGGTGCTACATAAAGTGTGTCATTGTTCATCCAATGTTATGATACAGATATACAGATATGAAAAAAAAATTTATACACTTTTAAAATTACTATCATTAAACAACAAATAATAAACTGAAGAAAAGATAAATACTTTTCATCTTTCTCCATTATATTGTACTTCATTTGCGCTAGTAGAATTAATCATTATTCAAATAAATGCAGGGTGGGCCATAAGTTTCTATATATCCTTATACTTGGATGGTTTGGCCTGGTCTCCCAGATCCCCACATCTCACCCCATTTGATTTTTATTTTTGGAGGCACTTGAAGACTATGGTGTATCAGGAAAAGATTCGAAACATAAATTATCTTGGAGAACTTATCACTAACACCATTGCAAGCAGCTGTGCTGATACGTATTCATCAGCAGTGACGGGTGCGTATTGAAATGTGTTTTCAAAATAATGGCGGTCATGAAGAGCATATTACATAAATTTAAAAAAAAAAAATTTCCATTTAAAAAAATTTTTTTTCCCCTATGTATGGAAACTTATGGCCCATCGTGTTTATATATTTTTTTAAATAATTGAAAAATGAAATCAAAAAACATTTATTTGTTTAATAAACAAATAAATCTGATTCTTATTTATAGGTGGTTTATATGAGATAGTGCTTGAAAATTTCACATATTAAGTTCTACCATTTATATGTATTTTTCACTGTATTTATCTGAAGCAATGGGAAAAATCATTGGAATTTTAAATTAAAACAATTTTGTAAGTCTTTTTGATTTTAATAGTAACCAAATTTTGTTTTGATGTTTGAATTCAAAAATGGAGTTAACTTTTTTATTAAATTAATTTCTAGTTTCTTATTAATTTTTTCTCTAATTGTCTTATCACTTGTTAAAAATTAATCATTTGGTCTTTTTTTTTTTTCAAAATTTTATATCTCATTTAATGTTTTACTAACTTATTTATATATATATTGGCTAATTTTTTTATGTTCAAATGATTTTTTTTAGTTATGATAATTGAATACTGAATGTTATTGTTTAAAATAATTAATTATATGAATATTTTTTTATCTATTGAATATATATATATATGTAAATTGAAATATATTCTACTTTTGAGAGCTATGATTAAACAGTATTCCACATCACTTAATGGAAGCAATCTATTGATGTGGAGAGCTGTTTATTCTAACTCTCCGAAGTATAATTTTTCTTTCATTTAATTTACCTATACATTAAACTATGGGTATTTAATATATATATATGCATGTATGTGAAAGCAAATACCAGAAGTTTTTTCTTACCATTCTTCTAGTGCTGACCTCCAAATAGTCACATCTAAAATTTCCAACTAGAACACCACCTTAAAATAACAACAATATCATGAATTTCATTGTTGCTCATATATAACTATGTTTATTTAGAATGTTTTCTTTTCTATTTCTTTGTATAGAAATGCTGGAGAGACTTTAATCAACAGTGGCTTAGTTAAACTGTTTTAATATTTGCCATGCGGAATATATATTAAATATTTTTGTGGATTAATTAAGACATGGAAATTTTTCTGTAATAATTAGAGAAATATGTTCAATAATAATATTGTTAAGTAATCACCAATTAAAATTGATAGTCTTAAGCTAAATCACTTAATTTAAATAAAATCAGACAAAAAACCTATTGTTGATTACCAGAACTGTCCATTTTAATTGTTGATTAACCTAGCAATACCATTGCTGGATATATATATATATGATCACAGATGGAGCTTTACCAATAGCTCACTCAAGCTTGTTTACAAAAAATGCCAAGAGAGAATCGAAAATTCAATATGTCTTTCAAATTGTTCCCAACCTTCTACTATGGTTTCAAGCTAATTGGCTTTCGTCAGTAAAGGGTAGGAGGACTAGAAACTAGATATAAATCCCAACTCTACTGAACAGCATATATGTAAACTATTCCTATCAACTTGAAAGCACGAATTTGAAAGAGATATTGAATTTTCGATTCTCTCTCGGCATTTTTTGTAAACAAGCTTGAATGAGCTATTGGTAAAGCTCCATCTGTGAACATAAAATGCAAACTATAGGCAGGTTAAAAAAAATTTTAACTTAGTTTTGTTTATCATATATATATATATATTTTTTTTGACTAAGGGTAAGTGTCACAACTCATTACAGCTCACTTGTTTCAAGTCTTTCTGTTATTTGATTTATATATTTTTTAGTTTCTCATAACTATCTTCTACAAGTTTTATATATATATTTTATAGTTTGTTTATTATTATTTCTGTTTTGCTAAGATCATTCCAATTTACTATCTTCTCATCTTAATGTCTTTGTTAATTTTTTTATTATCTATGGTTCTTCATATCTTAATATTTTTAAACATATTTATCTGCTAATTTTTTCATTTTCTCCAAATTCTTATCTTAAAGGCTCTCAGTTGCTCTTCTGTTGTTAATATCAAATTCAATAATGTGCATAATAATGTGATTAATTTATTAAAAAATTCTGTTAGCTATTGCAACTTTTATTATTTTTATTATAGTTATTATCACGATCATTTTTAAATATTTACAATCATTAATTTGTTCTATAATTTTTAACTGATTTTTAAATAAAATATCACGATCCCAGTTTATCAACTAATTTATGCATTTTTTTGTTTTTATATTATTTATGCCTGTACTTTTATTTTATTTATAATTAATTTCATTTCAAATCTATTACAAATTTTATTGGTCTTATTTACCACTTGTTTCATACACTTTCAATATGAACAATTTTGTTCTATATCATTAATATATTGAATTCTTTCCTGTAAAATTATTTTTATCATTTTCATCTTTGTTATTTATGATATTGCATTTCATATACCTCTTTTATAATTATAATTTTTTCATTGAGACATTTTCTTCTCAAAATATTAAATATCACATCTTAATTTACTTTCCCCTCTTTATTCACTCTAGAAAAAAACATTGCTTACGATGTGGCTTTTAGGGTGGGAGACAAAAAATTCCATCTCTTTTTAAAATATCTAGGTTATTCTTCACAGATTTTCAAGTAAAATTAAATAAATATTAATTTCTTTTTCAAATATTACTCAACAAATAGTTCTACAACTCTAAGGGATCTCTTCCCAGGTTTTTCTAAATAAAGTGATATGTTAGTTATTTACTAAATGAAAATTAATTATCTGCATATTGATTTTATTTAATTAACTTTATTTACAGCATGTATAGTATCAAATTTATGGATATCCTTTATCATGAAAAGTGAAGCAAATCTATATAGTAGGCAGTTATTTTTATGAAACTTGATGAGAATTAGTAGTCTTAGAAATGTTTATATATCTAGAAAATTATTGATGACTGATAAGCTTGAAAGTGTTTATCATTATCATTTATTCTGTGTAAAGTTTATCTGATGCAAGTGAAGTAGCTTTATTCTTCTTTCTTCTCTTTTAATTTCATGTCTTCTTTGTTATGATGATTTGTTCTAATGGACAGCTTTTAATGCACAAACTTCTTTCATTCTTAATGCACATTTCCTGTATATACTAAAGCAAAACATTATATGGTGTTTCTAGCTTATATTCTTAACAACAGTAATACAATTCATGTCAATCTACTCTAGACCAGTGTTCTTCAACCCTTGGTTTGCGGCCCGGCATCGGGCTGCGGAACTTTTCTGCAGGTCTGCGTGCTAGACCAGCACTAAAAAGTTTGTAATAATAAATAATAAGAGTTTAAACTTTTAATTAATATAGCCAATTTTTATTTATTTTTTCATCTTATTTTTACCCAATTAAAAAAAGAGAAAACAGAACGAAAATAAAATCTAATCAATCATTCATAAATTAATTTGTTTTTCTAGTTATCACAGATGTTTATGGGGGGGGGGGGTAGAAATAAAAATTTTTATTACTTTTCTAAAAAAAAATTTAAAAAAAGTTTTTTTTATTATATAAACTCCATATATATATATAAAACTTTATCTTATATATTTAACATTGTTGTTTTGATCAGTTATAACAATTATGCTTATCTTTAAGAAAATTTATCTATAGACTTCTGCCTATCTGCGAAATCTTATCCTTGTTTTTGCTGGTCCGCAGGTGTGAAAAGGTTGAAGACCACTGCTCTAGACAATATATGTACACATAAATAATCTATGGACAAACAGATATTTTGTTATTCATCAGTGAAGAGCAGCAGATTGCATATATTTGTTTTGCAGACATTTTCTATTATTCTGTAAGTTACATATAGCTCTAGAATAATGATGAAGTTTAGATTATTGCTGTTACAGTAAATAATTAAATGTAAGCTAAGAGCTTTTATTATGTTTAGATAGGTACAATCCTTTTGCCAAAGAAGCAAAATATTTGCTGACCAAATATACCAGATCAGATCTTTATAGATAAACAAATTTCTTGATTTCAAAACCTTAGAGTAATTGAAATTTTAAGCCATTAGTATTTATAGTTTAATAGAAATAAATGAAAATGCCACTTGGATATATGCAATCCAGTGAATTTCATTGATGAAGATCATTAGCCATAAGTAGACTGAGGATATGCTTAGCACTACCATTATATTCATTGATTAATTATGTCCAACGTTGACTTTAGAGTGAAAGGATGCAAAGTGGATTATTGTTATTAACTAAATATTTCTTGTAATTACAACTTCGTTCTTCTTACCATATGTTTTTTTTTTTTTTAAACTGGAAATTGCTCTGTGAGCTGGAAGCTTTCCTTTTGATTTCATTGTCCTGTTTTATTTTGCTGTATGCCTTTGTCAAGTGAATTCTCTGCCCTTCTCTTCTGAGGTTTGGAGTTTTAAAAAGTAAAATTCCACGATGTGATTCAGAGAGCAGGATCTTATGACAATCATTATTTTGAATTCTTGTTAGTCTTATATTCAATTAACTGATCAATTAATCATCAGAATATTTTTAAAAAATATTATTTCTTATCTATTTTTGGAAAATATGAGAAAGATTTTTTTTTATATTTAGAATAATAATAATTCTGTTTATTAAAATTTGGATGGCAATGCTGTTTTTTTTTATATATAGTCAAGAATTAATCATTTGTAAAAATGTATTTATTATAAGACCCCACCTACCAAATAATTACAACAATAAAAAAGATGTTATAATCAAAAAATCTATAAAAGTTTCATGAAATAATAGAAAAGAATGAAAATAAAGTATTGGACCATATCGAAAGATGTTTTATAATAAAATGATAATGATATTATTATTTACAGATTTCACATACAATATTTTTTCTAAATACTTTATTTTCAGATAATAAAAAAAATTCAAATAGATATTTTAGTATTTATTTTTGATTAATACATAACAGTAGTCTAATCATTTATAACTTCCCCTAAAAATTCATTTTGTACATTTATCTTATTAAAAAATAAAAATTTTGCTAAATAAATTACTAAATAAAATGTGTATGTTTTTATTAAATTAAAGACTAATAAAAAAAATTTTTTATCTACTTCCATTCTTCCTAGGAAATAACTTATTAAATAGTTATATGTATATTGAAACAAATTAAAAGTAGAATATAATTTTAATCTGCATTCATGAAGTTGACAAAATAAAAATGTTCATAAAGACCACAGAGAGCTTGCTAATTGTAGGGCATGAGTGTGTGGAATAGTGAGAATTGTCTACCTGTCTAAAATGAACAAACAGACGTGTGTGGTTACATTATACATGCCGATATCTCTAGAGTCATTTATAATAAAAAAAGAATAATTATTATAACAATTTATCCATATATAGAAATAACATTCAAAGTTCTCATTTATATCTTAACTATACATTTGATATAATAATGTGAGATCGCTCACAAGCAACCATTGAGAAAAAAAAAAGAGAACGATTGCTTGTCTTTGTTTGTTTAGAAAAAAGTTTAAAATTATTAGTTTTCTCATGTACAAAAAAATAAAACAAAAAGAGAATTAGCTTTGTGAAAATGGCATTTTACTAAGAAATCACTAACTTCTTCCTACCACTATTCTATATTCTAACTTGATAAGGCCATACCATTGAAACACTTGCCATGGAAAATCATTAAAATTTTATGTTGCAAAAGGAAAATTGAGAGCCAAAATAATTAATATTGTGGTCTCATTTAAATGAAGAGTTTTCCAGAAATGTTCTTTATGGGCTTCAGGATAAACATTTTCACCAATGTCATGGTAACAAAAATAAACAAAATAAAATAGAAAATCATGTCAAAAAATCTAATCATCTTATGCACGTAAGTTGATTTTAAACATTCTCAGAAAGAAATAAAATATATTTTTAAGGATACACGTAGTAATAAATGTAAGGAAATCTAAGGATTCACTTCATCATCGAATGTAATGATCAACAGATTCCATTATTCAAAAAAGAGATCTTACAATAAATTTATTGATTCTAATCTTGTTGTTGTTCTGGTTTTAAAAGATTGTTTTCTAGAACATTAATGTTTAGGCTTGTGCAAATATTTTCATTGGGTTTATTAAAGGAATTAATTGCTTTAACACAAATGCATCAATTAATAATATCAGAAGCTTTTTTTTATTTATTCAACTCTAAAGTATAAATTATTAATATTTAAGTAGATGTTACATCTAGTCAAAGAATAATATTGTATTTCTTTAAATAAATAATACACAATATTTAAAACATGATAAAATGTTAAGATCCACATAAATGAATTTATTGGTTCATATTTGGATGAATAGATTTATAACTGTTTATAGTATTGGTTATTTTAGGTGGCATTGTATGATTAATGTCATTTATCTATAACTATTGGATATAATGTATGTTGCTGAAAGTGCGGAGACATACACATTTTATTTTGCTTCTTCCTAAGGGGCAATGTTTCAGAATACCATTGATATTTACTGTCATAATTGTGCAAATATAAGATCAGTTCATGTTACACACAAATAAATATACATATATTTTCATTTATTTATATGATATTGTTTTTCATTTAATTATATAATACTGTTTTCCAGTGGGTGAAACATTTTATCCCTTAGAAACATATACAGTATACAAGTTTATTCATTAAGATTTTGTGATGTTTTGGTGCCAAGTGAATTTTCCAGGAGAACATACACTTTATAATTGTTTAGATTATTAGATGACTAAACATGTTAATATTTTTGAAAAGAAAAGAAAATGCTGCAAGAACATATATACATATTTAAACTATATAGGTCATTGTGGACTATAAAATATATTCTGCTGTTATAATTATTTTTATCACAGTTGTATTTTTTCTAGCAATAATAGAAAGAATAAAATACACATTTGTACAGATAACAAATATTTATATCATATTTAATAGTCACATGTGGTAGAATTGAATTATTTTCTTTCATTATACAACATGTTGGCAACTTATTAGTAATAAGTAATTATACATAGTAGTTATCTTTGTTATTAATTAAAGAAATCTATTTGTATCCCATAAACTAAAACAACTGAAATATTTATTTAGGGATAAAATTATTTCCAATATCATAAAAGATGGACGATGCAAATGGCAGATGAAGTAATTGTAATTTAAATTATGTCAACATATGCATGATATAAAGACATTCGATGAAGGCACAATAATGTTGTATGTGTTTAACTTGATTATTGTAAAATAACTTTTTTTTTTACTCTACATTACTAATAGTCTCATGGAAGAGATTTAACCAGCAGGTAATTTATATTTATTGTTTTCCTTAATTGTTATCAATCATAAACAACAAATAATTGTGATTGTACTCAAAATCTTATTGAAGTAGGCAAATCTAAAAATTTAACATTTTTGACAGCAAAGTTTGTTGATATATAAAAAGAAATCTTAAAAATGTATAAAGAAAATTGAAATGTCCAAATATATTCTTTAAATATCAGTCTTTTAGGTCTTTGGCAGTTATATATAATTATAAATATTATTTAGATAATAAACCTGATCTTTTCATAAACTAGGTGGTTTATAAATGTAATTACATTATAAAAGCCCAAGCTTATCTAAACTATGAATCTGAAATCAAGACAACCCAAATAAGTAAAAGATGGATACTAATATTTTAATATAGGTTAAGAAAGTTGGCACTTGGACTGTAGCAGATTGACATTTTTGTATTCTTAGAAGCTTAAATAAACCTCATTGGGCAGGTATATATAACTTGTTTTTGAAAGCAGATTAATAGTAATTTTTAAAATTTTCAAACCCTACAGCTATTCTTTATTGCTTAGATAATAAGACTAATTTTTGATTTTGTCTGTATTAAGATCTTGGGCCAGAGTGAATGCTGAGTATTCATCTCTTCTTATATAGGTTTCCTTTGGAAAAAAGATTGAATATCATGAGAGTACATTTATAAATCCACCTAGTTTTGTGCAAAAATTAGGTTTATTATTTAGATAATAATGAATAACAGTGGTATTTAAAAGTTTTTAAAATGTCTTTTTATTATTGTTTTCAAAAACTGATTATATTTAACTGTTTAATGGGATTGTATCAACTTTCATGTCTATGTTAAGATCTTAGATCAGATTGAAAAATGGATATCTATCCTTTATTTATAGAGGTTTCCTTGACATTACATTGAAGTTTCGTAATTTAAATAAATCTAGGCTGTTGTTGAGATAATATTTATAAAATCACCTAGATTCATACAAAAATTATGTTTATTATATAATTATAATAGGCAAAACTCTCTCCGTACAGTAGTGCCACTCTAAGCAAGACAGAGTAATCAATGGATGCCAGAAGGCTTGTGCATAAAATCCCTATCTAGTGCCTACTCATCCAATATCCCCAAACTAGTTTCTGGATTATGGCTTTCATCAGTGAGGAGCCTTGGATCTGAGAGCACTGCACTTAGATCTTAGGATCTAATGCAACCCTCCAGCAGCCACCTTTTAACTCTACATAACTACTAAACTATGAGAATAAAATTGAAAACACACAGATATTTTCAATCTAAGCTCAATAGCTCAAATAGTCATATGGGTCTGAACCCAGTTCAGCACCCATACATTTTGGTGTCTTTGGCTCTTTTACAACCATAGCCACCACCTTCTTATAAGGCAGGATTGGTATTAAACCTTAAAACATCACATGATCACTATCTTCCATGCTTACTCATAACTGTTATTATAATAGGCAAAACTCTCTCTCCTTACAATAGTGCCACTCTAAGCAAGACAGAGTAATCAATGGATGCCAGAAGGCTTGTGCATAAAATCCTTATCTAGTGCCTACTTATCCAATATCCCCAAACTAGTTTCTGGCTTTTGGCCTTTGTCAGTGAGGAGCCTTGGATCTGAGAGCACTGCATCTAGATCTTAGGATCTAATGCAACCCTTCAGCAGTCACCTTTTAACTTTACATGACTACTAAACTATGAGAATAAAATTGAAAACACACAGATATTTTTAATCTAAGCTCAATAGCTCAAATAGTCTATGGTTGTAAAAGAGTCAAAGGCACCAAAATGTATGGGTGCTGAACTGAGTTCAGACCCATATGACTATTTGAGATATTGAGCTTAGATTGAAAATATCTGTGTGTTTTCAATTTTATTCTCATAGTTTAGTAGTTATGTAGAGTTAAAAGATGGCTGCTGGAGGGTTGCATTAGATCCTAAGATCTAGGTGCAGTGCTCTCAGATCCAGGGCTCCTCACTGACGAAGGCCATAAGCCAGAAACTAGTTTGGGGATATTGGATGAGTAGGCACTAGATAGGGATTTTATGCACTAGCCTCTGGCATCCATTGATTACTCTGTTTTGCTTAGAGTGGCACTACTGTATGGAGAGAGTTTTGCCTATTATAACAACAGTTATGAGTAAGCATGGAAGATAGTGATCATGTGATGTTTTAAGGTTTAAAATTATATAATTACTTAGATAATATTAGTGGTGGGGTTTGAAAAGTTTAAAAATGATTCTTTATTAATCTGCTTTCAAAAAAAAAATGTTATATTTATCTGTTTAATGAGGTTTATTTAAACTTCTAGGAATATAATCCAAATATCACCTTTTTTTGTCTATAGTAAGTTCTTAGGCCAAAGTAAAAGGTATGTATCCATCTTTTGCTTGTAGAAATTGTTTTGATGTCAGATTGAAGATTTATAGTTTAGATGAACTTGGTGTAATATCATGTTATATTTATAAATATGCATTTTACCAATAAGTTTACAATATTGTACTTTCTTTTTAACTCTTATGCTTGCAAATTTCTCATGTAGTCTTCACATGGGTGTCTACTTAACTTCTCTGGTATAGAAATCTTTGTCAATAAAAATAATTATTGTGCTCTCATATTATTCAGTTTAGTAATCTGCATCTGTATGGAAATTTTAGCAAACAGATTGGCTCACAACAGAAATTTTCACAGGACTAGAGAGACTTCTGGTGAATGTCTTTATTTGTACATTTATATGATCAGGCAGAGATCAAGTATTCCAGAAGGGTTCTAGTATGTCATGCTAGGGTAGTAATCAACTTATTTGACTAAAATCATTCATAATATTGAAAAAGGGTTATAATGCTTAAGTGTCAACAATTATATTATCTACTGATATCTTAATATCTCTCATGTGATTGATCTTCAGTTTGACTGCTGCTAGTAGTCCATTTTCTCTTTTAGTAGGTTCTCATTTCTAAACATTTCTCTGTAAATCTCTGATGACTGAGAGTAATGAAATTCTACATTACGTGGATAAATCTCTAATAAGTCTCTACCAAAAAAAATGTATGAATAATCTCCTCCTTAAATATTTGGCATTTGCTCACTTCTCTTGTTTTTGTTTTTTGTAGTCTTTTATATTTTCTTGTTTTAAATACAAATTTTAATTAATTTTTTGTTCTAAGCTTTTTTTTTTTTTTTGCAAATAAGTAATGTTCCTTCCCCCCTAATTAAGCTGTTATTTGTTTTTGTTTTTAAATTTTTTCCCCTAAACTTTTTACTTAATGTGGTTCATATATAAGTCTAGAATGAATCTAACTTTAATTGTAATTTAATAATTTTACAATTTTATCACAACATATATCGTGATTGTAAGTTAGAAATTGAATTAATAAAAAAAAGACTACAATATTTTTTTTTTTTTACAACATATTTGAAAATTTGTAACTTTATAACTAATTTTAATAAGAAGAAAGAATTTTGAAATAATTTCTCTTTAGTCTCTTCTTCTATCGTAAACTGATTATTAATCTGATTCTATACCCATAATTATTATTCAGAAGTGATTAAAAAAAGTGTTTCCCTCGTGATGAAAGTTATAAACAAATACTAAGCAAGTAAATAATAAATGCTATTTAACCCTATAGTTGTCATATTGCAAGTGTCCATATATTATACAATAAATACAGATTTAAATACAGATCTCTGTCTTTTTAAATTGTATAAATATGATCATGAGATTGGTTCATTTTTAACATATAAAAATATATATAGTAAAATTTAGTATTTATTTCAATTTTTAGCAGAGTTTGATTGATTACTATTGAAATTAGAAAAATTCATAAATCCGAAAAAAGTCCTGTAACCAGAGGTTTTGGATTAGCAGTATTCAATCTATATCATAAAAATGTTAGTATTTAAGTAGGTGAGAAATTTTTAGTGTACTATTATTATATCATTAATATAAAATATAAACACTTTCCTTTATATATACAATAGCAGATTGGAAGAACTTTACAGAGTTATGATTGAATCTCCTAGTTGAAATCTTTATATGTTACTTTATAGTGATTGTAAATATCCCACTGTTTTTTTTTAATTAACATTGTAAATTAATTATATAAATTGATACATACTCTATCATTTATCTACATATGCAAGCAATAAAAGCTAAAAACGAAGATATGTTTTCATGCTATCACTATTTTTTTACTGACTAAATAAATAAACAAAAAAAGTGTAATGAATATTAAACTCTCAATTTTTTATTCTCAGAGATTATAATTGTAATAGTTGTCCAGAATATACAGACAAGATAAAATAATTTACAGAGATAGTCTAGATGTTTACATTATATGATGATATTTAATAAGTTAACTAAATATTTATTACTGTTATAAATCATACTGATAATATAAAGTTTTAAATGCAATGAACTTAAATTTTGTTATTAATACTGTCTTTTCTTTTACAACTTTATTGTATGTTTTTTTCCTATATCACAAAGCATTTGAAAATATTACATAATAGACAGATATTAAATATGACTGAATTTTATGTAGTTATATGTAGGGAGGAATGTTAATTTAAAAATAAAGAAACATATTCCTGTGATGGTGACAAGCCAGAGCAATTTTTTTGTAGAACATGATTTAATAAAATCTTGGCTAGGATACTGATTATCTCTATGTACGTTGTTGGAAAACTATCTATGTTTTTCTGATTGATTAATATTTGCTCACATATATTTAGAAAGCTTAAATTCATTTACATGAGAACCACTTAATGTAAATTCTTGTATTTTACAAAAATATTTTGTTATTTATTAGAAAGATTACAAATGTTAGAGGAGTATGTAGAATATTTATGTTAACATATATCTATTCCTGAAGCTTTTGATATAATATCAGCATAATATTATGATCTCTTTGTAAATAAATAATTTTTCAATGATATATCATAAATATTGCACTTATAGTATAATTAATATTTCTAAAATTGTAATAACCCTCAATAATATATCCTAATTAATAGAAATGACACATTTATCATTAGATTGTTGTTAGCTTTAATATATTAAGCATATTTTAATTTAGATTTTATTAATAATAATATTGTTAAATTATATTCTAATCTTATAGTAGAGAAAAAATATTTTGCTTTTACACTGTCTTTATCTATAATTGATACAGATATACACATGATATCAAGATGCTCTGTTTGAACAATGCACAATCAATTGTATTAAATTTATTTGACTTTAATATAGTAATTTACAGGGAGAAAAATTAATAAATGATCCTATCATTGTGATGATAATAGATCAGAGCAATATTTTTGTAGAGCATGATTTGTTATGGAGATCATGTGCTAGTGTACTGGTATTTTTTTCTATTTATATTGTTGGAAAGCTACCTAAAGATTAATATTGGACTTAGATTTAGCCACAGAGTTTGATAGTTTATGTTCTGTTAAAATAATCTTGTATATCGGCTTCAGTTGTGATAGTAGTTTCAATAATCTTTTATGTAATATTTTTAGTATTTCTATCTTGCTAATTTTCAATTAACAAAATGATCTTGAAATGAAATGCTAACTGCCTAAGCTGACATAGAATATCTGTGTATGGTTTTTTTTACCTTAAATTTATGTATTTTTTCTCTTATTTTCTGCTTTAGCTTTTTATTCTTGCTTTACTATTTTAATTGCAGTTGATTTCACTTTATCATAATCCAAAAATTCAATTAATTAATGTGAGTCCCAATATGACATCATAGGATCACTATTTAGTAGTCATAGTCTGATAATTTAACCAATCATTACTTAATGCTTCCAGTGAATTAGGAATATTTTTATTTCTGATTGATTTTATTCACAACTTCTTTTGAGTGATATTTGTTTCTTCAGTGTAATAAAAAGCTAATTATATGCTATGTTCTGAGGGTCTCTAAAGACCAGTCAGACAGCAATAATAAATTACACAGTATACTAAGAAGAGGTCATAAGTATTTATTAACATTTATTTAAGTTAGATATTAAACTAGAAAACATTTAGATATTTTTGAGTTCAATTTCACAACATAAATAAAAAAGGCAAAGCTCACTATATGCATTGTGATGTTTATTGGCTTATAACAAATAATAACAAGAATTACAACTATTAATTTCTTCAGATGGTCTAACAGAATTCTAAAGTTTTTTGCTTTGTTCTGCACAATTTTGTCCAACCTTAGAGTGCTACTTCTTCTGCCTTAGCACTCTTAAAACGATTCCAACACATTCAGTCTCATTTCTGCACATGAATAGCTTTCTCATATCCTTATATCAGTTCTTTTTTAATGCCCTAATTTACATATAAAGGTCTTGTAATATTTTTTTAGTTGCAGTGCTCTCTTTATTAGTTTTTAGAGTAATTTTATGGAGTAATTATGAATGAAAATAATTTGTGCACATATACTGATAAAATACAAATTATTTATACTAAGTTATATGTGCAAACATTCCACTCCTCCCCTACTTAGAAAGTCACTGGCAGACCAAATCTTTAAATTTAATAGATTGTTGGTGAATTCATGGGATTCTAAGAGTTATTCTCTCAGTTTCATCTATTGGAGTAGTTAAACCTTGTTATTTATGTACAACTTCTTTATTTTGTGTCTACACTTCTAAATCTAGGTCACTATTTGGATTATTCAATAATGTCTCTCTTTTAATTACTTTATTTTCAAACATTTTATTTTGAAGAATGTCTGGTAAACTATCCTCATAATGATGGCAAAAGTGATTAATATGTCTTTTTATCTCCTTCCCATTTTGTAATTTCACCAATCTTGCTTGCTTTGACAAAACTTTTATTCTTACACCAAGTATCCACTTACATTTTAGAAGATTGTGCATCCACACAGTTTCACCTATCAAGAATTTTATAAAATTTTGATTTTCTTTTATTAGCAGCTGGTGACAGTTTAATTAAGTGAATGTGGAAAGAGCAACACATTAGTAATTCTGATGACATCTTATTTGTCACAGTGCTAGATGTAAAATGGTGATGGTACATCACTTCCACTAAAATTTCTAACATATTTATTTTTGTTCTTTTCAACATGTTTGTTAAATGTTGAACATCTTTCTTGGCAATTCCATTACTTTCCGATCCATATGGTGGAGTGAGGATATGTTTAATTTCTTTGTTTTGCAAATTCTCTTTAAACTTTTGCGATGTGAAACCTGTACTGTTATCTGTCACTATCAATTCTGAGAACCATGTGTTGCAAATATTTCATTCAAAGCTGTTATTGTGCACTCAACATTTATGCTCTTCACTGACTTATATTCACTCCATCATGAATAAGTACCTACTAGTATTAATACAATATATCCATTTAGTGGGTAAGCATGGTCTAGACGAATATAATTTGAAGGAGTCATAGACTTTCTCACAGTTCAAATTGTGTAGCAGCCAATTTAGCAGTTTCTTGACAGTTATAGCACACTTTTATCAGGTGTTCGATAGCAGTTAAGTTTGGTCACCATATGTATGATCGAGCTAATGTTTTCATCCTGACTATTCCAGAATAGCCTTGATGTAATAGATTCAGTACAAGAGTTTTGCCCTCAGGAGGAATGAGCATGTGGTCAGTAGCCAGCATGCATCCATTACAAATGGAAAGGCCAATTTTGAAAGTTCTAAATTGATTTATTAACTATAGGACATGTCTTCAGCCAGTCAAATTTGATTTATTTCATAAGCTGGGCATATCCCTTATCATACCTGGTTTACTCAGCTATATTAGTGCTGTTTATACTTTCAGAGTTCAACAAATCTCTAAAATTTATTCCTTTAATTACATATTCTTTTTCTTTATTGTCGGTAATCGGGATAGAGCAACTGCATGGCCAATTTTTTTCCCAGTTTATAAACTAAATTATAATTATAACTAGATAGAATATTAATGCAACATAACATTTGCTGGCTCACATGTTCTTGATTTTTTTTTCTGTACCAAGAATACTTGTTAAATGATAATGGTCCATGCAAATTTGAAATCTTAACTCATAAATATATTGTTGGAACTTCTTGATTGTGAAAACAATGGCCAGGGCCTCCTTATCTATTTGACTATAATTTTTTCCCATTGAAGTTAGAACTCTGGAGATATAGGCAATTGGACATTCACTCCATAACATGGATGGGCCATAACAGCTCCGATATCATATTTGGATGCATCAATTGTTATGATCACTTCTAGATCATTACGGTAATGTCCCAATAATTTTTCAGAGGTTAACCAGTACTTATCATTCTTGAAAGCCTTGTCATGTTCATTGATCCAAGTCCAACATTATTTCTTTTTGAGAAGTTGGTACAATGGCGGTAAACATTGTGATATGAAACTACAAAAGTGCTAGGAATACCTGCAATCCTTTTACATGTTTAGGTTTCTCAGCATTTTTTATTACTTTTGCTTTGTCAAGATCTAGGTGTTGGCCATTGGTATTTTTATATGTTCTAGAAATTTTATTTCTTTTATAGACCATATATATTTATTAGTATTTACTTTGCCTTTTACACATTCTAGTTTTGAGCAGACTATGTCCACTTGCTTTTCTAATTCTGCTTCTGTTGCTGCAGTATTCAAGATGTCATCTAGGTAGGGAACTATAGTAACTACAGTTCTAAACAGCATATCCATTTTTGCCTGGGAAATGTTTGGCACAATGGAAATATCATAAGTAATTTATTACATTTGTATAGTCCCTTATGAGTGGTTAAGGTTAACATTCTGCTGTTTTCTCTGTTACTGGTATCTAAAATGGAAAGCTGCTTGTAGATCTATTTTTTGTGAAATAGTAAGCTTTCTGTAAAAGTGCCAATACTTTATATATTCTTGAAACCGGATATAACCCTTTGTTTATGAATTTATTTGGAGTAACTATAATTTCTGCACAATCTTAAACTACCACCTGGCTTTACAATCATAATTAATGCTGTGACTCACATGGAATCTTCAATGGATGTTAAAACTCCTTTAAAGTCTACCTCACCCAGTGGTTTTTCAACTTTATCTCTCAAGTTAAATGGTATTTGTGAGGCTTATATATGAATGGTTATGCGTCTTTCATCAATTCCACATTCATTAGTCTAGTTCTTAGTTTAGCTGATCCGATTTAAATAACCCTGGGTATCTCTTTTTTATAAAAGTTTTCACTTGGACTATTTTTAATACGTATATGTGTATACCCAGAGGTCCAAATCAGTTTTTTTTATTAGCAGCAAACTAAAGTCTTTATTTAGCACATGCAACATAAGAAACCTTCACCTCGAATTCAGCCTTGCAGGAACTACAACTTTTCCATGAGTGTTGACTTTGTTTCTATTAATGTCTGTTGCCATCACATCAGACTTTTATAGTGTGATTTTCTTTTTATGGTTTCACTAATTTTAATCCATTCTTTATGCAACATCAGTGACAATCCAGCTCCACTCTCAACTTTCAAGGTTACTTGGTTATCGCAAATCTCCATATCTAATAATATATATAGTTCATTTTGCTATCATTTAATGTTTTTATATTTGTTTTCCTATGTTCTATCTCCAAGATTTTTAGTTTGTCTTTTTCTTATTAGTAGCTCCATAATCTTTAAAACAACAGACAGCTGCTAAATGTTAAACAATGAGCATTGCCAATTGCTCAACAGGCTTTGTGGTAAATGCTTAGCCATAGAAAGCATTTAAAATATTTCTGTCAGGAACACACACCCCCAAACCTCTGACCATAAAGTTTCATGCTTTGGCACTCCTCAGAGAGGTGCTAGGGTAAGTTCAGACACTAGATCTAAAAATACCAACCCAAAGCCAGCTTTTATCTTAAAGTTACTACATGTCTGAAAATTTCAGATTTTCCACTCATAACTTTTAGATAAATGCTGGCTTTGGGTTGGTATTTTTAGATCTAGTGTCTGAACCTACCCTAGCACCTCTGAGGAGTGCCAAAGCATGAAACCATGGTCAGAGGTTTGGGGGGGGGGGTTCCTGACAGATATTTTAAATGCTTTCTCTGGCTAAGTATTTATCACAAAGCTTGTTGAGCAATTGGCAATGCTCATTGTTTATATCTTACAAGCTTAAGAAAATTGGGTCATGTGATCTATGACTCTTATTTTGACTATTTTAGCTGCTAAATGTTCTTTTGACTCACAATTTTTACAAATTGTGTCTATATGATGGCAGTTAATTTTTAAATATCTGAACTTCCCACAACAATAGCATGTTTGCTTTTTTTCTCTCTACTGGGAATTGGGGAATTTATTTTTATTTTTTAGTGATGGAAATTTTTCCAACTGTTGAGACAATCCATACTCGGAGGCATTACTTAACATAGTCTCTTGGGCAAAACACTTGTCCATTGCGAGTTTATCTTTAAATTACAATCACCCAGCAGTACTTTTCTAAAACCCTCATTTGTCATACCATGTAAAAATTGTTCCAGTAAAGAGTCATTTATTTCTGGTCTGAATTCACAATTTTTAGATAACTTTCTCAAGGTAAGATCATAATCTACGTATTTTTCTTGTGGTAATTGTTTCCAGTTTTTCAATCTCAAATGCACTACCCACTTAGATATTCTTGGAGCAAAATAATCATTTAATATTTCTATAATTTCTTTATATGGAAGTTCTTCCAAATGCTTAAGCTCGGTTAATTTATTTGCAAGCTATATAATGTCTGGGCCTGCAAAATAAAAGTGTGTTGACACTTCAAGATATTTGTCTTCTACTTTATTTATGCTCATGAAGTACTGTACATGTTCTATGTAACTCTTCCCTGAGTCAACATTATTTATATCAAATTCGTAAATCATAGAATTTATTGCCACCATTATTTACAGTAGAAGTTATCCTATGTTGTCTGCTAATTTTATGCTTTTGTTTCACTGATTATTGTCTACTTTCAATCTCTGCTACATTCTGAGAGTCTCTAAAGATCAGACAGCAATAATAAATCACACAGGGAATTCTACTATAATAGAATATTTGCAATAATGTATGTTTATGTAAAGTTGTTCCAGTAAATGTTATTAAGGAAATAAATGAATTATATTAACCCATATGATTATTATTCTTTCACAAATAACAAGAACATATAATATTATTTTTGCTTTTAAGCAGTTTTTCTTTTTTATATTTCTGTTTTTTATTTAGACTTAACTATTACTTTTAGATTATTAAAATGTCTAGAGTGAATAGAACTTTAAAGCTGCATTGTCTTAAAGTAGAATACTCTGAGTTTTACTCTGTGAATCTTTTTTTCCATTGATTGTTATGAGCAGAATTATCATGATTAGCAGTTTTTGTTATTGTTGTTATTCTTTGGAACATATTTCTTATAGGTTATCCACTCACTTTATATTCTTCATTTTATGTTTGCACAGTTAATATGAGTTCTCTTCTATATTTTCACTTAATTTTAAGTTATAATGTAATTCATATTCTTGTTTTTGTATATTTTAAATATCCATTAAAATATTATTTATAAATTATTAATTTTTAACCTATTTGAATATTATGTTAAAACTGAAATAATTTTCTGAGTACATAGTTAAATATGGTTTGTTTGTTTTTTTTTGACCATACAAGTTGCTTGATCATGCTTTATACTGTTTAATGCACATAAATATTTCATTCCCTGGCCCATTCCACGTTATTAAATTACAATTTTCCATGTTATTAAATGACAAATATTTTGCGCAATTTACTTTTTTTAAAATGTCATATGTGATTCTTTTGCTTATTTTATGACTTCGTTTGGCCTAATTAAATGATTCTTAATTTTTGGATTGCCTTTTTTTTTTTTATTTGTGCCATATTTTTAAAACTTTTTTTGGTGTAATTTTCTTTTTTTAAAAATATCACTTTAATTTCTTTTATGGACTTCTTTTGGCCTAATTAAATTATTTTTCATGTTTTTTTTTTTTTATTTTGAAAAAATTGAAATTGGCTTCTTGTTACTGCATAATTAAAATCTTTTATTTATTTTAAAAGTAGTCCGTAAATTATAGGGGGAAAAAGCACCTCTTTTAAGACTTTAAAAGGAAATAAAAAAATAGGACAAACCCCAATTATTTAAAAAAATTAAACTTTTATTTTTTAAATAAACATTAACAAACTTTAATGTCAATATTTACAAACATTTGAATAACAAAAACTAAAGTGAACTTCAAATAACCCACAAAAAATATTGCCAAAAAATAAAAGGAAATCTCCAAATCATTCAATAATAACCATTTCTTTAAGAATACATACAAACAGATCTTCTCTTGTGCAGATCATGAGATGATGAAGCACAACTCGCTGTCTTCGATTTGTCCACTTCAACAATCCCCACAGATACTCGATGTTTTGGGGGGGTGCGCCTGTTATAGGGTCTACAAAATTGTATTTCTGATTGACTCAGAGGTGTTTGAAGCCAGCAGCCCCAATATCAGTTGTCCAGTATCCCTTCCAGAATCAGATTTTGGAGCCGGGTTTAATGTTTTCTATGATGCACTTTAAAAGGTTTTCTGAAGAACGTGATGGAACCACAACAACAAAACATTCCATTGTCTCTACACATACCACTGAAAATCCATTGCTGTGGGAGCATTCAACCCTGATGGTTTATTTTCTTTGAAAACAGCTTCCATCTATTTCAGACATGCAGCCTGTCCCTCTGACTTGATGGCAGGGAATAGATGAAAGACTTTTTCTGCTGAGCTCACAAATGTCCACTTGATAATAGCAGCGATGGATAGTTCCAATTCTTTGCTGGCCCTTTTGATGGTCAGTTTGTCATGGCTCCACAAATATACAAGCCTCAATGCTTTCACAACAGATATTTTAGAGCCTTCGAACCATGTCTGCTTGCATATGGAATACCTTTGATGGCAGGATGTTGACTCACATTCGAAGGTGTACATTTGCACTTTTCTTAACAACATGTTATTGCCACAAATGCATTTTTAAGCAGAAAGTATAATGTTTTTATCTTGCAAAAATAACACCACCTCCTTTTCCATGGTTGGCAATTGGCTGAAATTAACAGGCTCATGGGCAGAAGATGCCATTTGGAGAAACAATACAGTGTTCTTGACAAGAGCTTGATGATATATGAGATATACTAAAATCGTGCTTGACTGTACCCTTTCTAAACAAAAACGCAACATTCCTAACTTTGTTCCAAAAAAAAGAAAAAGACAATTATTAAAAACAAATTTTAAGACGATTCATATGTAAAACCCACAGTTTTCAATCAATATTTTTAATTAACACTGACATTTAAAAAAACATACTTATAAATGATACCATAAAAAACAGGCTAATTCAAATGTTCGAAGAAATAGTCAAACAAAACGTCATAAGACCTACTACACTAGGCATATTTTGCTAGCCACATGAGGATTGCGATAAATTCACAAACCGCATTAAACTTAGCCATTACAGGCCATATAAAGGTAGTTTTACAGGCAAATTTAAAGGGCCTCATAAAGCGGTTTTTACTAGTGAACTTAAATGTGCTCAAAAACAGCATATTAATGTGGTTTTGGCTGGAGACAATGCTATCAAGTGGCTTTTATAGTCAAAAAAATAAATACCTTAAATATTTATAAATTTTTTTTTTTTTTGCATTTATATTATTTTAATATATTTTTCATTATTTGTTTATTTTAAATAATCTTAAATGTTAGCATCCATACTTCATTTACATATGTGGTTACATAATACTATTAGAATTTATTTTTATGGTAATGACATTACAAATTTTTTAATTCACATTCCCAATTTATAGTCCATAATCCCGTAAGTTATCCACAAATCAGGAATGCTATGAATTTATTTGATTGGTTACATGTTTTTTCCAGCTTAGTATTTAATCATTTTATATATATTGTAACTGCCCCTCGCCAGCTTCCCTTACCGAAAGCCCAGTAAAGTCACGTCCTTTATATCTGGACGCTTTTGCCATATTCCTACGGTGACATTCTCGTGTTTTGGTTGATGGTTCACTTCTATGAACCTGCTGTGTTCTTGCGTCTGGGGAATTACATAATGTTCTGTGAAGATAATTTCAAACACATATACACATACGCTTTATTTATTTTATACGTAAATTCGGATTGAATCCAAGTAGTAGGCGCCAGGAGAACTTTTATAAGAGTCCGCCACGTATGTGCATAAGCTCACTCAACTATATCACAAAACATGCCCGTGCATCACTCCAGTCGGAAGCAAGAAACAAACACAGCCAATATCACCTTTCAAATTACATCGTATATGTGATCTTTCAATCACGATCAATCAGACTTATCATGAGGGCCCACCCTATATCCCACAGAATAAATTAATCAAAACTTAATATTAATCTAAGAGAGCATAATAAACATAAATATAATCAAACCCCAACACCAAAAATATCAAATGCATTCATTCATATACAAACAAATTTGATCGCTCCAGCACTCATTCCCTATTATATAAATTTATGTTGAAATTCCAAGCAATTAATAACAAAAATACTAATGTTTTATTTTAATCTGTTTAATAACAATTCATGCAGGTATATGACTGGCAAGCCGAGATAATTTAAATATAGATTTAAAGGTGACTTCGCACATATTTTAAAGAATGTTAATCTGTAGACAAACTTATTTGGTTAGGTTCTCTAATCGTTCATTAATGGTCATGAGTAACTTTATCATTTTAGCTTAATGTTTTTAATAGTTCTTGGTTTTTAAAGTTATTTTACTTTGGTGCATAAATAAGTACAATAATTTAAAGGTAGCTACCTGTGGAACGTAGAAAGACTAAGAGGGATCCTGAGCGATGATTTCTTCTTTAACGAAGCATTCTGGCAATTTGCGAGGTCTCAAAAGCGTGTGTGGTCCTTATGTGAAGTTTCTCCGGTGTTACGAGCATCCTAGGGGCAATCAGCTGAGCTGGATGTGGAGGTCCGGCAGTCAAGCCGCGAATTTTATGTTCAGCAACGCATCTCCGTTATATTTCTACACGAAAGTTAGATTTTATTTCTTCTTATTCTAATTTAATAATCCTTAAAAGCGCTGTCCGGCCTTTTTGATCTCTTCCTTCCCGCCCTCACACCTTGAATTTTTTTCACCCAATCACTCCCATGCACCTGTGAGTCCCTTCATCTTATAAGTCCATCGAATATTAACTCAATTCAGTGATTTCTGGGATCGTTTGCACCACTTTGGAATTGAACTCAATTTGACCATTTTTTCAGGTATTGTTTCGCTGGAGACAGAAGTCTGAGTTGTACAATAGCAGTGTACACTTTTTCTCACTTCTGTTTCTAAATTCGGCTTATTTTATCTAGGCGTACCAACGCATATCCTGCCTATTGTTTCAATTTCTCTAATTTTACATTTAATAATTACCCCCATTTAAAATAATTTTAGATCGCTTGGAATTTCAGAACATATTGCAAATTAATTAATTCATTTTCCCCTTTTGTTCAAAATGACTCAAATGATTTAATAAAAATGTCAAACTTGCGTTCAATCATTCATCTTTCTTTATTTAATTAAAAAATGCAAAAAAAAACTTACAACTAATGATTACAGATTTATTCTTAAAAAAAAAAACAAATAATAAAAAAAACTCTTTTACTTTTTTATTTCAATAAATTTGACAGGTACTCTTATATAGCTGTGATCATGCTTTAGAAACGGCTGTTTCTCGTTTATTATTAAAGCAAGACCGCTTTTTTAAAAGTTTTGTTCCTGTCATTCATTTCATCAATTACATATATGTTTAATATAACATCATATGCCTGTGTTCAAATCCCATGTAACGCTATTCCGTTACAATATATATATATATCTTTTAAACATTAAATAACAGAATGTTTTCAATTGCTGATATGTAATCATTATCATCAGCATACAAGCATAAAACAAAGACATTAACTCCCATAATTAATTATTTCATGTTATCTTCTTTGCTTCATGAATTTTCATAATAGCTTTTTGACTATTAAACATACTAATAGCTTCCTTTATTCTTCTTTTCTTATTATTCTCTTTATGTATACTTTCATTTTATCCAAATTAAATACAATACTGGCCATTATTTTCCACTTCATAATCATTAAAGATAGACAATATTCGAATCTTTTTTATTTTGTTTGCTTTTTCACAGATAATAATTGATGTTATTTAATATTAATAAATAGTCTATTTACATTTTTCTTTAAAATATATATGTTCTCCAATAACATCAACAAATTAAAAAATCCTTCTCCTTTTTCTTTTCAAAAACTTTATTATTTCTACTAATACTGAACATATATATAATATAATCTCCAATGTTTCAACTGTTTTATATTCTTATAGTCATTTTCAAGGATCTGCAGCAATAACAAGAAATACATATGGTACTTGTGTATAATTCAACCGATGACGTTTTTGACTTACCGATTTCCCTTCCAGTAGACATCGACGTTTTTTGCATGACAACATTGTCATGGTAACCAAGTGACTGGCGTGATTAATCCATCAGAGAGTCAATTTTTTTTTTTCACCCGCGAGATTTAAAATTCGTAGAGAGGTTTGGGAAATTTTTTGATTTTTCTGTCTATTGTGATTTTGCTATCCACGGCATCACAGTTACTTTTTTGAGCTGTTAATTCGAGTAAAGTGTTTTATTTATCTGTTTATTTTGAATTTACAAATATTTTTTGTTAATATTTCTACAATTGAATTATGTTTTAATTTCATTTTTAATTTCTGAATTGTATCATACAGAAAATTATTTTTCGTAATTTATTCCGGTAAACTGTTTTTTATTTATCTGTTTATTTTAAATTTACAAAATCTTTTTGTTAATATTTCTACAATTCTCAAATTATTTTTCGTAAATTCATCGTCAATTATAAAAATGTTTTGTTAATATTTCTACAATTCTCAAATTATTTTTCGTAAATTCATCGGCAATTATAAAAATTACAGGGTGCGACGCCATTAATACCAGATTTGCATTAAATTGCGTCTTTTTAATTTAGCTGTTTATTTAAAATTTACAAAAAATTTTTGTTAATATTTGTACAATTGAATTACGTTTTAATTTAATTTTTAATTTCTGAATTGTATCATACAGAAAATTATTTTTCGTAAATTCATCAGCAATTTTTAATTTCTGAATTATATCATACAGAAAATTATTTTTCGTAAATTCATGGGCAATTATAAAAATTACAGCTGTGAGAGTAATACAAGGTATAGGTGTACGCCAAGCCTAATGGCTTGTCAAAAACACAAAGGGCCCCCCCACCAACTCCAGTGCTATGCACTGTTTTTTATAATTGAGCATAATATAGGGTGGTTTTATAAATTAGAATATAGTTTTTTCTAAATTATTTTGACACATGCATGTACATTTTTATTTTTATTTTTTTTACTATTTGCCTGACCTGCATCAGATTTTTGCCTTTTTTTTTATCACGTGACCTGCGTCACATTTTTTTTCTTTTTTTTATGTTTAATTTTTTTTTTAATTTTTATATTTTTGCCATGTTTTTTTGTTTTTTACCATGTGATCAACCGATGACGTATTACTCTGAAGGCATATCAGTCTAATGTTGCGTTTTTTAATGTGCCATGTTCACGTGATCTGCGGACACATTTTAGCGACTAAATGTGTCTGCAGATCACTTGGAGACGTTATCTTAAAAATCGCAACTTTAGACCGATGTGCCTTCAGGGTAATACATCATCGGTTGAATTATACACAAGTACCTACCATACAGGTATATTAATAAATAAAACCTTAATTACATAAAACTTTCATCTTATATTAACATAAACAGTAACAAACATATTAATTATACGTAATTATATTTTACTTACATCTCCCTCCTCTATTTAACTTTCTTTTACATTATATAATTATAAATCTTGAAATCACTCAAGAAACTTTATACAAATTTAAAACCAACCCTAATTTCAAATTACTTCCCTCTTTTTAAATCTTATCTAAAAAAACCCATCTCAAAACCACATTCCTAAACTATATCTTTTTTTTAAATGATAATGAAACAAATATAAACATCTTTTGTTAAAAAAAACTTCTAACGATTTTCTTAAAAACCACATTCCTAAACTATATATTTAAATATATATGAAACATATATAAACATTTTTTAAAAAAAGCTTTACTTAAACCTATTTAAACATTCCATTTTTAATTATTCATTATTTTACATTCCTTATCCACTTCATTAATTCTATTTAAAATAGGATTATATTTTTTTTATGTAAAAATATTCTTTTATCAGGGAAATTATATTTTTTTATGTAAAAATATTATTTTATCATTTTTCTGATAAAAGAATATTTTTAAATAAAAAAAATATAATCCTACTTTAAATAGAATTAATGAAGTGGGTAAGGAATGTAAAATAATGAATAATTAAAAATGTAATGTTTAAATAGGTTTAAGTAAATTGTTAAGTTTTTCAAAAAAAAAAGATGTTTATATTTGTTTCATATACATTTAAATATATAGTTTAGGAATGTGTTTTTTTTTTAAAAAAAAGAGATGTTTATATTTGTTTCATATTCATTAAAAGATATAGTTTAGGAATGTGTTTTTGAGATTGGTTTTTTAGATAAATTTTTAAAAGGGGAACGTAATTTGAAATTAGGGTTGGTTTTAAATTTGTATAAAAAGTTTTTTGAATGATTTTAAGATTTGTAATTATATAATATAAAAGGAAGTGTAATAATATAAGTAGAGGAGGGAGATGTAAGTAAAATATAATTATGTATAATTAATATGTTTGTTACTTTTTATGTTAATATAAGATGAAAGTATTATGCAATTAAGGTTTTATTTACAAATATGTATTTCTTGTTATTGTTGCAGATCCTTGAAAATGACTGTAAGAATATAAAACAGTTGAAATGTTGGAGATTGTATTATATATATTGAACAGGATTGAAATCCGATTCAATGGTGTTATTTAAAAAAAAAAATTAGGTTTTTAATTTTCGCTAAACTTAATTTTTGTTAAATCTTTTTTAATGTTTAAATTTTCATTATTATTTAAAAAGAGTGCATGTGTCAAAATACACATGACACACGTTTATATGTAAAACGGATCATTTTAATGTTTATCGATTTATTTTAAAATAGTTTTCTTATACCGCTTGTTTTTACTTTAAATCAATTTGATTTAAAAACAAGTTGGCTAGCTAATTGCATTCCTGTTGCTTTTATTTTAATTATTGTAAACAATTCTAAAAGCGGAGATTTGATTTTTATGTAGTTGTTTTCATTTCAATAATTCCTGGGTATTCGTAACTAGACAAGCTATTTCTCAAGTAAAAGTTTATAGCAGTTCGGACATTTCAATTCTTAAAGGAAATTAGCTGTTATTAAATCCTTTTGCTTACAACAAGATGACAAATACTATACACGTTATCACCACCTGAATGGCTTGCTAACTCAACAAAAGACGGATCCCTAACTTCCATATTTGCTCCAGTAATGCCTTAAACATCTAGAAGAAGCCGGAACCTTTTTATCTCTACCTTGCCACTGTCTACAAACTTGAAATGAACTAGAATAATAGTGTGCACTCTAAGTGAACATTGTTTTACCGAAAGGTAACTTTTTTTTTTATTCTTCCCATGGTAACTTAATGCTCATTAAATCTCCGCTCAGTCTAATTAAAAAAATCTGTGTTCATAAGCTTAAGTAATATTTATATTCATATTTAATCTTGATTGTGTTTTCTTGAATTTTTGTAATGGGTTTTGGAATCTTAGTTTTAAGATTCCCAATTTGCTTTCAGTTTTGTTTATTGGAGAGTGATGAGTGAGTTTTATATTTTTATATCTCGCTTTTTCTAAATGCTTTGGCAGGTGTGCATTTTATATGCTTACCGGTAATTATTTTATCATTCAATAATTAAATTTTTTAAATGCTGTGTTTTCCCTTTCGCAAACCTCCCAAAATCTTTTGGCTGGTGACTTTATTGTCTAATTTTCCACAGGTGGAGATTTCGTTTCTAATATCTCTAAAAGCGGAAATTAGAATTGTTCTTCTTTGTAATTTTATAAGTCGTCAGCAGGAAGATAAAATTTATCCCTTTTTAAATTACATGTGAGCGATACTTTTGTTCTGCTAAAGTGTTTACCACTTTTAATATTTTCGTACTCGTGCACTTTCCGATAGACTTATTTTTGTATTTATTATGTGTACTTTAGATTTATCAGAGCATGTACTCAGCATTTGTTTGTAATTCTTTTTTTTTAATTGCTGGAGCAGTCATAACTGGTTTTCTAATAATTCACTTGTCTCTTATTGAGAACTTTAATTATTATTTTTAGAGTAGTTTTCGCCTATCGTTTGGCTGGGATTCATCAGTTTTAATTGTTTTTCATTCATTTTCAATCATATTTTTTGTTGTTTTTGGGATGGATAAATCACCTTTATTTTAAACGTAATAATAGGTGCAGTTTATACCGACATGACATTCGTGCCCCTGTTACATTTTTCGGACCTCGAAAAGCTTGTTGGTGCTGGTTTCTTTGATCTGTTTCAGGGGCATATTGTTTAAATGTCTGAGAGTGAGGACCAATGTTTGGGGAATCCTCTGCTGAATGAAATTTACTTCCTCCCTTTTTTTAATTCGTTTATTAGAAGATCAGTCGGTTTGTCATAGCTTTACCTTTAGTATTTCTTGTACACGCCTGAGTTAACCCTAGGTATTGCATCATCAATAAATTATATTTCATAACTTATCTTCTCTTAATAAATTTTTAGAATTTGTTTAAACTTAATTTGGCTGACGTTTGTCTTTGTGTTTTTGTCTCAATTGTCTAAACAATTTAAGATCTCTCGTATCTCCCTGAGTCTAGTCGGCACAAACCATCATCATCATCTATTCTGATCACAGTACATAAATTTTCCAGGTATGTAGTGATCTGGTGGCGCCCTCTGTATCAGAATAGATTGAGTATCCGGTATATAGGATAATAATTTTAGCGCTACCAATGTAGGGCTTCGAGTTGTCAAGCCCACGTGAGATTTTGTTAGACAATTGAGAAAGATTTCAGGTGTAAGAGGCAAGATCTAGTAGGTGGAGGTTTGGTTTTTGTTAATTATTGCATGTGTTTTGGAGCAGTTGGTAGAATGGAGTTTGTCTTTGTTTTAATGAAATAATTTAGAACAGTAAAAAGAGTATTTTCTAAAAGTCTGAGTTAATTTTTTTTGAAGAGTTAAATATAGTTCGTCTTTGTTATGAAATAATTTATAGAAAACAGTAAATAGCATTTTATTTGCTTTTAGATTTTTAGATTTTTTTTAAGAAGTTAGTATAGTGAATTTAGTCTTGCGTGAAAATGGGAGTAGTTGAAAAAGATGAGTCAGAGTCACAGATAATGATGAAAGATGATGATAGAGATGAAGGAAGAACTTAGTGAAATCAAGCAGGACCAGTGAGAAATGTTTAGAGAAATAAAAGAAATGAGAAGAGAAATGACGGGAAAAGTAGAAGAGAGTCGAGAAGTAGAAAAAGTAGAAGTTATAAAAGATATAGAAATTAAGGTAGCACAGGATAGTGTTAGGATAGAGAAAATGGAAATAAAGTTAGAAATAAGCACAGATGGGTTACAAGTAGAAAGTGTGGAAAATTTAGTAAATGTGAATAAAGCAATAGAAGAAAGTTATAAGGTAAAAACAGAAAAGCAGGTAGAAGAGTCTCCGAGTGAAATTAAAAATAAATTGGTTTTAATAACTATTTGTTGTGAAAATGAATTTGAAAAGAAGGAAAGAGTTAGAAAAAAGATTAAGAAATATGATTTTAAGGTTGAAATAGAAGCCATAAATAGAAGGATCTTTGGTCAAACATTCAAAAAGTTCGTAGACGATAAATTCGTTCCGTATACTAATGCTGATAGTATGAGTAATAAAATGGGACACTTAGTAGAAAGGTGTTTTGCTCGGCAAAACAGTTTTCCGTTATATGAGCTAGAAAATAGAACAGAACAAGAAAGAGACAAGAGAAGTTTGTATAAGCTAAGAAAATATGAGAGGGAAGAGAACTTATTTTAGTAAGTTAGTAAAAGGAGTAAAAGAACCACCGGACAAAAGTTAAGGGTTCAGCATTTAGCAATCAGACGGATTGTTTTTAATAATAAAAAAAAGATTTTGTTTACGGATTATGAAAATGGAAAATGTTTAAGATGAAATATTGTTTTGTTTTTCATGAGTGGGAGGCAAACGTTCGGCCGAATTTCTAAGAATATTTTTAAAGTGTTTATAGTTAAAAAAAAAAAAGTTACAGGTATGTTTTTTTTTTTTATCACGTTTTGAGGCAGTTGAACAGGATTGAAATCCGATTCAATGGTGTTATTTAAAAAAAAAAAATTAGGTTTTTAATTTTCACTAAACTTAATTTTTGTTAAATCTTCTTTAATGTTTAAATTTTCATTATTATTTAAAAAGAATACGTGTGTCAAAATACACACGACACGCATTTATATGTAAAATGGATCATTTTAATGTTTATCGATTTATTTTAAAATAGTTTTCTTATACCGCTTGTTTTTACTTTAAATCAATTTGATTTAAAAACAAGTTGGCTAGCTAATTGCATTCCTGTTGCTTTTATTTTAATTATTGTAAACAATTCTAAAAGTGGAGATTTGATTTTTATGTAGTTGTTTTCATTTCAATAATTCCTGGGTAGAATTCTTAGATTAGATTGAACGGGAGATTAATATTTGCCCTGCCTAAGGCGTAGAAATTGGACAACAAGGAAAGTGTTTTGCAGGAAATGGAGCAATGTATAAATAACCCTGAAAATTTGGAGTGAGTTAATTCATTATTCGTAACTAGACAAGCTATTTCTCAAGTAAAAGTTTATATCAGTTCGGACATTTCAATTCTTAAAGGAAATTAGCTGTTATTAAATCCTTTTGCTTACAACAAGATGACAAATACTATACACGTTATCACCACCTGAATGGCTTGCTAACTCAACAAAAGACGGATCCCTAACTTCCATATTTGCTCCAGTAATGCCTTAAACATCTAGAAGAAGTCGGAACCTTTTTATCTCTACCTTGCCGCTGTCTACAAACTTGAAATGAACTAGAATAATAGTGCGCACTCTAAGTGAACATTGTTTTATCGAAAGGTAACTATTTTCTTTTTTATTCTTCCCAGGGTAACTTAATGCTCATTAAATCTCCGCTCAATCTAATTAAAAAAATCTGTGTTCATAAGCTTAAGTAATATTTATATTCATATTTAATCTTGATTGTGTTTTCTTGAATTTTTGTAATGGGTTTTGGAATCTTAGTTTTAAGATTCCCAATTTGCTTTCAGTTTTATTTATTGGAGAGTGACGAGTGAGTTTTATATTTTTATACCTCGCTTTTTCTAAATGCTTTGGCAGGCGTGCATTTTATATGCTTACCGCTAATTATTTTATCATTCAATAATTAAATTTTTTAAACACTGTGTTTGCCCTTTCGCAAACCTCCAAAAATCTTTTGGCTGGCAACTTTATTGTCTAATTTTCCGCAGGTGGAGATTTCGTTTCTAATATCTCTAAAAGCGGAAATTAGAATTGTTCTTCTTTGTAATTTTATAAGTCGTCAGCAGGAAGATAAAATTTATCTCTTTTTAAATTACAAGTGAGCGATACTTTCATTCTGCTAAAGTGTTTACCACTTTTAATATTTTCGTACTCATGTGCACTCTCCGATAGACTTATTTTTGTATTTATTATGTGTGCTTTAGATTTATCAGAGCGTGTACTCAGCCTTTGTTTGTAATTCATTTTCTTTAATTGCTGGTGCAGACATAACTGGTTTTCTAATAATTTACTTGTCTCTTATTGAGAATTTTAATTATTATTTTTAGAGTAGTTTTCGCCAATCGTTTGGCTGGGATTCACCAGTTTTAATTGTTTTTCTTTCATTTTTAATCATATTTTTCGGTTGTTCTTGGGATGGATCAATCACCTTTATTTTAATGTAATAATAGGTGCAGCTTATACCGACATATGACATTCATGGGCCCATTATATTTTTTGGACCTCGAAAAGCTCGTTGGCGATGGTTTCTTTCATCTGTTTCAGGGGTGTATTGTTTAAATGTCTGAGAGTGAGGACCAATGTTTGGGGAATCCTCTGCTGAATGAAATTTACTTCCTCCCTTTTTCTAATTCATTTATTAGAAGATCAGTCGGTCTGTCATAGCTTTACCTTTAGTATTTCTGGTACATGCCTGAGTTAACCCTAGTTATTGCATCATCAATAAATTATATTTCATAATTTATTTTTTCTTAATAAATTTTTAGAATTTGTTTAAACTTAATTTGGCTGACGTTTGTCTTTGTGTTTTTGTCTCAATTGTCTAAACAATTTAAGATCTCTTGTATCTCCCTGAGTCTAGTCAGCACAAACCATCATCATCATCTATTCTGATCACAGTACACAAATTTTCCAGATATGTAGTGATCTGGTGGCGCCCTCTGTATCAGAATAGATTGAGTATCCGGTATAATATATATATATATATATATTCTAATGAATTTTTTTACTAAATGAATATCTTAAATATGGAGATTTCTAACAAAATTATATTTACTAAATGAATAGATTTTGGCTAGGGGATTGAAATTTTTAATAGGCGTCCACATTGTAGCCAATCTAACTAAAAGATCTTTTCCTTAATATTGGTTTTTGAAAGATGAAAATTTTCTTAAATATAAATTAACTTAAAGATGCATTTCTTCAGTATCAATTAAACATGCGATGTCTAAATTAAATAACTTCTCAAGTGCAATGTATAGATTAATATATTTCATACGTATACATTAAATATAATCTATTTTGTGTGACTGCGTTACAAGCCAATTGTAACTAAAAAAAATCAATTCTAACAAATGAAAAGTTATTCTTTATTCTGTTGGTGTTATAAAAACTTATTAAATTAACATAAACACATTTTGCAATCTCTCGATCGGTCGTCCACATTGTATTTCAAACCAAACTAAATGATTGGGAAAGCTTACAAATATCATATTATTGGATAGTTTAAGCTATATAACTTTACTCTAACCAATGAGAATTTTATTCAAATGGTCACACATCCACGTTATGGATTGATTATACAATATTTAAATCTCTGTGGCACTTAAACACTTGCAGCTAAATTGTATGCAAATTATAACATTTTAAGGATGGATCGATGGATGCTTTGTCATTCCCAGCTGACACTATTTCTGAAGCCTACTGGGTTGATGATGATGGTACAGAACATCTATAATTTTAATTACCAGGGTGCCAAATTGCAACTCTAATAAAATATAACGGTTAAATCTCAATTCAATACTCTTAGTAATAATATTTCTTGAATGGGTTAATACATAATCAATTTAGAGAACACCGAGAACTCATTAAAATTGACAATATTAATATCTTTAAGAATTCCAGGTCATTCTCAGCGCATTCCTCATTCACTATGATTAAAGCTACAATTAAATTTTATTCTAATTATAAAGTTCTATATTCATCTCCACCTTCCTGATCCACCCCTCCATCAACTTCACATCCATATGTCTATTACACTTATTTATTTGACTATTAAAATTTACATTTTTTTTACTAGCTCATTTCTCTCATTATAATCTCTTCTCAGGGTTTTTTCAAATAGTTAAGTGTGGAAATCGAATAAGCTGCGATAGATTATTGGTGATAAACACTCCTCTCTTGATCATCTCCAAGGTGATCTTGGTTGTCTTTAATGCAGTTTAATATTTATTTACATTAAAGCTCGAATATTTTAAGCTTATTAAAATCTTCTAGTAATACATTATAAACCTATTCACTATTATAACAAAATTATAAAGAAGTGCATCTAGAGAGGGGTTTGAATACAACGGATGGGGAAAGGATTTTATGCCCACCCCACTGCACTCGCTATCACTCAATAACTATATTCACAATTTATACTTCAATAATATTAAATTATTTGGCAATTTTAAGTATCTGAAATTAACCTTTTAAATAATCTTACTGAATATTAGTTATGTACATGATAATTCAAATATTAATAATAATATATTGATGTATGATTGGATTGGAAATATCTAGATAATAATAACCCACAAAAACATTAAGACATACCTAAATTTTATTTAAAACAAATAACAAATTTTATTTGACAAACTATAATTCAATACAAAAACATATACTTCATATTTATGCTTTCATTTTATCTTAAATATGCTGAATACCAATTTCTTCCCGTGTTCAATGCTTTCTCTTTTATTACTGATTTGTTTTAGAACTAATTACTCCCCTAATTAAATTTAATAATTTTATTTAATGAATCTAAAATTAATATTCCCTCGCAAATTTCTTGATCTTATCCTATCATCCTGATCAAACATTCTTTTGCCCTAATCTTTACAACAGAGATATCTTAAAAATAGTGAGATTAAGTCATTGCAAATAAATCGGCATCTATATCACCCATCATCATAGTGCACACCCTCTATGCTCATGTTCTTACAGCATAATACCTTTCCAGCGAAGTTCTCAGCTGGCGATGTAAATATTTATTAAATAAATTTATATAAGCATTGCTTATGCCTACGCTTAAACATTCGTAAGTTTTATTTAACCCTTAATTTCACCTTTATCAACTTTATCATTTTTGGCTCGAATGACAAATTAAATTTACAATACAATATTCAAATACACCAATCACACATACATTATCTGCATTCATTCTGACATTAAATTGAGTTTGCGACCTGGTATCGATACTTATAATAATGCTTATCATGGCTATCTCTCATACACCCGTAAGGAATATCAAACATTAATATGAGGCAGGCAGTGACCTGAATAAGAGAGAACCTTTTCACTAAGGTTGAGATATGCTAGGATATCTTATCGCTAGTCATACAAAAACATAGGTATACCAATTGCCTCTGGCCATCAAAATAAGAAATCTTATGGTGTAGAGAATACTCAAGTGGGAAAACTCTTCCACTAGGTTCAAATACTTTATGAATATAGCATACATATCTTAGTGAGCTAGACTTCACTGGCTTTGTGGAGATCTTTGTCTATCCACACACATACAGGTCGAAACATCAAATTATACAAGTAAAACTTTCATCTCTTTAATATTCTTGTGACTAGTGCACTGGAACATGAGCCCATAAATTTTCCAAGCATAAATCAGCTTGTTTCTGGCCTTAAATTTATGACAACAATAATAATAAACAACAAGAAATGCATATAAAATTCTCAAATCTATTTCCATGCACTTTTATAAGAAAATGATGATGATGTAACTCAATAGACAAGCAATTTATTTATAAGTCTAAGCATTTGACAATAACTTCTGATGCTAATAATATCTCTAAGTGTTTTTTTAAATTGTTTGTAAAACATTTTAAATAAGGCATATCAGAACATGATATAAATTTCACCTACTCCCAAAATGACAATAATAGCAAAAGCATTGAAAAATAAACACATTCAAAATTATCTAATATCAATATCTCTACCTCCAAAATAATACAATTGTAATTATAACATGAATTAATTTTAAAATAGATGATATACATGATACACTATAAAGAAAGAATTTTTTTTTCTTTTTAAGTAAATGTCCTACACACATAAAGAGCGAATAATAAAAAAATTATACTTATATAAAGTTCTTTGAAAGTGTCCTCCAAGTTCCTCTCCCATCAGATATGCAAATTTTATTTTGCTGAACCACGTTCCTCATTTCCAATTTTATCCAGGTTATAGTTAAACAGCCTTTGTTTAACTTTTTCACAATATAAGTCTGTTTTTGATTATCCTTTTTCATCTTTGAATTCATTTTATATATTTAAATTGACTTACATATACATCAAACTTCTGAGTTTTAAATTTTACTATTTGCTGATACAATTATGATTATTGGTTAATTTCTGGAGATTAAAATATGTGCCAATTTAAAATTTATTCACTACACATTGTCTTTTCTTAAGACAATATTAGATTTAGCCAAGTTATTCTTAAGAGACAAAAAGTAACAATAAAAGATTTTTAAGTTTTATAGCACAGTTTCAATGAAAGAAAACTTGCAACAGAAAGCTTCAAATATAAGAGTCCCTCCCTTCTGTAAACATAGACGTTTTATAGAGAAAATCCATCTGGTCATTTTCTTTTCTTAATTAATTGACTTGTTCCCTTTTCTAGATTAATTTTAACCTTTTTGCTCTTTTAGAAAAACAGCCAAATTCCAATCTGTATTTTAAACAGATGACCACAATTAATTCTACAATTCAACAGCTATAATTGCCAATTAATTTTTGACATTTCACAGACCATCATCGTTGATAGTCCATTTAAATTCCTTGGTGAAATTTACATTATTTAAAGACTCTGATAATTGACTGAGTAATATAACATCATGAAACCTATACTAAAAGTAAATAACAGAATAGTTATCTTCTCCTTTTTACTTTTTCATTAAATAATGAAACAAAATATATATTGCAGCCCAGTTTCAAACTCAGACCTTTAAACTAAAAATTTGGCTGCTAATATTAAACTTATTAAAATGATTTAATTTCTTATTTAAAGATTGCTTTACAACATGATAAGGAATGATTATTAATTGTGAATTTTACAATTAAGATCCACAATTAGATTATATACACACACATTGCAGGTATATACTTTTTTAATTAACCTTTAATACTTTAATCCTTAATTATAATCCCCAATTATTATAACTATATTATTATTATTTTTTCATTTACTTTCATGAACTATTTATTTCTAACTTATTATAAAATAATGTCCACTCATCATCACTATCTAATGTAGTTTTTAATAGTCACACATCTCCCTTTTCTCAGTTAACCTATCAACAAATATATAAATTTTGCTTTTCTAAATATGTTTTTAATATTAACTTGACCCATAAATAAAACTAAAATAATCTTTTGGATAGAAACATCTTAATAATAATTTTTTAGATTGCTTATTAACTCAAACATATGCAATCCCTTTAAATATGGGTTCAAACTTAGTCTTTGCTAAAATCTTCTTATTAGAGAGAAAAAAATATATACATTATGAGGAAAATTTTTGTTGAACTCTATTTTGCATATTTAACTCCAAAACTGGAGTCTTGGACAAATCCAAGGGCTACAATATATATATATGTGTGTGTGTTCAGTATTTATATAAATAATAAAGTTTTTGAAAAGAAAAAGAATGATTTTTTAATTTATTGATGTTATTAGATTATACATAACTAAATATTTATCTAATACAATGTTTTATTTGTAATAATCATAAGGGAATCATTCCAATACATGTGCTCAATGAATTTATAAAACTGAGGGATATGATCACTTTCTAAACACAAGATAGAGTCTTTGAAAAGATAATGAATCCACCTTATCTTTTTTACCTAAATTCATAATATATAAGCCAATCTAAAGCATTTAGAAATGAGATTGTGAAGGTCATTCCATTCACTGTATATTAATAAATGATGTTTGTAAAATTTTTACAATTTACTGCATGTCAGTATTAGATGTAATATTAAATATATATAACTAATTATTTATTTATCTACTATAGTGTTTTATGTATAATAGGCATAAGAGAATCACCCCAACATATGTGTTACATGAATTTGCAAATGTTATTTGTTAATATATAGTAAATGGAATTAAAAGCGATTGATTAAGATCTTCACACTCTCATTTCTAAATGCTTAAGATTGACCTATATATGAATTTAGGTAAAAAAGATAAGATGGATTCATTCTTATCTTTTCAAAGACTTTATCTTGTGTTTAGAAAGTGAGAGTATTCATCAGCTTTATAAATTCATAAAGCACATGTGTCAGGATGATTTTCTTATCACTATTAGGTGGTATTGTAATTGCAACTTTATAATGTTCAGAACAAATATTTATATCACTTTATTATTATTATTATGTTTTGTATTATGTGGTACTGAGACATTAAGTGAATTTTTCTGAAATTTTTATCACCTAATTAATACAATCAATGTCTTATCCTATTCATGCTTTTTCTTGAGTGTTATGTTTAATATTTTCATTTTCATCATTTCCACATTTATATAATTTATCATACCTGTATTTCTTAACACTTTTTCACTTTATAGTCTGTGTAATTTTAATCTCATTATTAAAAGTTCAGTACTTAATTATTAAACTTCTATAGAAAGTACTTGAACAGAATAATTTATTTTTTGAGCAAATGATTGGTTTTTTTTAGAATAATTGTTTTTATTATAATTAATCCTTTTTATATTTTAATCTGCAACATTTATGTATTTATTAATCGTATTGTACAAGGGTGCTGTATCCCTCAACTCTCTTAAATGACAAATTGTGACTTTTGAAGATATTTTTGTAAACAGCTATCTTAAATGATATTAGATACAGTTTTAAAATAAACCTTGTGAAAAACCCAAGGAGGAAATATAGTTTTATTTAAAGTAAGCAATGCAAATGAAAAAGAATATTGAATCTTTTACAATATAAGATCATTACAGTTTACAAAGAAAAATAAGTACTTTGATATGTGCTATTTATTAACAAAAAATGTGTGTATGAGTGTAAAATATTATAAGAGTAGGAAGTAAAGTTGAGTGTGTATACATAGAAAAAATATTAAACACATAGTTATACTTCTAATTTTTGAAATGTTTCATTAATTTTTTTAAGATTTACAATAATCATGATTCAGAGTATTAAATTATTGAACAGAAACAAATAATTGAATACCTTGATAGCTTAGGATTTAATAAGATACTTAAATGCTGCAATTGTCAGAATTGGAATTGATCCAACGATCTTATGCTTCAAGGTTTGATATTCTACTATTACACTAAATCACATAGGGCTACTATTAAATTTTGCTATGTTCTCTTTACTATATTTATTACAAAGACATTTTTCTTTTAAATTAAGCCTTATTTTTACAAATGTTTATAAATGTAACATGTATAAGCGTGTTCAATGGTATTTGTTTTTATTTTGACTCATTATAGTTTATTGAAAATTTAAATTATTTTTATAGTTTAATTGTGCATATATATTTATTTATTTATTTTTTAGCTTAGAAGAATTTTTGTTCAATACTTAAATGAAAGAATAATTCATTTACCAGTTTCTACAAATGACAGCTGTATTTCAGATGTTAATGGAAATAAAATAACAATAATTAAGCCTGGAATTTCTGAAGCTGTCAACCATTTATCTGAAGATCAGCCTCTGGCAAGCAGCAGTTCTCACTGTTATACAAATATTCAGACAGTGACATCAATGAATGATCTGGACAGTGCATCTGGTAAATGTTTATCTGCTAACAGTTATTTCCCTGCCTCCATATTACCTTCATTACAAAATAGCAATATTCCTGTAACAACTGCTGACTCTAAAGAATCTTTTGAAAGCCATTATTCTAAAAGTGTTTCTTTGAATGGTTTAGAAAATTTTCCAGAGTATTTTCTTTTGCATGAATCAGATCATCTTACCATAAATTGCAAAAGATTGTGTTTTAGTGAACCATTAATTAATTACAAACAAAAAGTTGAAGATCTTGATCATATTCACATCAGTAAAGTTTTGTCTCCAAAAAACTCCCATATCCATGTCAAAAATGAAATGTTTCCCATTGTAAGAGAAACTGAAAAATCTTTTGTCCATAATTACTATGCAAATAATATTTCTTTAGTTAATAAAGCTTCAAAACGAATCTCTACTATATCTAATGTTTCAAGTATGAGTAACAATGAGTGTCAGGATTTTGATGCCTGTTCCACTGGGCATGAAAATAATAAAATAAAAAATACTTTATTATTATCCAATGATAATATTAATGTTCTACCTGTTTCTATTACACCACAATCAAAAATAGAAAAAACCACAAATATACCTAACAACAGTTTTACCTCAGAATGTACAAAAAAGTACAAAGTAACTCAAGTTTAATCTGTGTTACTAATTATATACATATTTATGAGTATATATAAATATGCACACACATATATGTATGGATACTCATACATAGATATCTATACCTATTCAGATACACAAGCATACTTAGCAATAAAAACTATAGCACCGTCAGTGATGTTCAAGTTGTATTGCTTGATCATAGTACTTATTGCCTTAAGGCAGAGAAAATGCCTATTATTAATATTACTTATATAAATATTTACACACAAACACTATAACCTTTAAATGCCCTGTTTACAATGATATCTTTATTTAAAATTACATGTGAATATATTTAAAGCTGAAAATGAATGTGTCCACACATATACATATGTATGTATATAATGTATATACACATGCACGAATATTTATATATACACATATATTTGGAAAGTTATATTTATATATAGATATAATTCAAGACATAATAATCTAATTGGTAGAACAATTTACCACTAAGCTCAAAGTCCAATACTTCAAAGATTATCTATTTTCTTTTTTATGTCATCCAAGTTTTTTAAAAAATACCAAAACCAAAATAGTAGTTAATAAAAGGGAATTTCATGCAATTTACTCTGCATGATGCTACTATCTTAGTTTCAGTTATTAAACATATTCAATATTATTGGTATAGTTATTATTGCAAAATTATAAAAGCATATTTAAATTGATGTTAAGTTAGACTTGAAAATTAAATGTGCATATTTCAAAAATCTGATTTCAGAGGGTTTTTTTTTAAGTATATATGTGTGTGTTAGCTATTTACTTATGATGATCCAGTTATCATAATAGTATTTTCATGATTAAATATTGTAATAATTGTTCTTTTATATTGGTGTCATGCCATTTTACTTTTGCATCATGGTAGAATGATCATCAAATATATTCTGATCATGTTTTTTTTTTTTTAATTGAACTATGTTTTTTATATTTATTAAATAATTTCATAGTATTTCTTATGATGTGCTAATATGATCTTAAAGATTCTAAGTATGGCTCTGAAATGTCATGGTTAACATAGAATAGTAAAGTACTTCTTATCTCAAACATTTAGATTGTACTGAATTTAAAAATATGGATACTAATTTTAAAAGAAACAGAAAAATATGTATATAATTCTAAGGCAATATATAATTTGCTTATACTCAATGTTTTTTATTTATGTAAATAGAGAGAGATTTGAATTCAGGATTTTTCAGAATGGAGGATGAATAAACTGAAAAATCCTGAGTTCAAATTCCTCTATTTAAATATGTATAACCGTTATGATTTTTTTTACTATTGTTACTATTAATACTATAAAGAAAAGATTTGTTTTTTTTTATGGAGATAATAATTTGGCATGTATTCTTCCACAAAATAATTAAAAATTGATAGTAATAAATCATATGATAAAAATTTATTTTTTTATTTATTTCATGTGCCAGTCTTTTCTATTTCTACAATTGTAGTCATTGTTTATGATAGAATCATTACTGGTATTTGTTTGTAATAGACATACATAGAGTAGAAGAACTTGCTCTACTCATTGTTTCAGAAGATTGTATTCACAGAAGAAGCTAAATACCATGGATTTTTACTATTATTATTATACTATTATCTTTTGCATTAATGCTTCTTTACTTAATCATAAAAATTTTGATTTTGTGTTTCATTATTATAATTAATACATTTTTGCTTATTTAATATCCAAACTGTATTATTATTATGAAGAAGCCATTATTGTCATTCAATTGGTGGTCTTCCAATCCAGAGCTATTATATTAGTTCATAATCTAAACATAATACTCCAGAATCTAATTTTCTGATATACTTTTTATATCTCTGCATGCTTCTTCCTCAATGCATTTTCACAGATGATAGACATCATTTATTCTTACCTTGTATTTACTTAAAATTTCATCTTTAAGTAATAATAATAAAAAATTTTTAAAAAAATCCTGAAAGATATGCCTATTTAGATTTATTCTAATAATTGCTTATATAGTAGTTTTTTTATCATTAATACGATTGAGTTATCATCTCAATATTTTTTTTGTTGTTGTTCTAAAAGTCATATCTCAAATGGTTTCTGCATTTTTAAAATAAAGTTTATGATTCAGTTGTGCCATACATTTGAATAAACAATAGTATGCATAATGAGAATATATTGTATTTTTTTTTGGTATGAGTAGTTTATAGTGCAAAAATACCTTGGTACTATAGCAGTTTTTGATTTGTTTCAGAACTGGGGAAACTGGAAAAAAAATAGTCTTGCTCTGTCCACTGTGATATTCAATCATTATTTAACCTTTTGAGTAAATGATCATAGAAACATTCATGTTCTGTATCTAAAATTAATATTTATTCTTAAAATTTATGTCTAATTTTAATATCTTCCTGTAATCAATTATTTAGCATATTAAATAATGATTAACATCTATGTATTCTCCTCATTTCACATTTTTTTATTTATATTTTTTATTTATTTTGTTATTTATTAATCATTAATTCTTTCCAAATTGCATTAATTGCTTCTCTTTTACAACTTATTGTAATTGTTACTTTTCATTTTGTTTGATGAAACACCTAAATTATTCTAATTAGTAATCATCATCTACTTTTCATTTATGTTTATACAAAATGAAAAAGCATTTATAGTATGGCTCTTTATTTTATGTAACAACTTTTTTTTAAAATTTAATATAAAGGTTTATTTTATTGATGACCACAATAAGAATGTTTTGTTTTTTCTCTGCTCAAAAAAATCTGGTGAAAGTTAGAGATCTGTGATTGACTTTTATTTTTCTATTCTGAGATCTTCCATATAATACTTTTTACAAGAGGAGTATATTTTTCTTTGACTTGATTGTGATTATCAGCTTTTTTTTCTATTTGAAATCTTTCACCCAACAAAAAAGATTGAATATTAGCTTTATTCTTCATTGGAAATATTAGCTTTTTAAAGTTTTCATCTATTTGTACTTTTACTATTATTATTATTATTAATGTTTTTTGGTATTTTTAATGATGCTTTTGAAAGTTTGAAGGTAACATATCTTGAGTCTATTAATTCCTGTTTATTTACTTTTGAGGCATGTAATTCACACTACTCCAGAAATATTATCTCAATCTAAGAAATAATAATGTTAAATCCACATCTAGTATCCATTGATTTCTCAAGTTTGTAATGAATACTTCTGGAATGCCTAGATAGAATGAATTACTGCTAATACAATCATACATTGAACATAATGTGATGTCTTGTTGATATATAACTCTGGCTATATGCATTATACACTATTCTTCATTGACATCTTCCAGTCTTCTTGACAAGATATGAATTTATCTAGAGGTATATTTTATATTGCTTAGGGGAAAATAATGAAATAATAATTGCTCCAATATTTTCAATAAATGTAATATAATTGCTATTATTATTTATAATGGGTAATAATTCCGTTATTTTTAAATAACAATCTCCAGCCTTTTAACAAATGTAACAATTTTGAAGTCATGATGAAAACTGCACTATAACTAAATAATATTCACTATATTCTCATGATTTAGTTTATATCACCCTATTCTTTGATATTATTTTACTCTTCTAATATTGTTGTAATTATTATTAATATTTATTCTCTTTTATAGATAAAAATTGTTTAATGTTAATAGGATTTAAGCAATAAACTTATTTAATTTATACTTTTAACATTTATTATGAATGTACTGTATTACTAAATTAACTTCTTTTTTTCACTTTTTCTAAAATTTTGTTTTTTCTTTTGTACATTAGATTGATTTCAATCTTCTTTAAATAAAATAAAGATTGGCAATAGTTTATTATATTACTTTCTAGTATGTATATTAACAATTACTCTTTTATTTCTAACTACATCCCTATATTATTCTTATATTCACTTATGGCATTCAATTTTATATGTATGCTTGTATATATAAATATAATATATGTAATGCTGTGCTAGTAAATATAATCAAAGTAGAATTAAATAGCAATAAAATATGTTATTTTCCATATGCATAAATATTTCTTTTACAATTACTATTTTTATATACCTATATTGTTTTTAGATGAATTTATAATATTCATAAATTAATATTCTTATAAAATAAGTATATATTGATAAAAGACATGATATAATATATTGTTCATTTTATCCCTTAAGAATACTACCAAGACAACATTGGGGATGGAAGGGAGGGAGAATACCAAAAATATACCTTATTAAAGTAAACAATTATCTTTTCAAAATCTTAAATAATATTTAAATCAAAACTTATTAGATGATGAATTAAAATACTTTAGACTAAGTATAGTCAATTAAATAGGGATACTGTATATAGTATTTAAAAATACAGATTGAAAAATAAATTTGCTGACTTCAGAAACTTGCCAAAAGACACTGTACTTAAATAATAAAACATGGTTATCACCAAAAGTAGTTTTCCATTGCTTTTCAATTAATTCCCTCTTACAAATATTATAGTGTCAAATGGTCAAGTTTTATTATAAAGTATTGATCTAGACATTGAGTTATATTGATAATCATCAACAATGGTATACTGTTCTATGAACAGGTCAAGAGAGCAGTCACACCAAAAATTCATTCATTTCCCTACTCCATTTCTCTTCATTGCCCAGCTCTTCAATTCCACATATCTCTTCCCATCTCTTATATCATCCAGCAAGATCAATTTTTCCATCCTTTCTTTGTTTCACTTACAATTCCTTCCAATACATCTTTCATTACATTATTTTTTTTAATGTATAACCAATCCAGTTTCTTGTTGTATCTCTAATTTTCTGGATCAATCTTCTTTCTTTCATTTTATTCATCCAATTAATTTTGTCCCATTCTTCTCCATGATCACATCTCAAAAACTTCCAATGGTTTCTAATTTACTTATATTAATTTTTTAATCTTTTATATATCTTTTTCTGCGTTTATATATATATATTTACTTTTTATTCGCTATTTTTGGGCTCTTCTACAAGTAGTTTTAGATATTGTCTTCTTGAAAATGTAAATATAATTTTAAAGTCTTATTTAATAAATCTTGATTATATTTAATTTGAGTTAAAAATTAACATCATGAATTGATTTAATATGCTTTTATAATTTATAAAATTCATATATATGTTCCTTGCGTGTGTGTGTTTGTCACGCTATAAAGTATCTTCCAATTCAAATAAACAGTGATGAAAATTAATCATTGTTTGGTGAATAATCTTATGAAAAATCTTCCTTTCTAAAATTTAAGCCAAAGAAATATTTATAAATTAATAATATTAATATGAAATATATATTTTTCCAAATTAGGATTCTTAATTTATGTGAAAAATAAATATTGATGTGCATGTTTGTAAACTGTTCACGCATACACTCACTCATATATGTGCATATGTATTAAGGCTAATATATGTTTAATACCTCTTATTGTCTTCAAAATTTAAAAACTGAAATCATTAACTTATTTTTGATAAACAGTTCGTTTTAGAATGTTCTATTACAGGTAAATGCCTCAGAAATTGTATTATATTTATTTATTTTTTTAAGTATTTTTTTTGTCCATAGATATATATGTATATAAATAAATTAAAAGTCTAAAGCTAAACTAGTCAATAAAATAATCAAAATTACCCCAAATTCATAACTAATCCGGACTAGCCAAAGAAAATGAATTCCAAAACATAACCAATGACTGCTACAATCAGACTTCTCAAATGTAAAGGACTAAAAGATAAATTGTTTGTCTTTTACACTTGAGAAGTTCTTGTAACAGTGAAACCATTGGTTGTGTTTTGGAGTTTATTTTCTTTGACTAATCGGGTTTAGTTGTGAATTTGATGTTGCAATATAATTAGAGAGAAATCTACAGATGTATATAAATACAGACAGCCATAAAAAAGTTATTGTAATAAAGTAAAATTTCAATGTTTTTAATTTTATAAAAAACTTTTCATCAAATACTATATTTCAAGCATGCTTATCGTATAGAAGGATTCTTTTCAAGGGCAGAATATTGAAATGAAAGCATACTGATTCATTGTGTATTTAATTGAACACTAATGTTGCTCTGATATGATTTGTGTTCTAATATATCATATATCCTTTATTTGTGTATTAATAATGCACTATACCTTTATTGTCCTTATTTTATTTTATGGTCTGAGAATTAACCTTTATCATTAATTGTATATACATAAAATATTTGTATATGAACCAACTTTTACAATGTCTTCAATATATAATTCAGAATTTTATTGTTAAATAATTTTTTTTTCCACAAATTGATCACATTATCTACCCAAATAAGATTAATATAATTTGTTAAAATATAATAATAAAAAATACAAAGGTAAAGAAAGAAAATATGTTTATTATTATAAACCAGTAGTGTTTAATTAAATAATATTGGAATTGTATCTTATCAGACATGGAATTCATTTACGTTTATTTTACTATTTTTGTATTGAAAACATTACTTTATACATTATATAGAACTAGAATATGTTTCATCATAATATATATATATATATATATATATATATATGTATATATGTACACAAAGGGAGTAAATCACCATCCATCATGCTATGAATTAAAACCTCTCTCAATCTTGAACAACGGATCAAGAATAGGGTGAATTCACCTATTCTTGGAGATTTGATGCTTATAAACATACTTTTGTCAATATTATTGTTAGTAATTCAGAGTGAAATTAATGTATCAACTAGATGAAATATGGCACTTAATATTTATTAAACTAATAATCAATTATTCAATGCTGGAGACCAAATCTTTTAACACCTTGATTATCTCATGCTATGATTTAAATCATTCTAAATGTTGAAGAAAGGATTAAGAATAGAATGAATCAACCTATGTTTATAAGCACATCTTCTGGCTGATATATTAATTTTACTCTGAATTATTAATGTTGACAAAACTATGCTTATAAACATCAGACCTCCAAGAATAGGTGGATTAATTCTATTTTTGATCATTTGTTCAATATTAAGAGTGCTTTTAATTCATACACTGGGTGAATGTGGTTTAATTCCTTTTATTTACATATATAAAATGTACACATCACATTTTTAATAAATGTGGGTCTTTTTGGTTTGTACATTTTATATATTTGATCATACATATCTAAACAAAATTTGAAAAGTAAAGAAACTGGGGTACTATAAAGCTATTTATTTAAGGTGCTTTTTTGAATTTAATGTATTTTCTTCTACTTTGTACTTATATGTATTTATATTTTTTAATTTAATTTAGTTTTATAATATATAACTTCACTGATTTCTTCAGTGGTTCACTTTGTGCATATATGCAAGCACATGCATATATGAAAATGTGCACATGAATAAGTTTTATGAATTATATATATAAATAAAAGACTATTTCAAAACAAAGGTTTTTCTAACTATAATTCAGAGAATAGTAGTGAAAGAGAAGATATTGCTCACTGGACTTATTGAGGACTGAGCATTTTTTTATTCTCATTTTATCTTCTAGCTAAAAGTAGATAGATGCTCATTTGATAACCAATATTGAATGATTATTTGGGTTGATTATAGATTGATAACTTGAAAGAAAAATCTTGCATAGGATTAGAATGAGAAATAATGTTCAAGATTTATTTAGTTTGAATTTAAATCCAGATCTACACATGGTAAGTGGATATGCTAACACTGCAATGAAAACTTTAACATATTATAAATATAGTCTGATATAATATATAGATCTTTCTTCATATACCTAAATAAATAATGTGAAGGATTGTAATAATTAATTATTAACGACATAACATTAAAAATATATAGTTCATCATCTGAAATTGGTCAGTAAATTTATCTTAGCTATTATCACTTGAAGCATTCTTCTTTTATCATATTGTTTGCAAAAGTGATTACGTTTATATTCTTTCTAGAGAATCCCCAGGATCATATTTACTTGACTTGCATTTTTGTGGGCTATTTGAGGTACTTTCTGTTGAGAACTCATGCTACATTATAATATAATTGCTTATATTTACTAATGAATATTAAAATCTAAGTCTTCAAATTAAAAGCAATTTTATTTTTATGATTTAGATTTTTTTTTTTTTTTGAGAAAATAAATTTCTATTTTTTTTAAAAGTTGGAATTCTTATATATCTTGGGCAAAAATTTCAATCAATGATTCCCATATAGAGGTAATATGAAAAAATAAACTGAATAATGATAGGAAAAGGTGCATGCATTAATTAATGTAAAGTAGTATATATAATTAGTTTCCAACCAGTAACCACCTAAACAAAAACCACCCATGCATTAATTAATGTAAAGTAGTATATATGTACAATTTCTATGAATTCATTGTATTTTTGAATTTTTAATGCTTTTGAATCCTATTTTTGTGCTATTAACAGTTACAATGTATAAATTTGAAATAGCAATTTCTATATTAATTATTAATATTTTGCTAATATAAAGGCTACAATTTATAAGTTAAGTGAAAAAAGTTTGGATAATACTGTTATAAATTATCATAATTAACGTTTTCTTCCCCCATACCTTCAAAAGAAAAAATTATCTTAAATTTTTTTAATATTTTTTAAAAAAAATATTCTTATATATGTATGATATTTCAGTATATTTTAATCTTTTCTTCTTGTATGTATTTTTTAATATACATATTTATAAAAAAAAAAAAATATTCAACTATAGTTTCCTGTCTTAGATGTCAACATTCGATATCAGGTAAATATGGCTGAAGAAGCTATGTTATTTAAAGTATAAACATTTTGTAAAATTACTTTTTACTTTTCTCTTGAAATGATTAGTTGATCTAGAGGTTAAATTAATTTGATATTTACTTTTTTGTTTGTTTGGGTTTTTTTTACTTATAAATCTTTACATTATTTTTTATTTTATTTATGTTTATCAAGATATTAAGTAAAGTAATAATATTTTATTACCTTCAATAAACGTTACTTGCTATTATTAATGTACGTTGATTTCATTCAATGCTTCTATTTTAATTTCTAGGGTAAAAGAAAATGTCACTCTGCGAATTGTTTTAATTAAGGTTTCTAAGCAAAGAGTTCCTTTTCATAGAAATCTCAATTAGTCAAAACATAAATTATTTTATATCACATTATAATAGAAAAATTTAAATTCATTACTGCATCTTTCAATTAAATATTAAACAAATATATTAAAACAGGTATTTCAACAGATAAAAACTTTTTTATATTTTTATAATGTTTTGTTATCTTTATTTTTTTTACATAACCCTAACCCTCTTCTATTAGTATTTAATACAAACATTTTTATTATATTTTAAAATAATACCTAGTTAATTTATTTTTGTGTGTACATATGAAAAGAAGATGTATTTTTAATACATTTGTAATATTAAATTCATTTATATATTATTTTTCAATTATTGGAAATTTGAATTTTGGCAATAGTGAGCACTAATTAGTATCACAAAATATATATATCAAACAATAAATTATTTAAATTCACCAATTTAATAACTATCATCAAACCATTTGTGCTATCATCTGTATTTTCTATTATTCTTTTCAGAAATAATAAAAAAACTGTAACTCAAATATAATAATTTTTAATTTTGGGTGAATATAAACATTTTTTGTTTGATATATGTATTTTTTGTAAAATCAGCATAATGAAAAGCATTTAAAGTTTTTACTGAAAATTATCCCATATATTATTTAGCTCTTGAAGTTGTTTTAAATCACTTTGCTTAAATTGTTCATTCTTGAAACATTCAAAAATTGAATTTAAATTTGATTTAATTTTAACAGAGTTAATAAAAAATGCAAACATAGGCCTTATGATTTTTATTAATCATTTCTTTTTTTAATGTCTATTGCAAATATGTATTTTATAATACTAACTGTTCTAATTATTATTAGTTCTATTTTAATTATTCATTATTATAAAAATATAATTTTTTGCAATAAAGGAAATTTAGTAAGAATGAATATTATGTAAATGTAGATCAGAATTAATTTCTAAATAGGTATACCTTATTGCATAGAAAATAAAATGCCTTTTAATAATAAAATAAAAACTGACTTATAATTTAGAAGAAAAATATCTATTTTTAAATATTCAATATTTTATAGGAAGACCACATATTAAAGACATCTGCATGTCTAAGAACTACCATAGAATTATGAAAAGATATTTGTAAATTTAATGTTGAGCATTTATATGATATAAATTATGAACATGTGACAAGTTGCTGCATATGAAGATAAATATGAAGTAATATTAAAATTACTACTGTTTCTAAGTTTTTAGTCTAGTTGCCTCCTTAACCATTTTCTGAATTCTGTACTTTCTTAACTTTATAATAACCAAGTAACCAAAAAATTGGGAAGGTATAATATGACATTTTCAAAATATTTTTATTTAAATTTTGAAATGTGTTTATTTATATACGTTAAAATATATAATTGATAATAGATCTACAGTATAAACAATGTATCTTTTTTGTTTGTTTTTAGCTAACATTAATTTCGTATTGTCATATAAATTTAATAAATCATTAAATTTATATGTCGGTATCAGAAAGTTTAAAATTCCAAACTTTCATTTAAATGCAAACACCCATTTTAAAAACTTCCGCATAAAATAACTTACATATGTTTATATTATGTTCATTTAATATATATAGAAATAAATTCTATTATGACACATGTATACATATGCATCAATATTTATGTATACCATATATTAAAAATGCACTTTTCCATAAATATACACATACACAAAACATATATATATAGATATTCACTTTGAAGAAGCTCAATAATATTTTAATCACTATATCATTGTTTTACTGTATATAATCGTATTCTTTGGCTCACCTTTCCTCCATCTGCCATAAATACTTAAAATTATATATTTTACAATAACTTATTTAAGTATAGGTTTGTATATATGGTTAAAAAAAGATATAAATAAAAGAGGTAGTAGTAGTTGTAGTACTAGTTAGTAATATTGTAGTGGTTTAGTGAGAAGGATAATATAGAAAATTTCCTCTCACTTTTTTTAAATTATTTTTAACAAAACTTTATATGTGTGTGATTATATAATAAATATTTATATACACACACACAAAGAAAACCATAAATGCATAAAAAAGATGTAAAAATAAAACAAAGATATTAAACTAAAAACTGATATTTCCTGTTTATCATAGTCTCCACTAACATTGACATAACTATCCCAATATTTTACCAGTTTCTCAAAAACATCAGCATTAAAGTCTTTTCTTTTGTTTAATACCTCAATCGTTTGCACACATCTTTTTCAACTTCATCATTATAATTATTTCTGATAAGTTTGCCATAACAATCATTTATCACTAGATATCATTTTCAGATTGGTTTTTTTACACCTAAAAAACGCACAACATCCTTTTTTTTTAGTAGTATACTATCCAAGTATGTCATCATTTTAATTACTGAATCTAGTCACAGAAGTGAACATTTACATCTGTTTCCTCGACTGTGACTATGTTGCATAGTGATTTCATTCGTCTTATATATAGAAAGCTCTTTTATGGTTATTCATAATCTACTTATTACTCACCTTCTTATACGGTTTAATCCCTTTTCTGTAGATAGTTTTTTGTTTCGTTTTTAAACTATGTTACTAATTTGTAAAAAAAAATTTAAATGTATATATTTTTTTTTCTTCTCATTTTTTGTAGATTTTTTGTAATTTAAAATTTCCTGATGTTATAAAAATTCATATGTATATAAAACATTTTATTTATTTTTTTTATAACTTTTTTGTCAAAATACACATTAATAAGCATGTACAAAAAATAATTTGCCTTTTTTTTTGATACCATTTTCTTTTTAATGATTGTATATGTGTGTGATCAAATGAGAAGTAATGATATATATATATCACCAGATCTTGTATAATATGAAATTGTGACAATGGTAAGCTAATGTATATTTAGATACACACATAAAAATAAGTGTACATATGCTAACGTAAAATGCATATTATGTGGCATTTAACAATAAACTATATTTATTAATTTTTAATATATTGTTAATATTATTGAAATTAAAATAAAACTAAACAAATATTGGTTTGTTTTTAGTGTTAGCAAATGCAACATTTACATAAAATACATTTTTTCAATAAACAATAATTTCATCGTTCCATCATTGGTTTTTCAATGAAGTGAACGATTGAATTGTTAGAAGAATAAGATCAAACCTGTCCATTAAAATTTAAAGAATTGTTATTTTAATATAAGCCGAGCATTAATTATATATATGTGTGGGAGATTATGATCTGACCGAACTGATGATTGCTTATTCTATACGAAATATGTATATTGGGGATCATTTATTCTTTTCACATGTGTGGTCATGTGTATCGGTTGTTTGAGATGGAGTGAGAATGAATATAGACTGAAAATGCTAAGTTCAAATCCCTCTATTTTCTATAGTAGACATTCAGTATATTGAATGAATAGTTTAATAATGTTTATAATCCACTGCTGAGTCTATCAGTTTCACTACTAATATTAATGGATCTAAAGTTTGCTAGGCACTCTTTTTTTTTTATTCAAAAGTGCTCTGAACATTGAATTATTGATTAATTCAGGTGGTTCCCTGATGTTATTATTTATTACAAGTATATCAAGTACAGATTTTGATGTTTATGAAAATAGAATGGAAATGACTAAGCTCTAGACAATTAAACAAATCTACCATACTATATTTAGCAAACTAAAGAATAGAGCAGATCTCTTGATAGATTTGTTTAACTATTTTGTGGCTAGATAGAGCATAGTCATATCAAACTTCATTTTAACATATATAATGCTATGCAAAGTTAGTGTTCTGGGGGTGTGTAAGGAATGTTATAATGAAGTTATCTGGCAAATGGATATTCTTATATATCACAGTGATAGATGATGATAAAATATAACATCAACACAACATCACAATTATTGAAAGCATAATTTGAATATCAATGTAATTAAATTATTATAGAGACTAGATTTTTTATTATCTCATTATAAATGAATATTAAAAAACTTCTTGTGTGAAGCAATACATTATTCATTAAAATATACTTCTAATCATTTTCTCATTTTTATTTTGTATTTTCTTATTAGCCAACATCTATGATTATGCTCTCAAATACTATCCACCCACACATTTAATTTTTGTATGTCAAAAATAAGAAAAAAACATATATCATAAAATTTGAAACACACTTTAACTTCAATCTGTAACTTCACTTTATTTTTATGACTCGTAATATTTATTACAATTATGTAGAGGAATAGTGGAATCAAAATCTTCAAATACAGATATACTGGTTGAGTAAGTTATTCACTTCCAATCAGTCATCAGTGCCATTTAATAAGGAATCCTAATCTTTTAACATTTGTATTCAACAATATGTAAAACTTGATTTGTAAGCATCAAAAATGTATGTAGACTGAGAGGCAAATAGAATTAAAACAATTCATCCTGTCATCAGATAACATGAAAATTATACAAGCAAACACAGATTTCTTTTGAGCAATTTCTTCATATTTAAAGCTATTTATTGTAAGAGTGATAAATCAATGAACATTGTGTTATAATACAATTATAGATACATTCATTACTATCCAACATTTCTATTTTCTGTCTTATGATCCTTGCAGTTAGTTTTTATAATTCTTTCAACCAGCAGCTCATTTATTTTTACTATTATACTAACCTTTGGAAATTCAAAAACATTGTTTTTATATCAAAAGCAGCTTAAATAAGTGGGAAGAACATCAACTATTTTTGACATTTTTAACAAAATAGTTATTTGGCTTCCAAAGCAAAATTAGTATGTATATAATCTTTATTTAGCTTTCTAAGTTGTGCTGTATTATATTTTCTTTTAGATTAATCATTAGTTTCACTTTCTAACCAATTTCTTAAAAGAAATTCTGTTTTTATACTTTGGATGAATTCAGCAGTTACAGTTAATAGGTAATCTGACCTATATCAACTTATAAGATATTATTTCTTGAATTTTAGAAACATGATGTTTTAAGTTTCAGTTTGGGGTCTTTTAGTTTTTAAATTCATTGCTTTGCCACTGTACTAAACTAGGCATGATCAATTCTTTAGAAGATTAAAGAAATTGATTGAAAGGATTAAATGATGATATGGCAGCACCTACTCTTTTGGCATACATTTTTCCATAAGAATGTATCTAGATTTGTAACATATACAGATATATAATTGCCATTCCACTATTTCAAATATAAAACCCCAATCCCAAAATTAGGTGGCTTCAATCTTGAGACATTGAATAAAATTTTAACAATTCCAATCTCTAAAAAATAATTTGAAATATTGCATCTTATTTATAAATAATTAATAATTGTATAATTGGAAGTTTGGAAGAGAAATTTCTATTTGTGAATAGCTGAGATATTTGACATATTAAGAATAATTCTACAATAAGTGTTCCCCTACCATTAAAAAGCTGAAAAGCAAATTAATGAACTATTATTTTTATGTACAAATAAATATTCAAAATTTAGGTATATAGAGTACTTCTTAAAATTAATAATTGTTATTTATATTTATTTTGAGCAACATGTAATGCTTAGAAATACAAATTGTTAATGGTGGTGCAGGGTAACACAAGATTTATTGTTAAAATATTTTTAAATCTGGTGAGTTAACTCATTCACTCCCAGTACTCAAATATGGAACTCAGCACATTTCTCTTAATCTTTACATGATCTATCCAATATATCCTTCATAATTCATTTTTATTTAGGCCAGTTCAACTTTTTTCTTTTTCTTAATTTCTTTTCTTTTTTTTTCTTTTTGGTATTACAATTTATATTCCAAGATTTTCCAATATTCAAAACAAGATTACCTCAATGCACTATCACAAAAAAATAACTGCGTGGGGCAACTGAATATATATTAAAAATTACATATTTTGACAAAGTTTTTTTTTTTAAATGTACTTCGAGGTTTTAAATCAGTTTTGGTAAATTTAACACTTGGACTTTGAATATGGTTCAAACTTTAAGATTACTTACTTTATTAAGAATTACAGCGAAAAATCACTGGTATAAAAAAGCTGCCATTCATTTATAAATTTTGAACTGATACAGGATGATAAAAAGAAAGGAAATATTAAAAATGATCCATCAAGAAGAATTGAATATTTTGATTTCTTTAAAATGATGTGAAAAAAAATTAGTAAGGATACAACAAAATATAATTGTAAATTATCAGGGAAAGTTATAGAAGAGAATAAAAGTTTTAAACTTATCTTGATATTAAAAAGTTATTTTAGCAGTAAAATGAAAATATGGAACTATTATTAAAAAAAGGAATGACAACATGAAATGTATGAAAGAGTTCTACAAAGAGTTATTTAATGAAGAGCAAGAAAACAAAGTAACACTATAATTATTACATGTGAATTATGAAACAAATGAGGTGAAATATGCAATTAAATCTGTAATGAAGGGAAAACTCCAGGAAATTTTTGAATTATTATTGATATCATAAAAGAACGGAAAAAATTGAAAAGTTGAACATAACTATATTGAATATCTACATAATAAAATTGTATTGGATGAATAGACTAGTAATACTGATACTTTAGAAAGATCATAAAAAAGGATTAGAAATTACAAACTTATCAGTTTCCTCTAAAAATGTTTATTAAAATAATTACAGCAAACTTTGGATTGAAACCAAACAAAAGAACACTGGATTTAAAAATTGGGTTTAGCAATTAGATTATATCTAAATATTGAGAGAAGTAGAAAAAAACATAAATTTGAGTAGACATTATATTTTGGATGTGTAGATTATGAAATGATATTTGATTCTAGAATCATTTCCATAATGCCTAAAGGTTTGGATCATCAAGATATAGACCTGCAATATTGTCATTTTAAAAAAAAAATTTAAAATGCAAAAGCCTTAATTAAATTATTTGGTAATATTAAAAGATTACTGAGAGTGTATGACAGGGTGTTTCCATTGCTCCAAAACTCTTAACAGTTTTATAAAAAAAAAAAATTTGTGAATAAAATAGAATGCAATAAAAATACATAAAGATTTTTTAAGTCATCTCAATTTTATAAATGTTTTTTGTAAGTAATTCTTCAAAGTTTCAGAAAATGTTTCAAATGTTATATCGATAATAATATTGAATTAAAAGAAGTTAACTATTGTATACATATAATTTTATCAGATTATTTGTGCAGATGGAAATATAATAGTTGAAATTAATCATAGAATTAAATTTGGATGAAATGTTTTCTATAGAAATAATTTAATATTCAAAGGAAATATATCTGTGAAAAAAAATTTTCTTTAATAGATGTGTTTTACTTGTTTTATGGATCAAAGGCTTAGACACTAACATAAGAATAATATAGAGAAACTGCAAACCATTTAACAAAGTATGGAGGGCTAAATATTGAGATTAATAAAGGTTCATAAATGAAATAATTTGGTGAGAGAAATACAATTCCCATTGATATCATTTAAAAAATTGAGATGGAATTAGGTTGAACATGTCACTTAAAGAGATGATAATAAATGGACAGCTAAATCTTAAATTGGATCACAAGAGATTATAAAATATTTAGAAAGATACTACATGCGAAATGAATGAATGGAATAAGGAAGTGTATTTGGATTGACATGGAGAAGCTATTTAACCGTTAGCATAATTTTTTCATTTAAAATATTTAAATTTCAAAAGTCATTGTAGGAATCACTTTTTCTTGTTTTTAATTATTATAGTGTGGCAGCCATATCCATTGTCTTAAAACTCGTTGATTTATTCATTTGCTATATATATAAAACTTTAAATTTCTAGTTTATGTAATAATTACTATGCATTACTATTGCAAAATATCACTAAATTGCTGTGCTTACCATAGGTAAGCATCTATGAAATTATTGATTTAATTTTATTTAGATATTATATCTTTAATATTTTATCATTATCAATTTTCAACACAAGAAAAAGATTAGTACAGTAATTAATTATCTTGGTGTTTTAATGTGTATATGTAACTTAAAAAATATTAATTGTTAAATTTTTTTTTTTTTTAATTTGATCCAGATTTTATCTGATGCAAAGCATTTTTTAAAACTTATTTTCATTACACACAAAAAATTCACAAATAATAAAACATGTTTAGTAAGAAATGTTTTAAATATCTGCATTTTATATATGTGGGTGTGTTGTTTATTGTACAGTAATTTGTTGTCTTTAAAATTTAATTCTCTTAATGTGTATGCTATATATTTCTTTAATTTTTGATAAACCTATACATTTATTTTGTATACACTATACATATATTAAAATAAGTGGACTGTATATTTTATTGGAAATGTATGATGCATCAGATACTGGCTAAATCAAGTTTCACATTGGGCTGCTAAATTTAAGCAACATCCAAATATAGAAAAAATAATGGTCTAGCTTCCCTACCAACAATATTTTTATGTTATAAAATATTTTATTGGGGTGCAAAACTAGATATAAAACTGACTGGTGAATATAGTATACAAACAACTAGATATGGATGGACATGCGTGTACACACATGCATAAATAAATTACAAATTTACATTACTAAAATCAGGGTAAAAATAATATAATGAACACCATAGAGAATTAAAAAATTATTTATTTAGTATAAGGATTTTTTAGATTACTTTACTATTAATTATATATAAGAAAATTTATATAAATTTTAATCAGAAATTAAGGGTAGCTTTAATTCTATAAATGTAGCCATAAATTCAATAATCATTAACTGTAACTGTAATTTTCCTTATTTTATTTAAATATGTAATTGTATGAATTACGCTAATACAAGAAAAGATTACATTCTGTTAGATATTTAAATAAATAATTTGCTGAACATTGCTTTCGAGCTGGGGGGGGGGGGATCATAATTGTAGTACTTTTCTTTTCAGTCCAATGGGTGTTAATATTGAAGAAAACGTGATTTGTTCTGGAAATTGTATATGTAAATTACATATTTACATATCAATCAGTAAATTGGATATTTACATATTAATGCTGCATTTGTTATTGAAGCAGTCAGATCTGAGTTCGATCCTAGCTTCATGACCTCTAGCCATAAGCCCACTTCAAACCCTAGTACTAATCTTAAATTTCCGATGCAATGGGGCTTTATACGTTCAATCCACGCTAATTTCCATAAAGAATAACTTATTTCATAAATGTGTATTCAAATAACTAGTTTCAGATTTAAATTGATTAATTTTATTAATAAATTCATGATAGAATTATTCATGAACTTATATGTATTATAACTGCGTGGATTGTGCGTATATATTTGTAAATATTTAAATATATATAATTGTTTGAAAGTTTCATTGCGTCGGGAATGTTTGATTTTATTTTTAAATAATTTGTTTAAGTTTTATTGATTAAAAGCTACATTCTTTCAATAAGCTTTCAGATTTTCCCTTTCCAAAAACAACAGTTAAAGTTTTATTAATTAGAAAAAAAGATAAGGATTTCCTAATTAAAATTATTTTCTGATTTTAAGAATTCATTTTCTAATTAGAAAATGAATTCAAGTTAATGAGTTTGAAAGCCTTATCGAAGGAATGTATCTAAAAACAACCAGTGAATTTTGTAACTTTGATAAAAAGAAGCACTAGCCCGAAGGCATCAAATACAGATATATAGCTCTGAAAAGTTTGGAAAAAGCGATCTTTGTTGTAGAGAAATGCAGTGAATCCTGTGCATTTCAATATCAAAAATTTAAATAGTGCTTCGATCATGGTGAAGGGCTAAAACATCAGGAATCTGGCTGCGGTTCCTGAAGTCCCCTGAAATCTTCAATGAAGCTGCTGAATCTTTTCCGGACCAATCATGCTGCTAAAATTATGAAAAGCCACTAAAATGCTGTTCAAGTAATCGACCAAATGGTGCCTACATTTTACTAACCTGGATGTGTAAATTAAGGAAACCAGCCCCGGAAGAAATGGGTAATATATTTCCATAATGAACCTTAAACTATCTGGCCAGTTTCCGAACTTTACTTTACACTCCCTTTAAGAGCTCTTCTCATTTATAATGTAATAATACTCTGTGTAAAACCTTTTATTTATGCTAATTTAACTTTCATAGTAATTCTCTCAACCTCTAGTCTTTAACTTTCCTTTCTTATGTGGTGGTTCATTTATTTTATTATGTATATTTATTGAGTAAATTTATTAATGTCGTTATATTTTTAATTATATGCCAATAATCTTCCGACTTGATGATCTCCTTTCATTTTCTTTGCAATACACAAGCAATATAAACTTAATTCTGATAGTTAATTCTCGCCCATCAGAACTAGATTAATACAGTTCTATCAATCATCGAGTTGAAAGAAATTATTAAATGATTGTTATTTTTATCATTGGCTAATAATAAATTATTAGCTCCATTTTTAATCTATGCCACTGCTATTTTCTCATTTCACTAATATTTATTTATTATTCAAATATAATCTTAAAATGTTTTTTGCAAAAGGGTCGATAAAGGAATCAACTAAATATACTCTAATTCAAATTTCAGTTAATTGCTATTTAGATTCAGGAAGGGCACGATGATTGGGGCATAATTAATATGATTTGCAAATACTTTAAAATAGTTTTCCTTAAAAGCTCGTTTGACTTTAATTAATTGATCAAGTCATCATGTGGAGCATTCTATATGGGTTTTAGTATTCAAACGATGACTATCAAGTCATCATCTTCAACGTTACTGACGTAGGGCAATCTTCCGCTCCGTTAGGCTGGTCGGTGATATATTTCTGTTATTTTAAATTATCGAGGAAGAAAGCACATTCTCTCCTGTTCATATTAGTCAAAGGGCATAAGACTTGTCAGATCAAGCCGCCATAGGACTTCGATTATCGACTCAGCCATCATCTTTCAATTTCACTTTATAGCTCATAATTCGTCAGCACCGTTACCTCTCTGTTCCAGTAAAGCCCGCTCTGATGCTCATAATTCGTGATGAAGTGATTTAAATTAAAGTCCAACAAATTCTCCGTTATATCTCAAAATAAGTTTTCTAATAAAGATTAAAAGTTATGCCCTAAAATACGTATCTTGCTCTTCACGAATGGATTTGCGAATGTGAAATAAATATCACATTCTTTTGTATAAAATTAGAGTAATAATTTCCTTTACTAATGAATACCTTTATCTGCCTTTATTTTTTTGTTGGGGGCATAGACATAGAATTCCAAAATATTGCGTAATACTCATTGGCATATAATAAGGACTGCCACTCTTATTATAATTGTAAACTTTGTTTAAGGACTAGAATTAATTAATATAATCATTATTAAAATTAAAACAACAACTATTATTATTAAATATTTTCTAAACACACTTGGTTTCTTAGTGCTTAATTCCTTCATAATTATTTTAATGTTAATGCTCGCTGTCTGTGTTGGCAACCCAAACATATACATATGATTCGATTTAAAAAATTATCTTAAGTTAATTCATTATCTAATATTAGTGTCAGTTCAGGGGTCTCTAATCCTCACCAACCATTGAGCTAGTTTCTTGGTGCATAGCACTGTGCCGTCGATTTAGATTTCTACTAATCTGAGCTGGGGTTTGAATTCAGTTTGAACCGCCTGAGTTTGAATCCGACTTGCGTTCAGGTGGTGGGTTTTTCGACTGGTACAATATATAACTTTGCTAAAAAAAAATTATATTTCTTCACTTGCTTTTTTTAAGATATCAATTATAATTCCATCATTACCTGGAACTTTTCCCTTTATAGACTTAATTGCATGTTTCATTTCTTTTAAAATCTTCAGCAATTTAGAAGATATAGTAGTTATAGTAGGTACTTTTCTTTATTGCTATATAATTCTTAATAGAACTCTTCTACAAATTTCATGATACCATCTCTCTTTTTAATAATAGTTCCATCTTTTTATTGCAGAAAGAAGTTTCCTACTAATACCAAGATGTTGTTTTACATTCTTGAGACTTTTATTCTCTTCTAAATCCTTCCTTGCTAATTCATAATTATACTTTTTTATATTGTTATCAACTCTTTTTTGTACCATTTTACAAAATTTGTGATATTCAATCAATCCTTCTTAATTCATTATTTTTATATATTTTCATATTCATTATTTTTCTTCAAAAATTGTCTTGTCCCAATACTTGTTATTTGTTGCATTTTTGTATCAGCTACTTTTGTTGCAATTTCTAGAAGTGAAAATAGTTATTTTAACTATTGATTTTATTCAAATCTGAATAATATTTAAAAAAATTTAATATTTGAAAATGATTTGCAAATTCTAATTTAAATTCATTGGAATATTTTTGAAGATTAGGAATATCAACTATGATACTGTTTTTCTTTTAACTTTTTATCTCTAGTTTTGTATTAATATATATCTTACACTAATTGATGATCATTTCCTGCGATGAATTTATTAAAAAAATGATTTTCAAATACATATTTTCTGTTAGTCAAAATATTCAATTCTGCTGTACCTTTATTGGATGCTTCAATGTCCATTTCCATTTAGTATTTTTCTCAAAAAAATAATTCATAATATAAAGTTTTTATTTTTCTGCAAACTCCACAATTGTATGTTCTCTTCTATTTCTATCACCATATTCAAATTAACTTATAGCACTTTCATCAATTGTTTACCAATTCTAGAATTAAAGTCTCCCATGGTAATTTTAAAATGTTATTTAGTCTGATTAAAAGCCTTTTGTGAACTCATATAAAAATCTTTTCCTTCATCACAATGAGAACTTGTTGTGGCATAAACCTGAATTATCTGCATTTGGCATCTACATTTAAGTTGAGTAATTAATTTTGCTACTCTGTCTGATATGACATCAATCTCCATAATGTTGTTCATCCATCTTTTATATATAATAAATTTTTCACTTTGTACCTTTATAATACAGTATACATTCATTTTTTTAAAGGAATAGTCTCTTTTAATTTCCCAAAGTCCAAAAATGCCTCATTTAATATTAGAAATTTCTTCTTCAAATTTTTGCAATCTTTATTTACTTAAAAGTGAGCTGTAGTTGTAATTACTTAAATAAAAGGTCATCATTAAATGGCAGCTTGGGTCTGCAATTAGGAAATTTTTAGCAACCTCTGCCTTTGACTTCCAACCACTCACTGCCTTGGTTGGGGACATTACAGCCTGCTAGAAATAAGGGTCATGATTTAGTTTTGTCTGTCATGATTGTAAATATCTAAGAAAAATTCACACCCACATTCATTCAGATTTCAAGAAAACTCAACTGATATTTCAATTAAGAGCTATCAGCCAACTGAAAAAAAAGGTCATGAGTTTCTTGATCTTAAAATCAGAGATCAAAGGCAATAAACTCACCACACTGATGTATATTATATAAATAATCGCATAGTAATAACAGCTGCAACAACATGATTGTCTAGAGTGGACATTAGGAATTTGACCCACTTGATTCCTTTAGAGGAATCAAAGTGTCTTCTTTCAGATAACAGCAAATTTATCTGCATCTGGTGAAACTATATCTTGAATTATTGACAAGTACTATCTGTTTAACAGTTTTTTTATACATTATCTATGAGTCAACTTTTGGTGGAGTAATATATGCTTGCAGACTTAAGCATGACAATAATATCATAACTTTTAATTGAGAATCCAGAAATTTTGTGTAAGAACTTTTTCTCTAATAAGGATATAATATTTACTAAAAGAATAAATTAATGCTAAAGAATTTGCTTTACAATCTCAAGTAATGTCAGATAGATTTCCAAGGAGATTATTTATATAAATTATTTTAGATCTAGTTCTAGATAAATGTAGAAAAGTTGAAGTTTTCAGTTTTTTCATATCCTTCTTGATTTCTTTATTTCAGGAAAGAACCTTTTTTGTAAAGTCAGTTCATGTTATCAATATAATGTTTCTGCATTCTATTTTCAGAAAATCACTGATGAAAATATTGCAATGGTATGAGATATAAATGTATAACAAACAAAAGCAATAATAACTATTACCAGAGCAAAGCAAAGAATCCATATAAAAAGTAAATGTAAATAATAAACATAGCAGATAATCATCAATAATTATTATTTATAACTGGATTTAAAAGAGGCATATTATAAAATCAGCTGCAGAAAGGAGTTTGCTATTAACTGAAAGGAGACCCTTTGATTCCTCTTGGAGGCCTTAAAGGAACCGAGCAGGGCAAATTCCTAATGTCCACTCCATACGTTCTTGTCGTTGCAGCTGTTATTACTATGTGATTATTCATATAGTATACGAACATGGATGGGCTGCTCACCAACACGCATTAGCCAGCATGGTGAGTTTATTGGCTTTTTACCTCTGAGTTTAAGATCAAGAAACACCATGGTCTTTTTTCTCAGTGCCTGATAAGGCAGAATGAATGTTTGTGTAAATGATAAATATTTTTCCAATACATATATACAATTATGACAGACAAAAATAAAGCATGGCCCTTATTCCCAGGAGGCTGTAAAGTCACCAACCAAGGCAGCAGTTGGTGGCCGAAGGCGGAGGGTGCTAAGAATCCCCTGATTGTGGACCCAGGCTGCCATTTGATGATGACTTTTTATTTAGGTACTTACAACTGCAGATCACTTTCAAGTGAAGGAAGATTGCAAGAATTAGAAGAAGAATTGTCTTATATTAAATGGGACATTATTGGACTTTGTGAAGTTAGAAGAAAAGGTGAAGAAACAATTGATTTAAAAAGTGGACATATACTCTATTATAAAGGCACACATATTGGAAATACAAGTGGAGTAGGATTCATTATAAATAAAAAGTGGAAGAACAATATTGTGGAGATTGATGGTGTATCGGACAGAGTTGCAAGATTAGTTATACAACTTAATAGCAGATACCAAATGCAGATAATTCAGGTTTATGCCCCAACAAGTTCTCATAGTGATGAAGTAGTAGAAGATTTTTATATGGATGTACAAAAGGCTTTTGATCAGAGTAAACAACATTTTAAAATTGTTATGGGAGACTTTAATGCTAGAATTGGTAGACAAATGAAAGATGAAATTGCTGTAGGTAATTTTGGTTATGGTAATAGAAATGAGAGAGGACATAGACTTGTGGAGTTTGCAGAAAAAGAAAAACTTTATATTATGAATTCATTTTTTGAAAAAAATGTTAAAAGGAAATGGACATGGAAGCATCCAAATGAAGGTACAGCAGAATTGGATTATATTTTGACTAACAGGAAATACATATTTCAAGATTGTAATGTTCTTAATAAATTTAACACAGGAAGTGATCATCGATTAGTAAGGTGTAAGTTATGTGTCAATGTAAAACTAGAGAGACAAAAATTATTAAGAAAAACAATATTTACAGTTGATATTCCTAATCTTCAGAAACATTCTAATGAATTTAAATTAGAACTTACAAATAGGTTTCAAGTGTTAGGAGATTTTGAACATGATTCAGATTTGAATGAAATTAATATGAAAATAACTGATACACTTTTAAAAACTGCAACAAAGATAGCTGGTAGAAAAAAGCAGCAATTGACTAATAAAATTTCTACTGAGACTAGAGAATTTATGAAGAAAAGAAGGAATATGAAGATATACAAAAATGATGTATTTAAAAGAATTGAATATCTCGAATTTTGTAAAATGGTACGGAAAAGAGTTGAAAATGATATAAGAAAGTATAACTGTGAAATAGCAAGGAAAGCTATAGAAGAAAATAAAAGTCTCAAAAATGTTAAACAACATTTTGGTATTGGTAGGAAATTTATATCTGCAATAAGAAAAAAAGATGGAATTATTACTAAAAAGAGAGATAACATCATGAAATTGGTAGAAGATTTTTATCAAGAATTATATAGTAATAAAGAACAAGTACCTCCTATATCTATTACATCTTCCGAATTGCCCAGAATTTTAAATGAAGAAGTGAGACATGCAATTAAATGTATGAAGAAAGGAAAGGCTCCAGGAAATGATGGAATTATAATTGATATATTAAAAGAAGGAGGTGAAGAAATAGAAACAATTTTAGCAAAGTTATATACCAAATGTCTAAATGATAAAGATGTACCGGAAGATTGGAAGAATGCAGTAATAATATTAATATTTAAAAAAGGTGATAAAGAAGATATTAGAAATTACAGACCTATCAGCCTTTTATCAGTTTTATATAAAATTTTTACCAAGATAATTACAACTCGTCTACAGAGAACTTTGGATTTCCACCAACCAAGAGAACAAGCTGGATTTAAAAGTGGTTTTAGTACAATAGATCATATCCAGGTATTGAGAGAAGTCATAGAAAGGACAAATGAATATGAGTTGTCATTATGTTTTGGATTTGTAGATTATGAAAAGGCATTCGATTCTATACACATTTCTTCAGTGATTAAAGCATTGGATCATCAAGGTATAGATCCAGGATATTGTCATATTTTAAAGAATATTTATAAAAATGCAACAGCAACAATTAGATTACATAATGATACTGGAAAAATCAACATTGAGAAAGGTGTAAGACAAGGTGACTCCATATCTCCAAAACTTTTTACAGCAGTGCTGCAAGAAGTATTTTGTGGATTAAAATGGGAAACTAAAGGAATGAAAGTAAATGGAGAGTATTTAAGTCATTTAGATTTTGCAGATGATGTAGTTGTTTTTGCAAATAATGCTTCAGAGCTGCAGGAAATGTTGCAGGAGTTAGCAGATGAAAGTAGAAAAGTAGGACTAAAGATAAATGTTAAAAAGACTAAAGTAATGTTTAATCGATTTGCTCAAAATATGAAAATAAAGATTGATTATGAAGAATTAGAAGAAGTTAACAGTTACAAATACCTAGGTCAGATTATTAATACAGATGGAAACATAATGGAGGAAATTAATCATAGAATTAAACTTGGTTGGAGTGCTTTTGGTAGAAATAACTTGATACTAAAAGGAAATATGCCTATGTGTTTGAAAAGAATGGTTTTTAACAAATGTGTTTTACCAGTTCTTACTTATGGATCTGAGACTTGGACACTTAATAGAAGAGCAATACAGAGACTTCAGACCACTCAAAGGAGTATGGAGAGATGTATGTTGGGAGTAACAAGAAGAGATCGAAAACACAATGTATGGGTAAGACAACAAACAGGTGTTACTGACCTTATTGAAAAAATTAAAAGATTGAAATGGAGTTGGGCTGGACATATTGCTAGAAGAAATGATAATAGATGGACAATTGAAATTTTAAACTGGATTCCAAGAGATTGTAAAAGACCCAGAAAGAGACCACATGTGAGATGGATGGATGAAATAAGAAAATGTGCAGGGGTGTTGTGGAAAAGAGAAGCTAAAGATCAGAGAAGATGGATTAAACTTGGAGAGACCTTCATCCTGCAGTGGATTGATAATGGTTGATGATGATGATGATTATAAAATCCTAGGCAGACCATTGGTGTTCAGAGCCATCATGTGCCAATATACTTCTATAAATAAATTTGTAATCACCAATCTAAAATATATGAGTGTGTGGACTTTAAAAGTCACACTCTGTACTTTAATACCAATGAAAAAATTTAAAAAGAATTATATAAATGACCATATACATATGTCACATATACTACTATGTGTGAACTAGCTTGGGATTGCAAAGAATCCTAATAACTACATGTGAAGTAGAACAAGCACGTCCTACTTAATCTATATTGCTATTAAATAGCTTCACTGGATCAACATAAATAATAAATTTATTAATCAATTAATAATAAATAAAATAACTGATAAAACATGTCTGCCATTTTACAAAACACTACACTTTCCAATACAAATAATGAATTATTCTGATATTTCCATAAATTGAAAACAAAGCTATAAATATTTAATATTTTACAGAAATACATAAATTGTATTTTTAAATATACACAGATGTGTAGGTTATAACATTAATAATGTATAAAAATATATGTGTGTACTCTGCACTCACACGTTCTAATATAAAATAGTTTAATTACTGTTTCTTAATCTGTTTCTTAAATTGTTTTCAATAATATAATTTTTTTTTAAAACATATTGACTCAATTTGAAGTTTGAATTTTTTATCTGTCTTAGATAGAAAAAAAATTTTAGGCAGAAAATAAGTTTTTTGTTTATAAAATTATTTTCAAAGTACAAATAAAATATTTTAGAACAAAAAAAAAAGTTTAAGTTCCTTGAAAGTTTATTAGAAAATTCTTTTCTTTTTAATCTTTTGTTCTTTCTATTTGCAAATTTTAAGAAAATTTTTCCAAATTCATTTCTATTTATTAACTAATTAATTTTAATGAAAAAAGTAAAATAACTGCAGTCGAAACTATTTTTCTTTATTCCTTGGCACTGTAATGAATAATATGCACAGTATATGTCAATTTTTTCCATATATAATTTTTGTTTGTGCTTCCCTACATATATGAATCGGGTTTCATGCATGGATAGTATATATACAAATGACAATAGATTTTATATATAATGACTTCATATAAAAATTGCTTATATAATATATTCTGGCTAACCAAAAAATAAAATAATGCTCACAGTCCCCGACTGGCTTCAGTGTCTATAATCTTCAAACATTAAGTGCAATAAATAACATATTGAGGTACAGATTTCACAGAGAAAGCCACGTTGACACTTCTTTGGCAGCCCATTCTCAACTGCATAGAGACTTTTAACAATTGCTCTTTTTTTAAAAGCTATCTCCTTCAGTTAAATGTATCCCACTATTCATACAACTATGTTTCCTTGAAAATAAAATCAAGTCTTATATTAATTTTTGCTCCAAAAGATCCCATAGCTTTATTTTTTCATCTACAAAAATCTACATTTATTCAAATAGAAAAATGTATATTTATTTAAATACTGTATATAAAGTTGTAAGATTTTTACTCTGGGAGCCCCCACAATTCTTTTCTTGTACTCACCAGAATAGCTCTTTTATTTTGACTCATCTTCTCTGATGATCAGAATATTATTTAAATTTACCATTAAAGCAAGTGTTAATTGAAGGCTTGTGAGACAGGAGTGGTAACAAAAATGATTACAGTTAAGAATAATTTGTTCACACAAAAGCAACAAAAAAATGCAAGCACAAAAATTCAGAAAATGTTCTTGTATTTCACACATACACATTAAGTATGTCCATCATAACATACAGTTTATTGATTTATGACAATTTACATATGACACAACTACACATCCATTATCAAGTGCACACATTGTAAATACTTTACAAATTACTTGTAATAGCCCTGCTTTAGAATTCTTTTTTAAAAACTTCTTTAGGAAAAAAGATTGATGATTTAACTTAAGCTAAACTTTGGTTATTAAAATCATTTTTGTTATTTTAATAAAATCTTTTAGGAGGAAAAGTTTAAGTAATCAAGTTAATTTTTCTTTTATCACACGTATTTAAAAGCTACCATGATAAAACTCTAAAACTAAATCAAGCATTTTAAATCTAAGTACTGTATTAAATATAAATAAAATAAGTACCTAAAAATATCTGAAACATACAGGCTTATTATATACCTGTGTTTATATATGTAATATATAGGGTATATGAGCACAGACTTTCACATGACCCACCATTCTCCAGACTATCTCATAACACTGATACACTTGAACACATATATGTCGAAAAGATAAATAATCACCAATATACATATTTCATGCTAAACTAGCAATCATCACTTAGTCCAGATTACCATCTCTACAAATATATGCTATAAGTGCTCAGATATATCTTAAGGTAGCCAAACCTCATACTTTAATGGACAGGCTTCAATCCACTCCACACTCCAACTCTTTGACTATCCATCCAATTAAAAATCTGATGATGGAATGCCCGAAGGCCACCCTGAGGCCGAGATTCGTATATTGGTGATTATTTATCTTTTCTACATATATGTGTTCAAGTGTATCAGTGTTATGAGATAGTCTGGAGAGTGGTGGGTCATGTGAAAGTCTGTGCTCATATACCCTATATATTACCTAAAAATATATAAATGAAATTATAAATTGTTCAATATACTAAGTTGGTAGATAATTGTTTCCCTATACAGATATAATAATGTTTGTTGAAAATTGTCTACAGGAAAATGCAAAAGAACTATATAATTTATATTAACATTTATTTAAAGCATTAATATCAATAATAGTGTTTATTTATACACTCTTTACTTTATAATTCAATATGTCATAATAAAAAACAGTTATAACTATATTACAATTGTTTAGTTTTATGTTTATATTCATCAAAATCAAAAATAATATTTCAATTAAAAAAGCTATTCTTAATTCTTTTAGCAAAATATATTAGAATAACATCATAGGTTTTTTTTTTCTTGTTTTTTTTTTACATTAAAATTTTAGATTTTTATCAAAATCAGAAATAAATCAAATAAAACATTTGTATTAAATTAGAGCTCAAAGTCATTCTAGATTTTATTTTAAATAATTATATATCTAAATTTTATCTGTGTTCATTTTTATTTTTTCCTAAGATTTAAACACCTAGATGGGCGTACTATCAAGGTTAAATATTCACTGTGATCATGAGAGTAATCTGGTTCAATATTAAATAAAATAGATAAGAAAACTAAATCCTATAGTAGAGTGTTATGTAGAATTTTGTATCTTCTACAATTAGCTTTTAGTGTCTATAAATTTTTTTATTGTAGAACATTTTGTCAAGTAAATTAATGAATTAAAGAATTTTACAAACTTTTAGAAAACATTTTTTTCAAACAGAAACATAAAGCTGAGGTTAGATAAATAAACATAGTACTATTTAATTTATCTGGAAAGTTTTTTTGAATATGAATTGTTAAAGATAAAATTTATTTGCAGCAATTGTTTTTTGTCAATCTGCTCTATAGGTAGATGGTTCTTAAGTATTTGCAAAAGTCTTGTTGAAATGATTGTTTCAAATAGCTTATAAAGAATATATAACAATAATATAATAATATTGGATCAATAATAATATTAGATCATTATTGAATTTTATTGATTTTAAATTACTCTAGTTTTTTTATGCTAAATTTTTAAAATAATTTTGTATAAATAATATTGCCAAATAGTTTTTCCAACAATGCTTTTTTGTTTTAGATTCTATAATTTTTAAAAACTTGATGTATGCTATTTGATCTTAGGCCTTTCCTGATGTAAGATATTCAAGTTCAACAATGTCTGTTGTTCTTTATCAAAATGATACTAGAGAAACATTTTAATGATGTTTTTTCTCAATCTATCAATCTTGGGTTAAAAAGTCAGATATATAACTCTAACAATCTTATTATCACTGACACTAATTGTTTTTTTTTAATTAACAAGCTTATGTAAAAGTGATGAGGTCTTTTGATTAGATCTTGTAAAATTGTATTTTTGTGTCTCTTTTCTTTTTTGGCATCATCCATTGAATTTACTATTTTGTCATCAATTTCAGTATTTTTGGTAGACAAAAATTAGCTGCAAACAGCTCTGTGAAAACACTACAATTCTGTCTCCCATTAAAATATCCTCCCCCTTCAATGATGATAGTTGTTCTCATTTCTCCAAAACATAATTGATAGAATTTTTAGATTTTATGCTGTCCATCCTTTACAAATTTTTTTTATGAAAATTTGATATCCTTGGTCCTTATTGTTAACTCTGACACAGTTTTACTATTTAACATCTATGAATGTGATATATCTACACAGTTCATTTGAACTTTCTCTATATTTATTCTATCTTGTCTGATATTCTTGACAGAATTTCAGTGTACTAACTATAACTTCTTTTTTGATAATTGATTTAAAACTATATAGTAATAAAATGTTATGCCTTCACAGCATGTGTGGTCTTACATTATCAGACAATGATATTGTTCTAGGTAGAGTACCTAAGAATGATTTGTAGTCAGTGATGGTATTGAATGAACAACTGTATAAATATTAATGATACTTTTTAATTGCATAAAATAATTACCAGCACTTTTTTTTATCAAAATGTTTTAATTTATTTTGTTTCTTGACATTGAATGAGATACATAAATAATTGTTTTTTCACCTTCATGTATTTGGTGATTGATCACTGCGTCTATGCCTTATCTGAAGGCATTAACAATCAATACTACTTTTAAATTGCCATTAAAATGCTTTACAATGGATCTTGAGGTAAGTAAGGCTTTAGTCTATTTGAATGTATTCTCTGTAGCTACTTCCACCTTTGATTTCTTACAAAGAAGTTTGTTCAGTATTTGTTGCTACAAAAGCTTTTTTCTTTAAATAACTCTTTTATAAAAATTCATTAGTCATATAAAAGATTGATGTTATTTTATATTTCTAGGCATAGAGACATTTTTAATTGCTCTAAGATTTTTAGAAGTTGAAACTTTTTCTCCTCTGATATATCCCCAAAAAATTTCCATTTTCACTGCTCATCAGATACACTTTTCAGTGTTCAACTTTATTCCAATTTTACCTAAACATTTATACATATGCAGTATACTATTTTAGAGGCAATTTCAGAGTTTGTAATAATGAGTATATCATAATAGGATATTATTCATTCTATTCCTTTAGTGAGCACATCCACTTTAATGCGAAACACATTTGGATCATAGTAATTTTAAATAATAAATGATTATAATTAATAGACAAACTTTTGATGATTTTTTATATACTAGAATCTGTGCAATGCAGCCCCCATGTCTAGTTTATTAAAATATCATTTTTACATTGATGCTAACAATTACCTGACATTTTACATAGAGTGATAACCCATGAATGTACATTACACTGACTAATTTTGTTATAACAAAAACAGGAGTACACCACTCAGATTATTTTATTCATCTTATTATTTATTTCTAATTATTTGGGGAATTTTTTCTTTAAGTTTTGCTTTGTGATGATTGTAAGCAATATCTAATTTTTGTTATGTATGTAGCTACTTATCAAACGTACAGCGTAATTTACCTGTATCAGTTCATGTGTATATTAATTAACTATATAAATATTATATTTATTAAACTGTAATACTAATAACCAAAAGTTTATATAAGTCTGAATATCTCCATATTGATTATTTAATTATATTTTTCAATCATATTCAAGAATGAAAAACAATACACAGAGTAGACATTACAGTAGCAAAGACACATTCTATATTGATATTGTTAATTTGAATCCATTAACATTGTAATCATTATAATTGTTATTATATTGCAATAGCGCAGCCAATCATACTGATTCAAATTCATGATATATTAATAGCCTGATAATAAATCAAGTAAAGATAATGTCAGTAGAGGAAAATAGTATTCCTAAGTTTGACAGTGAGGTTGTTGCCAAATGGTCACTATATTCTGCTCATGAGGAGATATTTTTAATATTGAATACAATAGAAGACAGCAACAAGAAAATATCTGAATTTTTATATTTAGTATGTAGGAGAGTGGTCAAATTTGTAAATAAATTGTGTGAATTCACAAAGTTGGAAGTATTATCATATGAACAAGTAGTGGACAAATTGAATGATTATTTTAACTTATGATTAACAAGGTTGCATTGTCACAACAAGCACCAAACAAAAAGATAAAAAATTAATAAGTTTTACACAGCCTAAAATTTTCACATAAGATTTTATATATGGAAGATTCCTTTCATAAATCTTTCTCAAACAGCAATTTCTTGGTGAAGTGGGTCTGACATATGTATAAGTTATAAAAAATATAGCATATGGAACAATATTAAAACAAGCATAAAATTTCCAAAATCAAAACACCAGAAAAGACAATACACCTGGGTCTCATTTTACACAATAGATAGGTTCCTCAGAAAACACGCGCAAATGAAATCGCACAAAAATAATGTAACTTACATTGAAAAAGGGGGGATGCGGTCTGTGATTTTTCAAAATTCGCATAAAAGCAAAGGACCAACGTAAAATTACTTTAAAATTTGCGCAAAAAAAAAATAAGGAAATAAAATATGACTAATAAAAAATTTCAAATTTGAAAAAAATTGATAAAAGACAAACTTTTTTTAACTATAATATTTAATTTTATTCAAAATAATATATTTTTATGCATAATTTACAGTACAGTAATTTACATTTTTTTATACACGTTTTAATTATTATGATTTTCTGGTGACAACGTAATTAGTAATTAATCTTTGAGACGATGATTTTATTAATTGTTTACGAAGCTCGCAATATCCAGACATACAACCATTTAGCTCTCGTTGGAATTTAAGAGCACGTTAATGATTAGTGTCATTAATAAGAAAATAATTGATTACGTTCTTTTTTAAAAAGCAAAAATAGAATGTGATTTAAAATGCAAAATTAACACGCAGAATGTTTGAACAAATTTACATTATAATCTTGTAAAATTTAATATGTGTATACATAAAATGTGGAAATCATGATTTTAATTTCATTATTGCATAAAATCTTACTATTATAAAGCACTGATAATATTGAAATTACTAAGATGAAAGTCAAATTCCAATAATGTGCTATTACTTTCAATATAACGTAAGTGCACGAAATTTATTATTTAAAATAATAGCGCATTATCGGAAATCGACTTCCAGTGAAACACGAATTGTGTAACTTCAAAATCGTGTTAAATAAGTCCGCGTAAAAAGAGACCCAGGTGTACAACAGAAATTTGAAAATCCCATGATTTGAAAAAATTGCACAAATTGAAAAGGAAAAAAATTAATGGCATTAGCAAATTGGGCATTGCAAATGAAAAGAGAAACAATATGAGTTAAGATCACCTTGAGTGAGGCTATTGCAAATCTGGATGGGTAACTAAAAGTCATATCACAATAATAAAAAAATGGCAAACTTTACAATTAAAAATACAGTTATTAAAGAACCAGGGTAATTTATACTGATATACAAATTTGTGAAAAATTAATTAAAATGGAAAAAACAGCATTTTCAAAGAAATATTGGTCATCCCTAATAATGAATTATCCAGAAGTCTCCCTCCTTTTTAAAGAATGAATCTTAACCCTTTGAAAACCAGGCGGCCATCTTTAATTTTAAAAAAAATTTACCCTAACTCTAATAACTTAGATATTTTGTGTTTGAATGTAATAAATATATAAAAATAATGTTGTAAAAGCAAGTACATATATGAAAGAATATAATGAAGCTGTTAAAATAATCATTTCATAAAGAAAAAGTTAAAAAAAATAATATTTATAACAGATTTAAGAATGTTTGTTTTTACACTGATTCACAAATCCTAAATTTTGAAATTCAAATGATAAAATGACACTTTCATAAACAGCTTCTTCACATTCCTCACAAATTTACAAAAAAAATGATGTATTGGAAGTCTTACCTGAGGTAATTTTTCCCTGAGAAAATTACTAAAACAGCTGACTTGCTGTGATCCATTTTCATTCCACAGCCAGATATGTTCAGTTTTGTAAATTATCTGTAAAAATATGAATGGTTTTTAGTGGAGAAAAAAGTAATAGAACAGTGTAATTCAAAAATAAATAAATAAACTCATAAAAATAGAATAAATAAAAATAAATCAATAAAGATAATTTTTTATTATTATTAACAATGATTACATGTCTGGAAGAAAGGCTAAGTTCAAATACATGGCACTATAACACAGAGTGGATGGATTGATGAAGTCAGAAACCGTGTATAAAATATCCTATATTACATGAAATTCCAGTTGTGTAGCATAAACTTGTATATAAATATATTTATTATTTTGCATAAAAGATATGAAGAAAGGCTGAGTTCAAATACATGGCACTATAATACAGAATGGATGGATTGATGAAACCAGAAAGTGTGTATAAATATCCTATATTACATGAAATTCCAGTTGTGTAGCATGAACTTGTATATAAATATATTTATTATTTTGCATAAAAAATATGAAGAAAGGCTGAGTTCAAATACATGGTACTGTAACAATAACTGGATAGATTGAAGAAGCCACAAAATTTATACAATATCCTATATTACTTGCCTAAAATTGACACAAATCAATTGAGGGTCATAACTTTAGCACTCATGCAATAATTCATCCATAAATTCAAACTTGGTCATGCATGATACACTATTCATATTTATAATCATGCCAAAAAATGCATTAGCTCACGCAGTGACAGATACCCCAGTCCCCAACTTTTTTCCATTCTACAGCATATTTATTTGAAAATATTATAATTTATTATTCTATAGCATATTTATTTATTTCAGTACATCGAAAATATTATAATTTATTATTATATAACATATTTATTTGTTTCAGTAAATAGAAAATATTATAATTTATAAAAAATATATATATATAAAAGTAATTACATACTCGCGAATGTTATCAAAAAACGTTTATTTGTTTCATTACATCGAAAATATTATAATTTATTATTATATAACATATTTATTTGTTTTAGTAAATATAAAATATTATAATTTATAAAAAAATATATATAAAAAAAAGTAATTACATACCCTTGAACGTTATCCAAAAACGTAATTTGAGAAGAGAGCCCAGAATCACGGACAACTTCAACGGAAAATCACAATAAAATCTTCAGTAATTGATCCAACAATTCTGGAATAACTTTTTTACGATAAATAAAATGAGAAAAATCAAAAAAAAAAAAAAATTTTAGGTACACTTTGCTAAAAATATTCATAAAAAATCTAAAAATTGTCGTACAGAAAAAATTCTTAGAGTTTCAGGTAGATATTGAAATGGCGCAAAGAATGACGTATTGCGCGTATGTGTGACGTTTACCGTTTATGCGTAAACTCAGCTCAAAATAGAAATTTCTAGACAAGTCGTACAAAAGTCGTTCTGGTTGTCAAAGGGTTAAAGATACAAAAAGCAGTGATTTATTGAAAATTGATGGACAGGTCAGAGTATGCTAGAAAAATAGATAAAAATATAAACATCCTATTACTATATTGTTAATCATAAAATAGGCCCAATTATTTGGAGAAAATAGTTTGAGACATTAAGAATATTGATGCAGTCAATCTTAGCTTAAGATTGAGCTTCATGGTTCTATCCACTTACCAAGTACTAACCTATGTTCAAATCTTATGTCCCATCCCACTCCTTTAGTCATATATATATATATGTATATATTTCTGAGATGCGTGCCTAAAAATTATAAATTTTAACTTTTCAATAACATTTTTTTTACTATTAATTATTTTTATTAAAATACATAGGTGAAGCTTAGGTATATACATATTGTAACGGGAAAAAAAACAAATGAATAAATAATATAATATGCATGGTGTGTGTGATTTATATTACAGAAGCAAACATACAAAATATTAGTTTTATAAATATTTTATTATACATCATTTTAAAACTTTTTCTTTTTAAATTATTTTTTTTATCAAATCAAGATGGAAGATGCAGCCATTAATTGTCCAAAAATAATTAAAGGGTTGGAAACATAATATTGTTAATCTTGGGAAGGAATTTTTAATTAAAGTTTTACTGAAAATAAAATGGGGAATAAGATTAATAGATGTTACTTTTGTTATAAACATTTTTGTCAAATTTATTTTCAATCTGGAAATAGATTTGAATATATTTTGGAACATTATCTGACTATTGCATCTCCAAGAACAATGGACAAAGAAATGTAAGATTTTGTTAAATCAGAGATTCGATTTTGAACTAGAAATAAATAAAAAGCATTCCACAAATATCTAAGCAGAATATAAAATAGGCTGATCTAAAATACCAAGGGTTAGCTACAATTGAGAAAACTGTGTTGTCAAGATAACACACTGGTTTGAAATTTAAAAATGATGATTGAGTAGAAATCCCATCATCTGTGGAGGTCATCTTTCTTGCCATACCATTCTGCTCCCATAGAATGAAGTAAAAGACTGATCTGAGAATTTTAGAATGCTGAGTAGAAGCTTGCTATTACATAAGAATTCACATGGACCCTTGAACTACTGTACACACACCTGACTTTTTAAAGTGGACTCTAAGAAATGTGCAATGGAATCAGTAGTTTATGCTGCAAGTAATGCTAGTCTAACTAATCTCAAACCCTATCATCAAGATTTATTCTAATGTCTTGTTTAACTTTGTCTTTTTCTAATCTGTAAAATGTAAATTGCTCTCAAATTATTTTTTATCTAACCCTATCTCATATGCTCTAACTTTCTTTAACTTTGGGTGTGGTCATTTATTTATATGTATTTATTACTTGATTTTATATATCTGTTTTAGTTATTATTAATATGCCAATCTCCAGCAATCTAATGAGTTGAATTTCTAAAAAAAAATTTTTTCCTTATTTTAATTAAACCTCCATGAATTAAGATTATTAACATCCCTTCAAATCATAACATATTATTAATTAGTATGCTTACCAGATTGTTTTATGAGTCAAAATTTTATTTTGTGTTTTAGTATAAAAATTATTTGTTCAACTCCAAATAAAATGAAGTAATTCTACATGGGGTAAATCCATCAGTCAAGCTAATTAATATCTTAAAATCTTATTTATTTAAATTCTGAAAGAGTGACCTATTTGTTGTTCTATACAACTGCTAGTTTTCTTTTATTTTTCATACTCTTACAATATCAAATATTTAAATATTCTATTTATTATCAAAATCCATGAAGATGGCTTTGAATTATTTTAAATAGCAGAAAAAGGAGGGGGTAAATTCTTAAAATATATTTTGTTAAATGAAATCTCTATACATATATTATAGAAACATTGCATATTGTTTGTATAAGTTATGGCATTAAAACAAGGGGTCATTTATTTTAGAGCAGTAAATCCTATTCCATGTTGTTAGTGACATTTATCCATACTGTGTTACTTACATTTGGCTCATCTTTGTGAATTTATATATCAAACCCATAGATTTTCTCCTTATGTCCTGTCCTGTGGATAATCAAGCTTCCCAGGACCTATTCCATATAAAAGGGTGTCTGTGCATTGGTGATTCCAATAAAGCCTGGGCCAAGCCAAGCCTAAACACTTTTCTTTAAGCACTGCCCTAAAAGGGGAGTCTTAGACTTCATTTTTTGTCCAGAAGCACAACTTTTCCTGTTATTTCTTCACCATTGTGTCAGCACCACCACTTCTTCAGCTATTGTTTTTTTTTTTGCTTCATGGCCCAGTTTTGATGTTATAATATTAAAATTGCACTCTGCTCAAATATATACATAAATTCCGAGTATTACTAATTTTATTAATTAATAATATTTTAATCTTATTATACAATCCCACCATCATAATTTGTTGTTTCTGAAATTAAGAGTATATGCCTTGGGGAAAGATCAAGCGTTCTGTCTCCTAAATGTTAAAAGAATTTTCAAGAAATATTTTATCATGTAATCAAATATTACTTTTTCAAATGTACTTTATTTATTTCATTTTCACGACCTGTTGTGTGAAAATAGTTTCTCTTATATATGTAATGAATCTTGGAACGCTCCCCAAAATATGTTAGTCACCATTTCAGAACCATAAATCAAAGTGTTAATGGCATATGATATGTAATCTTTTTAATTATTGATTGATATCTTGAAACTGTACCCACCAAAGATGTGTGTGTTAATATATATATATATATACTATTTAGTTAATAAAAGAGCATATGAGAATCCTTAGCATGAATTTCACTATGTAATCTACCATTTTGTAGACGCTGGCTCATTTACACACATACTAATGTATATAATTAATCCTTTAGATTAAACTATTTTTTATTGTCTAAATTTATTTGAGTCATTTGAATTCCCTTTTCTCCACTTTCACACATACAACCATGTGTATACATATTTTAGTTTAGTTATAATGTAGTTATTATTAAGTCTCATTGTTTTCTCTGCTCTGCTAATCGGCCAGATTTTAGAATAAATTTTCATGTGCCATCATTATATGTTATTCATTAGGTGTTTGATCTGGGGCTTAGGGAATGGGTTCAAATTGAGGTTGGTCTCTGGTCTAAATCTCAGGCTTGAATGGATTTGAAATACATTTTTTGAGTTCCAGCTCATGTTAGATGAATCAACATGTTTTGACCAGTACAATATAGACTTAACCTGACTTAAAATGTCCCAATACCTCAAAAGAGATAGCAAAATTTGTCTAAATTTAATGATCTTATAAAAGAAAAGATCATTACCATTTAAAGTTTAAGCAGTTTAAACAGTGAATAATGTGTTCACATCAAGATGTATAAATGAGTGTACCAAATGTCAGTCAATAAAAACAAAATTACCACCAAAGATGTATATTTCCTGACAAAAACATCTAGGCTGTAGTAAAAAGCCCACACAAACAATGCACATTCTATAAAGATCACATTTTTCTAATTTTAATTGATGCCAAATTTAGATGAGAAAATCACACGGACCAACACACTGAAGCAAGTAAAACCATTACAAAATTAGAAGAAGACATTTGAATATTGAGTTTAATTATAAAATCAATTACACCATTCAAAGAATAGATTATTTTAAAAATGGAAGGCAGCTATTATAAATATTCCAAAATTATTATGTATGGCTTTTTTCCATCAATCCTCAACACCTGCAATTTCTACAGGCAAATTACCTTTTGAATCATTAATAGTTAGATAATTAATAAATTCTGCTACTGCCTTAGGAAAAAAATCCAATTGGTTTTATAAATCTAAATAAAAATTGTGTTACTAGGTAAAATGTTTAGATTAGAGATCCTCTAAATAAAGTATGGGGATACATAAATCAAAATAAATAATAATTGTAAGATTGGAGAAGGATACTGCTAAGTTGGAATTTACATTATTGATAATGAAGTAAAGATACCAACAAATAAGCAGCAGATAGAAGAGAAAAAAAATCAAATCTAAAACTCCTCAACCTGAAGCAGTGCTTCTACAATCCAAAATTGGAAAAAACACTATAACAGTGAGTAGTAATCAATTGAAAATGAAAATAAAATCAACCAGCAGTATCATCAAGACCAAAGCAATGGTGGGTAAATGCAATAGTCTTAATGGATTATGAATAAGCAGTAGTAACTCATTCTCTAAAGTAAAGCAAGATATGCTAAATAATAATACAGTAAATTAATTGAGAAATAATATGTTGAATACTAAAGAGTAAAAATTAAGTAGAAATATATTGTATATTGTTTCACCATGTTGCACAATCTATATTTTAAAGTAAGAAGTAAAGGGAATAGAATAAAATTCTGTAAAATAAAATAATTAGAGGAATAATTCTTAACTTTTAATGGATTTGTTGGTAGTCTTTCCCTAAGATAAAACTTGACTAAGTAAAGAAAATTTCATAGATGTAGTTTTTTTATATGAATAAATCTTAAATGATTAAAAAAAAAGGGGGGGGGGATGTTTATTAAAGTGTGTTTGCCTAAAGTATTTTTTTACTATTATTATTTTAATATTTAACTACAAATATATTGCCTATATTGAACTTAGTGTAATTAAAAGGGTTTTGAATTGGCTTCCAAGCTCTCTACATCTATTCATCCATTTTCTGCAACCAATACATATGGCCACATGTAAAAAAGATAAATGATCTTCAATATACATATTTCGTGCTGAACCAGTACTCATCAGTTGGTTCAGATCATCATCTCCCAAACATATGTATAATCAGTACTCAGTTTATATTAAGATAAAAAATGTTCAAATGTTAATAGTATGAATACTGAACCCTACCATTTGATGGCAATCTTTTTCACCCAATTCATATCAATATATCAATTTATGGGCCGTCTGATTGTTTACATAATATTACGGTAATTTTTTTTTTTTTCCAAACATTTTTTTTTTCATAGGCGATGGTAAACCACCAAAGTTGTTTTTTTATTACATAATATTATGGTAAAAGATTTTTTTTTTCAACCGGTTTATAATTTTTTTTCGTTGGCGATGGTAAACCACCAAAGTTTTTTTTTATTCTACCTGGGTTTTTTTTTTTAATAAACAAATATTTTGTTTTTAGATGGTCTATGGGTGTTGGTTTGTTTTTAAATTATCGACTGACTGTCGATCAGTTTCTTTATATAATATTACTTACGGTAAACCAAAGTTTATTTTTTCACCCAGTTTTTTTTTTTTTTGCTTTTTTTTTGAAGAAACAAATACATTGTTTTTAGATGGTGTTAGGGGTATTGGTTTGCTTTTAAATTATTGATTAATGCTCCGTTGGTTTGTTTACACAAAAATATGTAACAAACACTTTGTTGTTTTTATGTGGTGGAGGAGGTTGGTTGTTTACTTTTTATTTATTGTCTTTTTTTGTTGATGTTTTAATTTGCTGAAAGTCTTCAACAATTCGGTACTTTTGAATACACCAACACTTGTTTTTTTAGAGGGTGGAGAGGAGAGGGTTTGTTTTGTCTTTTTTTTTTTTTTGGTTAATTTATTACAAGGCTTTTCTATTTTTTGTTTCAAATCTTTACGCTACAGAAAGCTATATTATATAATAGTGAAAAGTTCTTCCTTAATTTTTGGCCTTTAATTTTAAAAAAAAGACATAAACAGTTCGTTTTTAAAGAACACTTTTTTTTTTTAAGCCAGAGGAGGTGGGGTGCAGAGAAGGTTTGTTTTGATTTTTAATTATCGACTTCTTTTTGGATTTTCTTTTTGAACATTTTATTATGTTACCGCATAGTTCTTTATTATTATTTTATATATATATTTTTTTTTGGTGGGGCCTTTTGATTAAACACTTCGGGGTTTTTTTTTGGTATAATAAAATATTACCCACTTTAATTAACTGTTAATGAAACTTATCAAATATTACCTACCTACTTTCTAATCATGTAAACAACAATGACAACAGTTTCTCATAAAATAATTTATTGAACCAAAAATAAACAAAACTTTGGACAAGTTGTGAACCAAAACAAGTAACAAAAAAACACCATTTTTGGGGCATAAAAAAAAAACCTAAAGTAATACACAAATAAAATAACAGGGAAGCCTCAAAGCTGTAAGTAATGGGATTTTGGAGCCCTCAAACCAACTTTCCTTACAGTTCTCACACAGATTCATGCATAAATGGGCATTTTTGCACGAAATTGGAAAAAACTCTGCTGAAAAGAAGAACCTTTTCAAGTTTTCTGCAGTTCAAAAGTGTAGGGAAGCATGTGATGACATGACATTTCTTAATATGGAATATTCATATAGGCTTTTTTCAAACCAAATTGTGCAAACGCTTTTTGCGAGTGTTAAATAATAAATGAATAACCTCTGACCCATACAAGATATAGAATTTATGCAGCAATAAAAGGAATCCTCTTATTACTACGACTCAAATATTTATATATGAGCAAATCTGAAGTACTGGCACAGAAGGTGTGACTATAGAACAGTCACTTTGAATTACTATATATAACTTATGAATGAATGACACCGATGAAATTTACTAGAATTTACTGAACGTCATTCCAACTGAAATTAATCATATATATAAATCAGCATTTATTTTTTATAGCGTCTGTATACAATTGTAATCACATTCATATAGGCTTTTTTTAAACCAAATTGTGCAAACGCTTTTTGCGAGTGTTAAATAATAAATGAATAACCTCTGACCCATACAAGATATAGAATTTATGCAGCAATAAAAGGAATCCTCTCATTACTATGACTCAAATATTTATATATGAGCAAATCTGAAGTACTGGCACAGACGCTATAAAAAAATAAATGCTGATTTATATATATGATTAATTTTAGTTGGAATGATGTTCAGTAAATTCTAGTAAATTTCATCGGCGTCATTCATTCATAAGTTATATATAGTAATTCAAAGTGACTGTTCTATAGTCACACCTTCTGTGCCAGTACTTCAGATTTGCTCATATATAAATATTTGAGTCGTAGTAATAAGAGGATTCCTTTTATTGCTGCATAAATTCTATATCTTGTATGGGTCAGAGGTTATTCATTTATTATTTAACACTCACAAAAAGCATTTGCACAATTTGGTTTGAAAAAAGCCTATATGAATGTGATTACAATTGTATACAGACGCTATAAAAAATAAATGCTGATTTAATATGGAATACTAATTCCACTACACTTTATAAAAAATTTCCGACAATGAACTTTTGCAGTTTCATCTCTTTCAAATATGGCCACCATCAAATCAGACCATAGTGAAAGTTCAAGAGTGCTCACTTGATGAATACTGTCACAACGCAATGAGCATAGTATTTCATTATATAATCGTAGAATATATTGCCCTCAGGTGGCCTGTTATAGCTCAAAAAACACTTATTATAATGTCAGCCATAAGTTAAGGCTGCTAAAATGGTATATTGACGTGCGTTTTGTGAAAAACAATGCCATCAAATGGTAGAGTTCAGTATTCTTACTATTACTGTTCAAATTTTAATGGATAGGTTTTAATCTTTTCTACTCCCCAACTCTTCAGACAACTATATCATTGAAAATCTGATAATGGAACACTCAAAGTTCTTGATGATGCCAATATTATTGTTATACCCATGTTGACTTTAATTTTCACTCTGACACCTCATGCATGTGTATTTAAGTGGATAAGTCAACATGGGTATGACAATGATATTGTCATTAACAAGGGCTTTGAGTTTTCCATAATCAGTTTTTCAATGGTATGGATGGTTGAAGAGTTGGAGGGTAGAGAAGATTGAAGCTTATCCATTAAAGTTTGAAGATTTGCTATTTTAATATAAACTGAGCACTGATTATATGTGTATGGGAGATGATGATCTGAAGCAACTGATGAGTGCTGGTCTATCCTGAAATATGTATATTGGAGATCATTTATCTTTTTTACATGTATGTGGTCATGTGTGTTGGTTATATAAGGTGGAGTGGATAGATGTAAGGAGTTTGAAAATCTGAGTTCAAATCTCTTTTAATTATATATTATTATTTTAAAAAACTAGAAAGTTTTTGCAAATACATACTGTAACGAAAAATATATATAATAATTTAGTTTGAAAAAAGACAAAGTTGAAGGTTCTGTTCACAATGTTAATTAATTAATCTTTCTGAAATGAAAAAATACTAACTAATAAATATGATAGATAGTTATCTAAAGACTTTATTAAAATAGATTTTCAAAAAGTCAAAATTAAAGAAAAAAACGTATCCTGTTTTTCTAATTTAATAAGTCAGGAAATGAGAAAAAGTATAAACTTAGTTTAGACAAATTTCGTTCATTTATTGCCTCTCACTCGTTAATTGTGGCAGGTAATCATCAATCCAGAAAGATGTGCACAAAAACAAAGAACTAGAAAACATCAGACTGCACTTGTTTGAAAACATTATATCAGCAATTTTACATGCAAATGAGTTTATGCATTAAGAACCCGCATTCAACTGCTAAAAATATGGACAACTGAATGAATAATATGAAGCTGTAATTATGATGGATTAAACATCCCCAGATACATCTGTCATAACTAGCTGCCTTGTATGCTTATAAAAATGTTGTTTGTTCTGCCTAGTATTATTACACCAGGGATGGGGAACCTTTTTTCTACCAAAGGCCTTTTGAATATTTATAATAACATTCGTTGGCCATACAAAATTTATCGATTTAAAAATTGCACTGCTATATTGATCAAATATTCAATTAATTTAGTCCTAATCATTAGGGTAGGCAATATTTTTAGCTGGCAGGCCAATTTCTATTCGCCCTTTTTAAATGATGGTCATAATTTTTTTGTGCATTGAAAATAAAGTAACATTACATGATTACCATTTCTTATGCTTGCTCAAGATATTAAACAGGCAAAACTCTACATAAAATAGAGTCACTCAGTACAAGCCAGAGTAATCAATGTATACAAAAAGGTTTGTGCATAAAATTCCTATCTAGTGTCTCTTCATACTATATCTTCACATTAGTTTCTAGCTTGTGGAGCCTTGGATCAGAGAGCAATGCATCATGCATTGCTCTCTGATCCAAGGCTCCTCACTGATGAGAGCCACGAACTAGAAACTAGTCTAGAGATATTGGATGAGTAGGCACTAGATAGGGATTTTATGCACAAATTTTCCTTATATCCATTGATTACTATGACTTGCACTGAGTGGCACTACTGTGTGGAAAGTTTTGCCCATTTTAAAGTAGCATTATACCACATTTTACATTTTTTCTAATTTGGCTTGACACTTTTTCTACATTTTTATATTCTCTAATTTTTTTATGTTCTGGATAGATTATTTCTACACAGCTAGGATGCAATCATTTCTAAACTCCCCTTCAAAAAATGTTTTCAAAGTTTCTGTTTTGTTTTTTATTTTAAAAAAATGTAATTTGTCTTCACAAAATTATTACATGTTTGGACTTTTTATGAGACTTGACAACCACTTGATGAAGCTCCTTTTCAAGTTTTCAATTTTAATATTTCTTTCTTTTTCAACAATTTTGTTGTAATCAGAATGTTTAATAAATAGCATTCTTTATTAATTGAAACATTTCTCAGACATATCAGGCATATCGATTTAATCTTTCTATAATAAAAAAAAATGCATCCATCTCTATTGAAACACAATTTTCTGTGACAATTTTTTTTAATCTTATTCAGACTACTTATTGTAATGAAAAAAATAAAATAAATGCAAAATAATAATAAAGCATAGTAAAAATCTAATTTTATTTTTGCAAATATACAATTAGTATGTGCAAATCATTATAAAAACAAACAAAATGCCTCCAGTATTGTAGATTAAATCTGTAGTCAGATAGACCACATAACATAGATCAGATAATTTGTTGGAATATTGCACCGCTGATAGAATGAACTAGAACTATTATAAAGATTAAATGTAATTGAGAAAATAAATATTTTATTTTACTTAACCCTTAATTTAATATTTAAACTGTATGTGTTTAAATAGAAGTTTTAAACAAGACTATTTTATATTAATTTTTGAAAATGTCTAGAGGTTTATTGAGAGTTGAGGACTAGAGATTCCCCACCTCTAGATTATACCAAGTTCACTGCAAAATGAAAAATGTTATATAAATGAATAAAAGTCATATCTAGCCTCCTCAATGCCTTTAGAAAGTCATCAGAAAAACTTTATTAGCAAATCAAATAAATAGTAGAGAAGCAATCAAAGAACCCATCTAAAAAAAATCAATCACGGACTAATAAATGCACCAAGAAAACAAATACAGTATTTTTAAAAAAGGTACCTTAAAATATAAATGCACATATGAATATGAACAAAGTAAGAGTTTTTTTTAAATATGTATCAATGAAAGTCTTTGAAAAAAAGAAAGATATGTTTTATTATATTATTTGCTTTTATAAATCTTTTTAATAATTGTACATATATTAATAGCTACCAAAGGATCTACATTCCATTTTATGTTTTTTTTCTCTTCAAAACACTATGTTGATGTCATGAAATAATACTTGGATAACTAATTGATAAATTTAAGATTTGGCATACTCTACATACAAAAAAAATATAGATTCATAGACAATTTAAGAAATAGAACTGAAAGTTAAAGATAAAAATGAAATATTTTCACAGTTTACAATAAATACTTTAAAAAAAAAAAAAATTAAAATTAAACTTTGTGTTCTTCATTGATATTGTTAAAATGCTTTATTTAATAAAAAAAAGTAAAGCATAGGTTATTCATTTAAATTGTTTTATTTATTTATTATTAACTTTTTTTAAAAAATATAAAACTATGCATTTTTTATTTTTAAAAAGTTGTTGATTTCCATAATAGTATATGTTTAAAATAATTATGTTATTCAAAGATTTCTATGGTAAAGTAATTAATTACTAATGAAGAAACTGCATTGGCATTTTTATGTCAAAAAGATCTACTTAGTTGAATGTGAATAATGATAAACAATGCTAATCAAAAGAAATTATTTTCATTTGAACTTTCTTTTAATTTGTTATTGTTTTAAAGCAAGCCAGTTTATTTTTATTTGGATTGTTTTATTATAATTTGTATTGAATAATAAAAAAAATAAACAAACTTTTTAAATGAAAAATAGTATTATTGTTTTTATAAAAGTTGACAACATTTATAATTGACATTTTTTTTCCCTCAATTTTTCAAAATCAAATAAAAAATTTAAAAATTTAGTAGACAAATAAGAATAATAAAAATTCTTCAATACTTTCTCTTCCTCTTTCCTTCATTATTTTTGCTTTTTTTATATAACAACATTTCACTCTTCTTATACTTTAAAGCAAAATATATTTATTTATTCTATATCTTTTCTAATCTTGCACTTTTATCAACTTAATTATTAACATCACTTTATTCATTAAACTTACTATTCTATAAATTTTAACTTTTTAATTCAATTTTATTCTTTATTTTTCTTATTATCATATTTATATTTATGCACCTTTTGCCTTTGCCATAATTTTAGAAATTCAATGTAATATTTATGAAATCTTTCTTATATTACTACATTCATATATTTAACCTTATTTTTCATTTCACTTATTTTTACATATCTTAATTTTTTTATTATCTTATTTCAGACCTTGATTTTTTTATCCATATTTTATTCCTGCTTTTTTCATTTACTTAATTTTTATAAAATTATTTTTATATGTATTTTTATTTCTTACCTTATTCTTTACTTTTTCTCTCTTTCCTCCACCATTTTCTCTATCCCATTATTCTTCCTACTTCCTTTTTTATATTTATATACAGCTCCCTCTATTATATATTATACAAACTACTTTTTTATTATTAGTTTTTACTTTATGTTTCACCCGTTTTTATATTTATTTTTAAGACTGTTTTTAAACCCACTTCTCTATTAATATTTGGTTTTATCTCCTTTATTAAAATTGCCTCCCTTATTTTTCTATCTCATCTACTACTTGCATAACTTATCATCCTAATATTCTTTTTTTAGTTTATGACCTGTCTGCATAAAATGCATATATAACGATGATTCTTTATCATATTTATGTTGTTTTAATCTAGTATATATTGAATTTTTCATCTCACCTACATATTTATTTGTAATCCCTTTATCCTTACATTTTCTATATTCTATCTCATAAACCTCATTTATATATTTCTTTTCTCCACTTATATACCTATTATCTAAAATATCCATTACATTTTTCCTTTTATTCATTACTTTATATTTAATATTATTTTAAATCCTTTATTAATTTTTCTAATAATATTATTAATGTCCCCTTACTATACTACTACCATTAACTTTTATTCCTATGTATTCTTTTTCTTTTCCCCTCTTCCTTTCCCTCTTTTTACATAACTCTTCTATCTTTTTTATATTCTTTTTTATTATCTCTTCTGGATATTCATTTTTTTTTAAATCTTCCTTTATTGTATTTCTTTATCGTATTCTTCTCCTTCATCACAATAATATTTTATTGTATACACCTTAGAACTTATAGCACTAAACTTATGCTTTTTATCTGTATTAAAACCCAAATTCACTGCATTTATAATACAGATTTTTCTATAAACTTCAGTTTTTACTTCACCTCTTTTCTCATTATATTCTTTCTTTATCATTATATCTAGATATGCCAATCTATTATCTTTTCCCCATTTTGTTGTAAAATGTTTCTTATCTATTTTATTTATTTTACCTAAAAAAAAATTTATTTGTCTTTCATCTCTGTTAAATATTAATAGAAAATCATCCACACATCTTTTAATTAATATTGGTGCATTCTCATCCTCTATCATTTTGGTCCTTTATATCCTGCATATAAATCTCACTCAATACCCCATTAAATGTACCTCCTATTAACAATTCTTCTTTCTGTTTATAAATATGATAATTAAGAATAAAAATAAATAAGAAAAATATAGGATAAAATAGAATTAAAAAGTTAAAAGTTATAGAATAATAAGTTTAATGAATAAAGTGATGTTAATAAGTAAGTTGATAAAACTGTAAAATTATAATAGATATATGTATAAAATATGGTTGTATTGATATAATGTTTAAATTTTGTAGATCTGATGAAGACTGCTAGGAACAGTCGAAACTGTAAAGAATAAATAAATATATTTTGCTTTAAAGTGTAAAAAGAGTGAAATGTTATTATAATAATAAAAATTCCAAAAACACCTATCAATTACAAGTAATAAAAGGTTATTTGAAATCTTTAAGTCAATATTAGGTATTCTTATGAGAAATCAAAATAAACATTGAACATTTTACAATTGATTGATTTTGTATTTGAAATAAACCTGTCTATGGAAAGTAATAAGTTTTTTTTCTCTCCCTATCCCATCTTTTTTTTCTCAAAATCAAATAAGAAATTGAAAAAATAATAGTAGTAAAAGAAACAAACCTGTCTATGAAAGTAATAGTAGTCTTAGGTCTCACATTGATAGAGTGATCAGATGTCCTAATTTTTCAGGATTTGTTCCTATTATTAATTAGATGTCCCAGTGTCCCTGAAATGTCTTTTCAGGATCATTATATGTTCTGATTTTCAAATACTCATAATTATTATTTGTCTTAAATAAATAATTTATTGCAAAAATGATAGTTGCTTGGCCCTCTCTGTCCATTTCAGTCTCTCAGTAATATTATAAAAACTTCAGATACAATGATTGCTATTGCATTATATGGTCAAGTTTTCAAGCTAAAAGCATTCTCATGTCCAACATTGCTTTGGAGCATGCACAGTTGAATTTTTGTAGGCTAAAACTTGAACTGTGCTTGCACCTGCTTTGATTGGCAGTGTAGTTTTACTAGTTCTTTGCTGATATTATTTTTATAGTGATAAAATTAATAAGAATATTAATAACCCTAAACAATAGACAACATGCTAAAGAGGAATAACAATGAATATATACAGGAATGGAGTTTTATAAAAAAAAATGATGCAATGTCATAAAAATGATTGGTCATTATGTCCTGATTTTTGATTGAACTATTCTGTTCACCCTACACATTTAATTTATAAATTATGTAATATTACAACAAATTGCTTTCCAAATCAAAAGAATCTTAAATTTATCAATTATTTATCTTACCACTGTTTCATGATTTGAGGCAGTCTTTAAAGATCCAACTAAATATGAAATGGAATGTAGATGCTCAAGTATATTATTGTAAAATTGTTTAAAAGATATGAGATAATTAGTAGAATGAACATTAAATAGATAACATATTCACAAAAATACAAGATAATTAAAGCCAACTCAAGAAATGACTAGTAAAATAGACCAAAGAGATTGGGTGACAGGTTATTGAATTTAGTCAGGCAATGAGTCTAAATAAGAAAGAATGTGATGAAAAGATCAAACAGCTAGAACAATACCTTCAAAATACAGTGGAAATAAATAATATAAAAATCAAGAAACATTAATAAAAATGCAAGAAATAAATGGATTAATGCATCATTTGAAACACTTTAGATATGGAGGTAAACCAAAGTAAACACAAGATAAAAACATAGTTAGAATGCATATGTGAGTGGCTAATCAAATAAGAGGGAAGCAATATAACTTAGCTGCCATCAACCCTAAAAGAGAGACAAATAGCATTCATATAGAATGTGTACATGAAGTGCTAAAAGCAGACTTTAATGTAAATAACTACTTGCCTATCACTTTAAATCAATTCATTAAAATAGGATTTCAGGTTCTATGGATGAAGCTCCTATTGAATACCTTAACAGCCTAAACATTATGATGGAGGAAGCTAAGCTTTCAAAAGCATATAATCAACTGCAAGAGGCAACCCAGGCTTGGTGGTACTTCTTATTTAATAAGCCTGGTAGTTTTTAAGAATTTTCACAAACTGTATTAAACTGCTATTGAATAAAGATTCCAAAGACATATATGCCACTTTTCAGAAGGGAAAGGCTTTAACAGCCAATTCATTATCCGAGAATCAAATAATTATGATAGTGAGGCACAAATTTTCTGATTATATTGAGTACACAGACAGAAAAACAATTTAGCAAGTTGGTGAATTGCTTGGGGCTTTTGACAGTAGCAAGCCTACACATGAAAAAAAAAAGGATTCAACCCCCAAAATTAATTTTCATTTAAAAGAAATGAATCATCATGGTTTGATGAATGAAAAAAGTCAACAGATGCTCCAGATGAAGTTTATCCAATTTAAATGATAATAATCATTATAATCATGATATTTATCATTGACCAACACCCTGTACTACCCCAAAATCTAAAAGTGAACCTATAGAGAAAAGTTGATGTCATATGGGAAGAATAATATGAAAAACAAAAGGATTGTTATCACTTGAGCTATCATCCAGCTACAAAAAATAGTACAAGCATTTTTGGTGAATGAACAGACTTGAAAATGACCAGGGATCAGACCAATGATAAATGGTATTAAAATAAAAATATAATTAACAATAATTTAAAATGTTAGGGAGATTGTATAATGTGTAATGGTATTAGTGATTTTAGTGAACTGAATAGTTTTGAGCTATGTTAAAATTTAAATGAAGAGGTATAAAGTTAAACCACTAAACATCACATGATCACTATTTCTTATGTTATCACGTTATTCCTATTAAAACAGGCAAAACACTCCATATAGTAGTGCCACTCAGTGCCAACCAGAGTAATCAATGGATGCCAGAAGGTTTATGCATAAAATCCCTATCTAGTGCCTACTCATCCAACATCCCCAGACTAGTTTCTGGATTGTGACCTTTGTCAGTGAGAAGCTTTGGATCCTGCCTAATAGGAAAGTGATGGCTATGGTTGTTAACGAGACAAAGACACCAAAATATATAGGTACTGGGTTCAGACCCATATGACTATATAAGCTATTGAGCTTAGATTTAAAATATTGTTTTCAATTTTATTTCTCATAGTTTTGTAGTTAAGTAGAGATAAAAGGTGGCTGCTGGAGGGTTGCATTAGATCCTAAGATCTAGGTGCAGTGCTCTCAGATCCAAAGCTTCTCACTGACAAAGGCCACAAGCCAGAAATTAGTCTGGGGATGTTGGATGAGTAGGCACTAGATAGGAATTTTATGCACAAGCCTTCTGGAATCCATTGATTACTCTGGTTGGCAATGAATGGCACTACTGTATGGAGAGTTTTGCCTATTTTAATCAGATAGAAAGTTAGTGGATTCATTTAATAATCCGGTTATATAATAAATCACCTGTTGTATCTGCTTACTTAGCTTTCATGATTATTTGACAAATGTGTTCAAAATAATTGTACTTAAAATAGAACCAGAAATATCAAAAAAAATAGATCTTCCTTATTACCCATATATCATTGTCCACAGTGTGACAACCTTAGCTGTGTAGGTAAAAATGAATGATACACACACAACTTGAATATACATATCAACAAGTTTATTTCTGGCTGAAGCATTAATTTAACAAGTACAATAAAATTATATTACTGATAATAATTTATACTGTTTGCTTTTGGGAATTGTTATAAAATATATTTAGTGTGTGAAAATATCTTATTTCACACACAACTAATAATTATACAATTCATTAATCTCCAAATGTTTTGTTTACTCATTTAATTAAAGTCTATGTGAACTTCTTACTATTTGAACCTTAATACTAAGTAATTTCAGCGTTATCTTTTCTCCCTTTCAAGAATGCATTGTTTTATTTCAGTAGCTGTTTTCTGCTCTTGACTGATTGCTTTCAATTGCTGCACACTAAGCATCTCAAACTTTTTTTTATTAGCTACACTAATTTATGTAATTTATTTTAAAAGTTCTTTTTCTAATACGTTTTTTCTAGAGTAATCATTCTGGAAAATTAAAACTTTATTTACACACAATTTAAAATAGTTGTACCATCAGTACATCTCCACTCACTCTAGAAAATAATCCTCTATATTTGGCAGGCTTTTTCCAATGTCTCTGACTTTGTGGAGTAGAAGTATTTCTCTGCTCATGTTTACATTAGTTGATTTGTCAGATTTAGGTAACTGTTCATCTTTCTGGAGTCAACAACATCTTGATCTGCTTTAATTCATTTCCTGCTTTTCACTCAATAGGCAACACATCATCAAAATCAAAAGAGGGAATATTTTCAAGTTATTTGTCAAAAATTTTGATTGAAGATTGGCTGCTACAGTTGTTTTATTTATCATGATCGACATATCAGAGAATTACTGACATAAACGATTTATATGTCTTCTGATACGCCATCAACATTCAAGCTTAATTATTTGTTTGACTTCCGATACTTTGTTAACCATTGCAGGTATCCAATTCTTTTTTAATATGTCTCAAACTCATACAGTTTTGCCAACTCTAAATTTCATAAAGTTTGCATTGTTTACAATTTGTTGTACTAGGAATAAAATGCTGCTAGAACATGATTTCTAGCAGTGTTTCTTCCATATTTATAACTTTTACTTTTCTCAAGGCAGATTTCAAATTTTGGACTGCCTTTTTTGCAAGTCTGTTAGAGCAGAGTGATAGGCTGGAGTAAAAATATGATGAATGCCTTTATCTGTTAAATAGTTTTCAAAATATGCAAAAGTAAATCCTGTTTCATATTGAATACCAGAATCTCAGGATATTCATGAGTGGCAAACACTTCCTGTAGGGCTTTTATGATATATTTAGTTTTTGTAGTTTTCACAAGCTTATACTTGGCCAATCTGCTATATGAATCTATGATTATTAATATTAAATGTCCATTTAAAGATCCTGCATAATATATATGAATATGCTCCCATGGTTTTTTGCCTCTGTCTATGGTGTATAAACTTTCTTTAGTAAATCAGCTGCAAATTGGCAATAATGACAGAATTTTACCATTTGTTCAATTTTATTATTTATTTTTGCCACAACACATATGAACATGTGAGCACTTTCATCCATACAACTGCTGGATGTTCTTTATGTAGTGCCTTAGCATTTGTTTCCATCCTTCCATAGGCATGAGTATGCAATCAATCATTGGGATACTGACATTGCACAATCATTGGGATATTGACATTGGACATTGACAAACTCCAATGAGCATTCCAAATCACCATAACAATAAAACTTCAACTTTTTGGTCATTCTTTTTGGATCCAATTTCTTTATTTTACTATATATCTAGGATCACTATTTATCCATTCAGTTACTTTAAAACTGTTTAGATTGTAATATTTATTTTCATCTAAGATGTTTACTTCTGTAAACTTCTGCTGAACTTTATCTTTCACAGGTAGTCATGATAAGGCATTTGTATGCATGGTTAATATGTTAATCTATGTTAAAAATCTCAGGCTTGCATATTCAAGTGTTTTTTTTTGTCCTGTCCAAAAATTCCAAGTAAAAGATGATGATCCATACATACTATATATATATAAAGTACATATTTTGCGGGTTCATCCGTGTTAAAAACTTTTAATATCAATATACTGACGTTTCGACTTGGTCACACAAGCCATCCACAGAGTTATAAAAAGGTAGTTGTGGATGGCTTGTGTGACCAAGTCGAAACGTCAGTATATTGATATTAAAAGTTTTTAACATGGATGAACCCGCAAAATATGTATTTTATATATTTAACCCGTGCAAATCTTCGTTTTAACATATATATATATGATGGAATTTCTTTTTTTGCAAATATTATAGCCAGAGCATTAATTTTTTTTTTTGCTGATAATAACATTCTAGAGGCATAAATGATCAGATTGTTCATCTTCACCATACCACAGCTGAACTCACTTTCTCAGGGTTCGAGTATTTTCCATATTAATTTATTACATTCAAAAATTTTGATTTCCAAAGTTATCCAAATGCACTTGGCAGTGTTTAATCTAGCTCCCACTTTTATTTAGCTTTAAGCATACTTTCATTGTTTATCCAATTCTTTTTTAGACTGGGCAGTGATAATTATATTAACTAAGTAGCAAGTAATTCTGCCTATGTTTTGCAATAACATGCACATCTTTGCTTTAAAGATGTTTAGGGCTATTGTTACCCCATAAGGCAATTTGCTGCATTTAAGCAGTCCAATGTTGGTACACAATGTTAATAATTTTATTTGAAAACAATTTTCAAGTTCTAATTTAAATTCATTAAAAGTTTCCAAAGGTTTAGGAATATCAACTGTAAATATTGTTTTTCTTAACAATTTTTGTCTCTTTAGTTTTGCAGTAATATGTATCTTCCATTTCATTAATAGATGATCATTTCCTGTGTTGAATTTATTAAGAATATTACAATCTTTGTTGTCAAATTCTGCTGCACCCTCATTTGGATGCTTCCATGTCCATTTTCTTTTAACATTTTTTTCAAAAAAAGAATTCATAATATAAAGTTTTTCTTTTTCTGCAAACTTCACAAGTCTATGTCCTCTCTCATTTACCACAACCAAATTTACCTACAGCACTTTCATTTGTTTACAAACTCTAGCATTAAAGTCTCCCACAACAATTTTAAAATGTTGTTTCTTCTGATAAAATTACTTTTGTACATCCATACAAAAATCTTCTACTACTTCATCACTCTGAGAACTTACTAGGGCATAAACTTGAATTATCTGCACTTGGTATCTGCTATTAGGTTGAATAACTAATCTGGCTATACTACCTGATACACCATCAATCTTCAAAAAGTTGTTCTTCCATTTTTTATTTATAATGAATCCTCCACTTGTACTTCCAATATTTGGGCCTTGTAGTAGAGTATATATCCACTTTTTAAATCAATTATCACTTCATCTTTTCTTCTAACTTCACCAAGTTCAATAAGGTCCCATTTAATATGTGGAAGTTTTTCCAATTCTTGCAATCTTGCTTTACTTGAAAGGAATCTGTAGTTGTAAGTGCCTAAATAAAAAGTTGTCATCAAATGGCAGCCTGAATCTGCAATTAGGAGAGTCATAGTACTCTACATCTTAGGCCACCAACCACTGCCTTGATTGGTGACTTTACAGCCTCCTGGAAATAAGGTCCATTATTTATTTTTGTCTATCATAATTGTATGTATCTACTAGAAATTTTTTTTTCATTCACACTGATTCATTCTGCCTTAACAAACAATTGAGAAGGAAGACCATGGTGTTTATTGATCTTAAACTCAGAGGTAAAAACAATAAACTCACCACACTGGCTAATATGTATCAATGAGCAGCCCAGCTATGTTTGTATACTATATGAATAATCACATAATAATAACAGCTGCAACAACAAGAATATATGGAGTGAACATTAGGGAATTTGCACTGCCTGGTTCCTTTAAGATCTCCAAAAGAAATCAAAAAGTCTCCTTTCTGTTAACAGCACCTTTATTTGTATATTTATTTACAGTTACTCAATCATCTTCACAGAAACAAATAGTCCCATCCAGTTCACTTCTACAGGAGTAGCCCATGATGAGTCTTCTACAGGTGATAACATGCCTTTTTTAATATATCTTCTATTGTCTCTTTAACCTTTGACTTCAGTGCATAGGTAAATTTCCATGGTTTACACATTATAGATTGCACATTTTTAGCTAATTCTACATCTACTGGTCTCATTCTTAATTCAGCTATTTCCTGTTTAAATAGCTCTGACGACTTCATTTTAACTTCTGTTTCTAGTTTAATCTTCTTAATAATTTTGAGATAGATTCTTAATGGACAGAACCAGTTTCAACCAAGCAGCAGACTAATCTCTCTCTTTACAATAAACAGTGGTAAAACTTTTAATTTTTGATTTATTTTCACTGGAACATAAACTTTTTTATATATTTGTATTTTGTTTCCCTTCACATTTGTGACCACTACATTTGTCTTGACCAATTTTACTCTCTGCTTACTTTTATTCCATTCTTTCACAGATAGAATCGATAATCCAGCATTGCTGTCTACCTCCATAATGACTTTAATCTCACAAATTATTACATCCCAAATAATATGGCCATTGTTTGAATTGTTTAATGACTTTATCTCTAACTTTCTACACGTTCTGCTTTCACTGATTTAAAATCCAAGCGTGACTTGTCTTTGTCATTTTTTCTGCAAACATAAGGTAAGTCTCCTTTAATGCCACAAATACACATTTTTTTAATTTAAATTTGCACACCCTTTTTATGTGCTCTACAATTCCACAGCAATAGTATGCTAATTCATTTCTTATGAATTTTTAGGTGATTTATCTATCTTAGCTCTGTAATGCTTGTGGTATTTTTAAATTCATTTACTAGATATTCAGATGCATTATCTGTTGATAGCTTATGTGCTATACATTTTGCAATAGTTATTCTGTATATTATATCTACTTCACCCAGTATAGTTTTCCTAAGATTGTGATCCAAATCTCATAGAAAAATTGATCCAGGAGTATGGCCTATAAATCTATTGTAAATTCATGTCTTACCAATGTATGTAATACGAGATTGTAATCTTGGTAACTCTCTCCAGATAGTTGTTTTCTCAATCAAAAATGCAAATGAACTATCCTCTTCATTACAGATTGCTAAAAATATATAGTAAGGTTTTCTATTAGTTCACTATATGGTACACTTTCTGGAATCTTGAGATTACATAATTGCTTAGAAATTTGTAGAACAGCACTACCCACAAAAACCCAAGTGTTGGCATTTTAAGCTTATCATTTTCAATTTTACTGATCCTCACATAACAATCTATGTGATCCACATATATATTCCACACTGAGGGACTGATATCAAATTTACATAAGTTATGAGTGAGGACTGTCATTTTTCCTCTTCATTTTTTCCATATAAATGTACAATTTGTCTTCTTTAATATTCTATGCATTCTTCTTAAAAACTGTCAACTGTTTTATTTACCATGTCTATGGGGAGACAATCTCAGCCATGTAAGTGAAAATAACTTGAATATATATATATATATATATATATTAGCAAGTTATATTTCTATATTGAATATATATATATATATATATATATTAGCAAGTTTATTTCTTATTGCTGAAGCATTAATTTAACAATATAACAAATACAGTAAAACTATATTACTGACAATAATCTATCCTGTTTACTTTTGGGGATTGTTATGGAATATATTTAGTGTGTAAAATATCTTATTTCACACACAGCCAATAATTATACAGTTTATTAATCTCTGAATGGTTTATTTACTTCATCTAATTAAAATCTATTAGAACTTTTTCTATTTGAACTTTAATAGCAAGTTATTTGCTAAAATTAACTTCATTCAACATTATCTTTTCTCCCTTTCAAGACAGTCACCGACTGCTTTCAATTGCTGCACACTAAGAATCTTGGGACTCTTTATTAGCTATGCTAATTTACATAATTTATTTTAAATTCTTTTTATAATAACATTTCTAACTCTTCAGCTAAGCCTGATATTTAACTTTGATATTTCTAACTTCACCAACAAGCATTCGAAGCGTAGTATAATTACTAATACATTTTTTCTAGAGTAATAATTCTGGGAGGAATAACAGTACTGTGGGTGCAATGTACATGATTTAATTAAAACTTTATTTACACACAATTTTAAAATATTTATATCATCAATACACCACCCAAGAGTCAAAACTTACATCTCTCCATGTTTTTTAGTGATACTGATGTCTGGTACCTATCTACTCAGCTATCTACATTCCATTGTCTTCTTGTTTTTTTAAAACAGTGCATTTATATCATGAAAGAATCCTGAGATAATTAATCATTAAGACCTAAAAATCTAGATTTGTAAAGAATTAAAAAAATACAACATAAAACTAAAGGATTTTCCTACAACTGTGCTTTACAATTATTTTTTTTCTTTAACTTATTAGAAATTTAAAAATAAACGTTGTATTTTTCATTGATCATATTGTTAATTAAAATGTTTTTATTTGAAAAGCAATTGGAAACATTAGACTTAAATTGCTTTATTATTTTTTAATTTTTTACATTCTTCATTTAGAAACCTTGGTTCATCTATGATGGAGAAAATTTAGGTAATAGGGGTAGTTTAGGGTGATTTTGCATGATCTATACATGCTTCCAACAAATTACTCAGTTCAAAATGAAAGTGATAATGCCTTTTATGTGAAGTTAAAAAGTAAACAACTATCAAATGTGTGGTAGAAATCCAAATAAATAAGAAAGAAGTTTCATTTTAAGCTTTGATTGTTGTTATTGATGTTTCAAAGTCAACCAGTTCATTTTTATTTGGTTTGTTGGCTTGATTCATAATTTGTATAGAATGTAGCTGACAACTATTGTTTTTATCAAAGTCAACATTTTTGCAATTGACCATATCCCCCCCCCCTCACTTTTTAAAAAGCAAAGAAAAAAGAAATTTTGCAGACAAATAAAAATTTACAAACAAATGTCATTTACAAATACTAAAAGAGATTGTGTTTTCCTGAAGGTTTGTGATGATGGTGTTATAGTTGTATTTTTATATTGGACTATTTCCATCATCTAATACTCATCTAATACTAACCTGTTTGATGTGTTATTACTAACAGTTGAATGTATTTGGAATATTTAAATAAAGTTAAATTTTTCTAAAGCCATTCAATACATATATTAGATGATAGAAATAATCCAATAAAATACAACTAAAAGAAATTGTTTGAAATTATACTTCAATTAATTCTGTAAGTCAATATTAGTATTGCAATGAGAAATCCAAAGAAACATTGAAAACTTAAAAATTAACAATATTTGCCTCTCTCTTTCTCACTTGTCCACCCCTCTGCCATTTTCTCAAAACTAAAAAAGAATTTGAAAAGATAAATAATACTAAAAGTTCACCAAAAAGACCTATCAATGAAAAGTAAAAAAAGGTTTTAGATTCCAACTTGAATTTATAAATTAAAAAGTATTATGATAAATCCCTTTTCCAAATTCAAAGCAGCTTCAATTAGTCATTCCAGTATTCTTTCGTGATGTCAAATCAGTGTTTTAAAAAACAAAGAGAAAATGCAATTTAGTAGATGAGATCAGTACCCTTATTCAGGATGACAGAGAGACCTATGTCTCATGGGCTCTATTTCTTTCTTTTGCTATTCTAGTATTATTACATAGATATAGTGATACTTCAAGTGATCTGCTAAGGATAATAGATTGCTATCCAATCATTTTAGCATTTTTGGTCTTCTTGTATTACTTGCACTTTCAAAAAATGTTTGACTACTTCCAGGTATTGGTGAAGATGATTTAAACTCTTTCTTAGGGAGATCACTCAATTGTATTTCATTCTTTTTTTATTATTATTAATGTAAGATTCTGGACTTACACTTGTCCTCTGTTTAGATCTTTTTTCCAATATGAAACTTCATCATTATTTCTCTATTACATTATCTACATAGTGTTAATACCCACAATTTCTTTCAATTTGTTTGGGGTCTTACTCTGCTGATTCTGAAGGCTCATATTCACTGCATTTAATAATTCTACTACTTGCTTAATAGATTTCTTATCAGTACACCACAGAATTTGTTTTATTCAGAAGGGCAAATTGGATCAAATTATCAAATAATGTCTCTCTATCATATTGCATACATCTAGTACCCTTAGTTTGGACACTAGTCACCTGAAAAACTTTTTAACTTTCTCCACTATCTGATCTTAAATTTGTTCTGCATTATTTGATATCATATCGTCTCTTGTTGTTTTACCATCAACAAATTACTTAATAAAGCTTCTTTATAACTTTGAATTCTCAAGTTCATTAAACAATGAATCTTATAATTGGTCATTTCTAAGCAAGTGGTTGCAAGCTATCACTTATTTGCTCTCTTCTGACATTATGAGAATATTTTTCCAAATCATTTACATGTTTTGTGAAAATTCCCCCAATTTGACCTTTGAATATCTTTATGGTTCACACTAGGTTGAGCCTGCTTATATTTCTCCACTTTTTTTTCTTGTTTGCTCTATGTTGTAGATTTTAGTTGTTTCTTTCTCATTCTTTAATGCAGTTATATTTCTTTCCCCATACTTTATTTTATCAAATTCCTGAGTTTTGTCATTACAACCAGTCAGTGCTTTCTCTTCTTTTATCTCTCCCTTATTTCTGACTTTTATTCTCAATTCCTCCCTCTTTCCTTCTAAATCTTTGATTATTTGACAAATTTTGACTATATTTCCATCATTTCTCTTTTCATATTGCACCCCCTGGAATCCCACCTTTTTTGCATTGCACCATTTGTTTTTTTTTATTTCACAATTTGTAATTTTGTAGGTGTTCTTCTTCCATACTTTAGAATTTACACTTGTGATTTTGCTGTATTTCTTTAAATATATCTTCATTATTTTTGCAGTGCTTCTTCAATATTTTGAAACTTTATGTCAATGCTTTATTGCAATTCTTCAGTCTTTTAATTTATTTTAAAAACCTTCTGAAGTTTTATATTTAGACTTTGTTGTATTTTTTCTATATTCTGAAACTTTCTATTCTCATTCTGCTGTATCTACTTAAATTTTTCATCGTTTTTCTTCTGCATATCCTTGACATTTTGCAGCTTCACATTGGTGCTTTATTAAATGTCTTTCAATATATTCACTTTATTCTGCAATATTTCTCCCATATTTTGGAATTTTATGTCCATATTCTATTGCACCTCTTGTGCCTGTAAATCAAAACTTCATAGCACTTGCATGAACATTTCCATCATGTCATCTCATTCTAAATTTTCATCTCTGAATGTTTTTGCACTTTATAATCTTTATTGATTTGTGATTTATCTTTCTGTACTTCTGATTGTTTTTTTATTTGATTATTTCTGATGCTCCATACTCAAAAAGTTAGTATTCTTGATTACATCCTTATTTTTTTCCATCTTTTTTGAACAAACTCTTGTTAATATTTAGAAAATTAAATCTTTATTGTGTTTTATATTTACTATTATCCATTTATATGCTACTAGGGGCACCGCCTCTCTCTGATCCACCTGGGATCTTTAGCAACAAGAGAATATACATGTAAATGGAAAAATATGGGTGATTTAATCTGCAAATTGTGTAAAGGAGGTATAGAAAATATTAGGTATCTGTTGATTGAATGTAAATACTTGAAAGCTGAAAGGGTACAAATAATGAAGTTATCGGAGAATAAATATGAACAAAGTGATTATACAGAAAGTGGGTTATTGGTGTTTATGCTGGGTTTGGGAAAAGATAAGGGAGATTTAGATATAAAGACCATAGAGTTGACAAAGATTATGTTGTGGAAATGAAATGAAGCAGATTATGGGAAAGCTTAGAGTGGGGAATGGAAGGAGAAGGTAAAGTGGCTAATAGGTTTCTTTGGGCATAGTTGTTGAGAAATTCCTGACTCCATTTAAAAAGAAGTCACAGTACATCACATCCCACCCTTTCAGCAAAGCTTACAGAAAAATATTTATTTCTAACACTTCTTGCCGTACAATATATATATATATAGAGAGAGAGTTTTTAAAATTTCAACAGTATTACATCAAAAATTGGATAAAATTAGAGAAGAATGACACCAAACATATATATATAGGCTTTAAAACCCCATTTTAAAATGTTATATCTCTTATGATTTTTTGCAATCTTCTAAGGATAGACAGGTATTTCTAAGTTTCATTTCTGTAAACAGATCATTTATTGAAAAAAAAAAAAGAAAGATTGAAAAAAATGCAATAACAAAAATTATATTATCAATGCTTTAAAATTACTTTTTAAAAGGCAGAAAGATTCAAATATCTTAAGTTTTCCCCAACTTTGACTCTTGATAATAAAGATTCTACAAGACTTCATTTTAAACAATTAAAAAAAAACCTGTATAAGTTACATATTTGTCTATGAAAATAAAAATATTAACACATTTTTATTGTTTTTATTTAATAATTGGGCCAGAGCAAATTTACTATTAAATAAATTATTATTATTATTATTATTATTATTATTATTATTTTTTATTATTATTATTATAGATTCTGCATTTCTATGAGATTAAAGGTTTTATTTAATCCACTTTTAATTATGAAATCATATATATTAGAATCTTATAAAAAAGTTGACAAAAATGTTCATAATAAAGTATTGTTTGTCTATGAGGAGAAATTTGAATTCTATTTTTTCTATGTTAATGAGATTTTATCAAACACCTGCAAATTTCTTCAAAATCTATAATTTTAACTAATCATAGACTTTAAATCAAGATAGTGCATGATTGAGTCAGCTTTTCAACGGTGTATTTTTTTTTTATACAGTAAAAATTGTATAATAAATGTTTTAATAAAAGTTTTTAATTTTTTTTTCGTTTTTTAAACTTCACAGTAAAGAATAAATAGTAATTTTTTGTTTCTAAAACAAAAATTATAAATCTAATGCATATATACATATGTGTGTGTGAGTGTGTGTGTAACTCTGAGGACTTAGAATCTAACCAATCATAATTTTATATGAAACTGCAGAGATAATATTTCTCACCAGTTACAAGTATATAATATTTTCATATTGTTTTTGATATAAATAATTTACAATGCTGTAAAATCAGTTTAATTTCATGTTGCAGAATAAGTCTGTTTTGTACTCTGATGCATATATATGTAATTCTTTGACCTTAGATCCTAACCAACAGTAAATATAAAATTCCAGAGATAATATTTTCTACCAACTGTAAGTATATAATATTTTTCATATTTTTTATATAAATAATCTATAATGCTATAGAATAAAGATCTATTTTGTCTTGTAGAATAAGTTTATTTGTGCTCCAATACATATATATATATATGTAATTTTGAACGCTTAGAACCTAGCCAACTTATAATTTTATATGAAGTTTCAAAGGTAATAATTTCTACTAGTTGCAAGTTTAAATATTTAAATAAATCAATTATTTTATATAGCGCGCGATGTTTATAAACTGTAATAGTTAAACAGCATTAAGCTGTTGCACATGTGCTTTGCAGATTTTAACTATAAATGACTGAATACTAACACTTCAAACACATGACTTTCCCAAAGACTTTATCATGTGTTTGAAGTGTTAGTATTCAGTCATTTATAGTTAAAATCTGCAAAGCGCATGTGCAACAGTTTAATGCTGTTTAACTATTAAAGTTTAAATATTATAATATTTTTTTGTAAGTAATGATTATAATGAAAAATCAAATTTATTTCATTTTTCTGTTGCTGCAAGAAGTATCTCATATGACTGTTTTATATGTATCTGTATCATATATCTCTGTCATGTACACATACAGATATTTTTTCTACCATTTTATAGAAATATAATTTTTTTTGTAGGTTATACTTATAATCATAAGCCATCTACCGAATAAGCTATACGATTTCCTCAAGGGGAAATAAAAAGTAGGTCAGATAATAAGAAACATTAATATTGTGAATACTTTCATTAATATTTTATATTGCCTTAAATTGAAAAAAATATTTCCTTGTTTAGTGATGATCTTGTGTAGAAATGTGATACACATCCATTCTGAAAATTTTTTAGTTTTTTCTCCTGTCACTTTTTCTTTTTCTTCTTTTATATTTTATATTACTTTTTTTTGCAATTATTTTAAAATTAATTTCTGTTTTGATAAATTACAAAAGTTCTGTTTGCATAATATCTTATATACAATGCTTATTGTTTTTTTATTTTTTCAGTAGATATCTGCATGGAAGGATAAGATCTGAGTCAGCTGGTAAAAATGAAAGTCACTAGAAAATACGTTTTTCAATGTTTTATAATGAAGAATTATCTCTGATAAGTCATGTTATATATCTTTTTTTTTTTTCAGAATTTTATGGGGAATGTGAAACTGTCTATAAAAGTGTGATTTTAACATTTAACTTTCAAAATATAGTCTTGCATTAGTGGTCGAGAGGTCAGTGCGACTGCCTTGCACTTGCAGGTAGTTGCCCAGGTTGCGGGTTCATGTTCCGGCTGATGCTATGACACTTTAAATAAAAAAAAAACTTTCAAAATATAGAATTTGTGAACCTATATAAAAATAAGCATTTTAAAAACTGTTAAAATTTATTTTTTTCTAAATTTTTTTAAGGTAATGATTATATTTTTTCAGTTTTATTACTTCCTTGATATTTTCTATTCTAACAATATATTTATATTATTGTATTCAAACTGAAGATATTGTACAAAATATATCTTATATTTTTTTAAAAATTTATAATGGCACCCAGAATTGAAGAAATTAAATAAGTTTGCATTAACTATTTCATAAAATGCAATTTTATTCTCTTTTTTGTTTAACATATATTTACAATTTGCATCCCAAATTCTTAATGAATTGCATTATTTGCTTTTATTTTTATAGATATATTGCAGATCACATATATATTATTATCTCAATTTTATTTATTTGTTCTTTAGGTTAATTGAACTAGATTAATCTATTATTTGCTTCAAACAGTATACTAAAACCCTCTTCACTATGCAGCTATCTTAAACCTACACTATTTTTCTCTTTCTTTATGAAACAAAACAAAAATCCTTTTCAAATCTTCTACCTGTCTAATATCAATTCCCCCTATCTTACATATTAAATAGTTTATTATACTGTTGCTGATCCCCCTTCACTACAACAAATTCCTATTACTTTATGCTTCATTAACTTTGATTCGTATACAATATAAACACACATTGCTAAACAAACAACAACAAAACATATATCTGAATTATAACTAAATAGTGTCTTTTAGTTCCTATTTTCACCTGAACCATTCATTGATTGTGCTTTTATTGATCCTATATTCTAACTACAAGTTTGTCAGGCCTTTCACATTATGTGCCATAAATTACAGTACCAGTGGATTTTGCTCTGTGATCTCATGCAGTGTGCTATAATTATGATAGTAGAATCTACACTGCCCCAATAGGTGGAACAATTTAATTTTATGGAAAGCTTTTAGATTCATAACAACTGTTCTATAAACTTTATACTATTAGAAAAAAGTGGCCAAACTAATAATTAATTATATTTCCTGATCTCTTTCATATAAAACCTTATAAAAATTAGTAAAATCTACCATCCTCAAAATATTTTTTATAAAACTTGAATGATATTAAACTTAAGCATCACTTGCTTTAATAATAATAATTTGAAGAAATTCCTATGGTAATGTTATCCCATGGCTACTGATATATCTTATATACAGACTCGATTATATGTTCTGTCTAAGATAAGTGGCATACATAAAAAAATTACCTTATATTGAAGCAGTCTGTGTGTATGCATACACAGAGCTTTATGATATTTATTCAAATGTAATATGAACATAGGGTGATAGATCTACTAGCTAATTCTTTACCCTCATTAACAAAATAATATATATATATATATTGTAACTTAATAACGGTGATCAAAAGATCCGATCCAAGTATCGAAAATCCAAATATTATTAAAATCTCAAATATTCAAATATTATAACTTAAAAAACAAAAAAGAATTGTAGCTTTTTATTTTATATCAAAAAGAAAAGGAATAATTTAACCTGAGTAGTGGCTATTAAACAAAAGATCAGATTGAGTTATCAATCATATTGTAACTAAATAAAGGTAGATCAAAAGAACTCAAATATAAATATTACCATACCTGAGTAGTCTATAGTAGTAAATAAATATTAAAATGATGAGTAGGATTAAATTAAACATATTTCTATAATTAGATTTCTAAAGATATCATAATATCAATAATTAGAGACGATAATGCCTGGAGACTAGTCATTTAAGGTGTCTGGCCTATTTCAAATCCTGGTTAGGCAGGCATTGTATCATCAATAAACAAGTAGATCAAACTATAAGCAATTATTATTCAGAACAAACTATTATAACTCAGGTATATGGAAATCAAGTGAGTGAGTACACTGGTAACTCAATCAAATATCTCTCAATATATCCAACTGTAGATTTTACTCACTCTTATCTCTTGGTTGGATCTCAAGTGCATATCTATGTGAACAACAAGTGAATATGGTCTATCAGGGCACCACAAGGTTAGCTGGTCCTAGACAAAGTTATATTTATAACTTTTTTCACATGTACCGGGTTTGAATCCCTTTTGGTACTTTATTTCTAATAAAATGGAGGATTTTGCTTTTAGATCCATATCACTGTATGCACTAATATTTAGGTAAACATAAATCATCCTTAAACTAAAGTGGAGTATATAAAATTCATTAGACAGAAATCATTTCCTAGATCTTAACATAATAAATGCATTTCAATATTTTATACGTTTTACTAGCTCAGATTATATTATTAATTTAGGATGGCAATTCACTCATCCTTGCATGAAATAGATGATGGAATGGTGGTTATAATATTACTAAGAAATCACTAAATACTATGAAATCAATATTTATTTATGGTCTTTAAACATTTATCTATCTCATTACTTAAAATGTGATGGTGACGATGATGACAGTGATAATGATAATGGTTTCAACCACAGCTTTAGGACCAAGCCTAATCATAAACCTAATTTTTATAAAGAAATTCATAATTATTACTTAATTTTAGTGTATCTAATTGGAACTTAAATAGCTAATATTCACCTTGATGATGAATGATCACAACTAATAAAAAAATACTCTTAATGAAATATATACGCCTCTGTTTAATAAAACAAATTAACATTTATTACTGCATTTCTAACGTATACATAAAAATTTCTATATCTACATGAAAATTGATATTAACAATAACCTCAATAATCATAATCAACTGTTGTAAAATCATAACATTAATTTTCAATTCTTCCCCCTTTCCCGTAACTGGGATATTAAATTGGATGTCACACTGACCATGATTTTCACTCCACAAAAAAATATCTCAAAAAAAATAAACACTCTTTTTTTCTCTCTCTCTTTTCTCTTTTGCACACATACCTTTATAAATCTAACATGTAAAGTAGAATGATAAAAAAATAAATGTTAGTAAAATTGGAAAGAGCAAGTTTTTAGAAACAAGTTTTAAATTATTTTTCTCCCCCTCCCTTCTACCCTCTGAAATGCTATACTTTAACTTAAAACACAATACTCTAATATTCTTAATATTGCCTATTGTTTTACATTCACACACAATTACATATATGCAACAAGTATTATATTATTATGTATGTGCATATTTTTTATCCCCATAATAACAAAAATATTATTTAAAACAAAATAACAATAACAAAAAAAATATGTTACATATTAATAACATTTCATAACTTTAGGTTAATAGACAATCATAATTTTAGTACATATAAAATCATTAATGAAGCTTATGTTTATCGTTATTAAGAAATTCTTGGTTTCAATTGATGTTGGTTGTTTTAAAAGTTCTTTAAACAAAAATATACCACTCTGTTTCTAAAATTTTACAAAGTCTCTGATATTATAAAGAAAATATATAAAAAAAATTTATACTACCAGTTCTATTCTTTGTAGCGACTTCCAATGAGTCAAATTTATCTTGTTTAAAGTCTATATTTTTGCATTTACCATTTCTGTTTTTCTTTGGAACAATTGCTTTCTTGAAGTGTATAATTATTTGATGATGATGATTCTATTGAGGTTATTTGCTTTAGTGGACAATTTAGAAATCATTATATCAACTTTTCTTCTCTTCCTGTCAAGCATGATTCTGTTAGTGGATGAAGTACAACAGTTGTTTTCACATTTATAATTTTTCTTGGGTTTAAACTCAGTTACTGGATATAATTGAACTCAATGATTTAACATTTATCTGTAGATTAATCGTTTTTCTTTTGATCGCCTTCAAATGCAGATGAATTCTTTCTTTTTTCTATTTAAAAACATCTTATTTCTCTCAGTCAGTAAGACGGTGTAGAATATTATAATTTCAGACAAGACATTTCCTTTTTTTTTCTTTATATGATGCGCTGGCTGGATGGTCTGGTCAACAGACGAGATATATATTAATTTTTCTTACCCCGCCATCCTTATATCTTCAATCCTGAAAAAAAAAATTTAATAATAAAAAAAAAAGATTTTTGATTGAGATTTTTGTAGAGTTAAAAACGCTTGTCCTTTTAGTTTCAATATTTTTAAAAGTTTTTTTTACTGATTTTTCCCAGACAGTTTTTATACTTGACTTTTGAGTCAATTCACCCAATTAGAGTGATAGTGTGACTTTCTCTGGAAACATATTTAAAATCACACTACCTTGATTTTTCAGACTAATGCTGTTTTGAAGTAAAAATTGTCTTAATTATTTTTTGCTCATGTATCTGTCACAACTGTCTGAGTTTTTAACAGAAAACCAACTTTTATAAAAACAAAATTGTTTAAAAAAATAAAACATATATAATTTAATAGATCTTCCCTTTGTTTTTCAATATGTAATAAAATGTACATTTATGTATGTAATGTACACACACACTTATTCAACTCATTTATAAAGCTGGCCTATTACAATAATCTAAATGTGTTTTTTAGAAATTATGACCTTAATATTTAAAATTAAATTTTTAACCTTCCAATCCCCAATTATAATCATTTTGAAATCATAATATTACAATCATAGAAAAACAAAATAGAAACAGATAATAATAAAACAGAAATAGAATAAAATATTAGAATTTAGTAAATGTAGGTTAGCTTTGAAGAAAGTTTAATATTTGAAATATACAATGATAATTAAACAGTTTACACACACACTTTCTATATATCTGTTATTGCTCTGCTTTTTAATAAAAATTTAAATATTGAAAAATCTAAATGTGTGTATTACTCTTTTTGAGTTTTCTATCAACACACAAACAAATAAAGAATATAACTGTTGTCCCACTCTCTCTCTCTCTCTCTCTCTGTCTTAAGCTTTTAAAACTTGATCTTGTAGGGTTTAAACTTGGATGCCCTACAGCTTCATTTACTATATAAAAATGTGATGATGATTTTTGTTTTACATTTTCTTTCATGCACATTACTACAGATTTATCTAATGACTAAATTGTAATGGCACAATATATATGTGTGTGTGTGTGTGCAGGTGTATGTATGATTGAATGATGGTACATACATATATATATATTGTTAACACTAAAGTGCATTTCAATTATATATTTGGAAAAGAAAATGTATTTTTTGTTTTGTATGTTTTTCTAAAAAAAGAAATGGAAAAATTAAGTTGACTGTTTTTTTTTTTTTGCAATTAACAGATTTTACTAATTGATAGCTAAACATTCATCTAAAAGCAAGAATTTCTAGTCTTTTTTAAAACATTTGGAAAAATACAGTTCCATTGGGATGCAAATTATTTCTTGTCTTTGGGAGCAGTTAAGTTTTCTTACCTTATTTTAATCTTGATAAGGTTTTGCAGATTTGTGCAAATTAAGAATTAATCAACTGGTGTATTTTCTTTTCCAGCAAAAATAAATCTGGGGAATTAATTAAAAATTGTTTTTAAAAAAAAAGAAGAGTAAAGAAAAACTCTAGACGTAAGAGCTGAAAGGATAGCTAAATATTATTTCTTGTTTTTTTGCTGATTAAGATTTTTTTAGGTTTGTAGGCATATAAATACTGGGTTATATATCTCTTTTTTGACTCTCTCTAATGTACCACTGAGTGTAAGCAGATGTCATACTGGTTTTCATGTATCAACAGGGTTTCTGATGATCTCTGGAGGAAGAGAGTGATATTTGGTGGAGGGAAACCTATCGATTCTATGATGATGCTGCAAAGAAAGGAAGAACATACCAGCTTCAAACAAAGTCCTTTTCTGTGTCCAGTAAGCCAAGAGCCTGCCCAGAACTAATTTTTAACTTGTAAGAAGACAGTTGTTACCATCCGGCCTCACCAAAGTAATCATTGAAATTCTGTAAACTATATAACATAGATTTTTTTATTATTTCTTTTGAAGTATGCCACTCACTTGTCTTTAGTTATATACATGCATCTTATTGATTAATATTATCTATATTATATTGGTATGCCAACTCACAAGTATTTGGAGAGATGATATTTTAATATTTAATCAATTAATGCATAAATTGTTTTGATTATTTTATAACTTTAAAGTAACAAGCGCAAGCTTGAATTTCTTAAATCATTCATCCAAATCCTTGTTAGTTAAATATTGTCATTTGTTTGTTTAAAAAAAGAGAAAATCAAATATCTGAATTAAAACTTACTATCTACTTGTATATATGTAATTAAACCAATATCTCATTAACAAAATTAAGAATAACTGAGTGATAAAATTATTATTTAAGTCCACATCTATTTGGTTGAAATTCTTTATGATAATTAAATAAAATAATCTATATGTGCATTTATTCATGAGTTAAAAGAAATAATTGTTTTTTAATGTAAAGCTGGCAATGTTATTTATTATGAAAGTATGTGTTCATCCTGCTATATCTATTTAATAATGCATACATCTAAGGGAAAAGTACTCTGTCTCAGCAGGTGTATTTTAGGGCCTCCTTAGCAATTTACTATGATAATTCATAATTAAGCTTTATACTTAAACTCATGGATATTTTATAGCCCATAAAATATGGTTATCGGGATTTTCACATCATTTTTTGTCTTATTAAATTTTAAATACAGGCTTAAATATCTATCCAAGTAGGAGTTATTGCTTTTTGGCCAGTATATTAGTGTTACTTGGTAGAATATATCTGTGTCTACATACTTCCAATAAATGAATTGATGTTGAGTAATACTATATGAGCTGCCAGATGGATATTTTACCAGTACTGGAGATAGCTATGTTTTTGAGCCGATAAATTGGTACTCTATGATGATAGTGATTCATAACCCATGCTCATTTCCTGCACATACCATGCAGACAGTGGACATGTCTACAAAGGAACATATATATATATATTTCTTATTACTCGATAATAGAGATTGGTCTATCCAGCTAATGCCTATATAGTCAGCACAGAATTCAAACCTAGATACCCTATCTTCTGTAATTAGGTTTATTAATCATGCCTGTTAGTAATGTTGTGTGGAATAGATAAACCATGTCTATAATGTAATTGTTAATAATAAAGGGAGCTAGAATTATGCTTTGTTCCATAACTCCTGCTGGGATTAATAAAATAAATATAATAATAAAAAAATACTTAACTTCCTTTATGTATGTAAACATGCACATCAATTTGTCATATATATATATATATATATATATATATATATCTGGCCTCTAACTTAATAATATATAACCAGGTATTGAGTTTACTCTTGACAATTGGCATATTAATTTTATAGTGGCATAATTCTTGATCAAATTAGCATATAGTTCATTTGTAATGCTCACACATGTATCATACTGATACACAAATGTTATCATTATTAATATAGGGTTTCTTTGTAATGCTCATACACGTATCCTAATGATATCTAAATATTGTGATCATCATTAACTTCTAGCTCATTTGTAATGCTCATACATGTATCATATTGATACACAAATGTTGTTATCATTATCAACATATAATTCTTTTGTAATGCTCATATACATATCATACTGATATCTAAATATTATTGTTATTATTAACTTCTAGTTCATTTGTAATGCTCATACATGTGTCATACCGATGCACTAATGTTATCATTATTAACATATAGTTTCTTTGTAATGCTCATATACATATCATACCAATACCTAAATATTGTGATCATTATTAACTTCTAGTTCATTTGTAATGCTCATACATGTATCATATGAATACCCAAATATTATTATTATTGACACACAGTTCCTTTGTAATGCTCAGATACGTATCACACTGATATCAAAATATTATTGTTATTATTAACTTCTAGTTCATTTGCAATGCTCATACATGTATCATAATGAAATCCTTGTTATTAATAAATTATGTATATTTATGTTTATATATTTGTCATGTCTTTTCCTGGTTCACCACACCCATCCAACTATATCCACACTTAATTAAGTGATTATGATTCTACTCAAAACCCCTGAAGTATATAAAAAATGGTATTCTAAGCATTGTCAAAGTATTAGGTTCTTAAAGGAGCTGGTGAATATCTGATCAATTAATTTAGTAATTAATCCATGACTGAAGTTGAGTTTGAATCCGTAGAGTCCTTGTTTTACCCTGATCACCAGGACTGAAAGAAAATGATTACTATTAGTAAATCGAAGTGTTGGTCAGATAATGGAGATTTTGGAGCACTGGCAAATGGGTTAAAGCTTAGTACTGTTCTGTGATTGAACATACTGGGTTTGAAGCACTTTTGCTAGGTCTCTGAATCTTGTTAGCTGAACACAATATTCTGATAATTACAATATAGACAAAAGACAAATAGCAGATAGAAATCTTAATATAATTTAATTATAATAAATTGACTATTATGTATCTCCTTAATAATTATTTCTTCCTCTTATAAAATATAAAATCCCATAATCAAAATCTTCAATAGAAAAAACCCAAAAATGCATATCTACTGTGACTATTCATAATGTTATGGCTTTAATTATAAAAGAACTATTCACAGAGCTATGAAGTAAAAATCTCCTTTCTCTTGATTTGCACATATATAGTTATTATATTTTCCCAAAAATAAAACCTAACCTGAAAATAAATTCTATAAGCTTTACCTCAAATGTAATCCCTAGTTAAAATCATCATCCAAATGGGCTGACTTTATCTTTTGAAACAGACTATGGACGTTTTGAATTATAAAGTAATGAATGTTTAAATAAATAATGTTATTGATATTAATGTTTTAAATATATGATAATATAAATTATAATGGTGCTTACATATTTTTTCTTTTAAAATTTTACATATCACAAGCCAGTATGTAATTTTAAATACTTATTTTATTTACATTTAGTACTTAGATTTAGAATGCTTGATTAGTTTTAGAGTTTGATCATGGTAGCTTTTAAATATTCAAGATAAAAGAAAAATCAGTTTTGTTTCTTAAATGAATTTTTTTCTTCTAAAAGACTTTAAATAAATAATGGGAGTGATTTTAAAAATCAGATCAAAGTTTAGTGTAAGTTAAATCAATCTTTCTCCTAAAGTAAAATTTGAAAAAAATAATATGCAAGTTGGGTTATTACATGTAATTTGGCAAGTGTTTACAATGTGCACACTTTATAACAGACATATGTGGTTATATCTTATCTGACTTTTCATGATTCAATATGACAAGTATTGTAATAAATGTATTTAATGCATTTATAGTTGTAAATATTAATTCTTATTAAGCGCAAAGTCAAGGCACATGTACTAAGGTTTTAGTCTTGTTTAAGTATTAATGCATTTATGTGAAATAAAAAAACATTATTTGAATTTTTGTGACTGCATTTTTTTCATCACCACTTTTGTGTGGACAATCCTTCTTAACTGCAATCATTTTTGTTACTGTTATGTCTGAGGGTTTCTCCTTTTTAGAAACCAGTCAGATAGTGAAAAATAAAACTCATATACAATTGTGTCATTTTATATATAATTATTTATTATAATAAATGGAACAATAATGAAAGGAAAGTGTTAATATATATATATATATATTATAGTTAATCATGACAAAAGCAAATTTTATGTTGCTACACCTGAGCTTCAGTATTTTACTCAGTTTCATTTCTTCTATTTACATTTTAGTAACTTCAGAAACAGTTTACCCATTTCATGGCTCCTTAACAGATGCTTATTCAATCTGCCATTCTACTATTGTGCTTCTCATTAGGCTGTGATGGATTGCACAAAAGAAAAACTTCTAGACTTTTATAACAGTCATTTATCATGTACAATTACAGATATGTAAAGTTTGTGGCAGCGTTCTTTTTAATTTATTTCCTAGAGTAAATAATAAACAACATATATGTTAAAGGGAGGTGAAAAAAGTACCTTTTAAAGTTCATTGTCTCCCAATGCACAAACCCCCCAGTCCTTCTCCCACTCTAGAAATAAATGATTTATTCAACAAACATAATCTTTAAACTTAATCGGTAGTCATCATATTCTAGAAGCTTTAGGGATTTTCTCCCTATCTTCAATTGTGACATGAGTCGGTCCTGGTTGTTGTTGTTCACACAACTTTTTAATATGTCTCTAGATCGTCGATATCATTACTAGGATCAGTCTCATCCACATGCTTTTTATTCATCTTATCTTCAGGCAATGTATTTAGGTAAATGTATGGTTATGTTTGGTCTGGATTACAGATCCAACCTACAGAAATAATACTAAGACAAGTATTACAATTAATATATTTATTATATCTACAAATATATACAATACAATATACAGTATATATATACAAGAGAATATTTACAATGTTGAATATTGTAGCCTAATATAAATTCTGGGTTCTGCCCACCACTTCCAGCTACACCTGATAGCTTGCCTCATGGGTAGGGTGTATGACTCTTCCAGCTGTACAAAACAGCTTGCATCGAGCCAACAGTAGTCTTAGCAGTGTCCAGTTTCTGTAGGACTTGCCTAGCTGTGTAGACTAAATAGCATAGAGCTATCAATGGGAATACTTGCTGCTATTCAGGTTAGCAGAGCTTCCCTGGGAGAATGTGACAAGTCTTTTCAAGTTAGACAGACGTTCTTCCCTGATTCTCACAAAAGGCTGACTATTTATAGTCAGGTCTCTGACCTTATTGAAAACCTATGGATTCAGCAAGCATCATTGCTTATTGGCCTGTAATAATCATTGGCTATGTTTTATCTATACATCAACCTATTGGCCTGTGGCAAACAATGCTTAATCTGATCAGATAAAGAGGCATCTGGAATAGTCCACTTCTGAGAGAAGAAAGGACTATAATATCCCTCCCCCTGACTAAAATTTAGCCTGAGAGAATATAGACATGCAGGTGTGCTGGGGGATGACTAATATGCTTCGGTGCTGTTTCTGGTTTGCTGCCATCTTCAGTTTGTTGGTCCTCCTTGCTTGTACTGCATGTCTCTGGAGCTTCATTCCTTGTGGTTGCATCAATATAATACAGTCTAAGTTGCTTTTGATGGTGATGATGTTGACATCCATCTGCTGTTTTGACTACAATGGTGTGGAGTCCTTTCTGTTGGATTACGACTGCTGGGATCCATTTCATGGGTCTTCTATACATCCTGCATAGCACTTTAGTCTGCAAAGCTAGTGATGTTCTGGCAATCCTGGTGTTCCAATTTCCCATATCCATTTTTGTTATCAGCTTGTTGTTGGCTTCTGAGTAATCAGGTTTTAATTTAGTTAATGTTGTTATGTGGTTCACCTTGGTCACTGCAAAGTCTAAATGACTGAACCAGTCACAGCCTAATAAGTTGCTGAGATCACCTGATGCCACTAACAGTGGTAGGTGTATAGTTTTGTTAGGCATGGTAGTTTTAACTCTTGTCTGATCCAAGAGTTTTATTTTTTTACCCTGATAATCTGTTATATCCGTAGTGCTAGGATGCAGCTTATATTTATTATTTTTATTAATGATAGCCCAAGTCTTTTTTGAAACAATAGACACTGCAGACCCTGTGTCTAGTTCCATTCTCACTGGTGTATCATTAATCATAATACTATGTATAAATCCAGACTGATTGTCTTTAATGTGATTTATACTGGCAACTTGTTTATATTTCTTATAGTTGCCCTTGTTGTTTTTTGGAATGGGTTTTTCCATTCTCATATTGGCTGCTTGTCTTTTTATGTTTAGACATGCTGCTCTTATATGACCAACTCGCTTGCAAAATGAGCACACAGTATGGAGGTGTGGACATTCTGTTTGCATGTGCATCAATTCATCGCACCTATAACAACACTTAACACTCATTGTTGAACTAATTGAATGCTTGTCAGACTCAGCCTTCTATTCAACTTTTTGAATGGTAAAATTTATTTTTTGTAATGGCCTTGCTTGACACACTAGATTTTGCCAGTGTGGCTTAAGCTACAGCCTTTTCAAAGTCTATATCCAGCATCATTAATAGTTTTGAGTCTTAAATTATGATCGTTCATCCCACAGATGAAACAATCGAGTAGTGCTTCATTTAAAAACTCTTTAAAATTGCACATGAGTGCTAATGCCCGTATTCACATTGCAAATTCTCTAGCTTTTTCTCCCTTCACTTGGGTACAGAGGTTGAAATAATATCTCTGCATTATTGTTAGTGGTTTGGGGGGAAAATATTCTATGAGAATCACCAATGCCTTCTCAAAATTTAAGCCAGCCAGTGTTTCTGACCCAATTTGAGATTTTAAAATATTATACATCTGTGATCCAATTGTCATTAGCATCGCTAATTTTATATCAGACCCTGTAATCTGATTAGCCTGCATATAAAAAATCAGGTACTCTTTGTAGCTTGACTAGTTCTCAGGGAACCCTGGGTCAAAAGCTTCCATTGAACCAATTATATTAGCCATTATTTATTTTCCTCTGTTATAATGTGAGAAAAATATTTACCTCGTATATTTGTAACAACTCAATACGGTTATTTTTGACAGAATTTTTACTCCGCTAGTGCGAGCTTCTGTCTTTTTTAGAAAGGCCAATTTTGATTGGTTTATGAACCACCAATCGTGTTTCTGATCACTTTATTTTTCCACCCAGAAATAAGTGATTTTGACAATGGCTATTTAGTAAATACAACGAATGTCTATGCTTGCTTATTCACGTATTTTACTTTTTATTTTGCCAGAAATAAGTGATTTTAATAATCACTGTTTAGTGAATACGTATTTGTGTATTTTACTTGAACAGTATTTAAGTGTGATTTAATAATCACAGATTTGTAACTTATGAGTGTCTATATAAGAGTGCACTCGCGTATTTACGTTTCCAAGTTGTTGTTTTTTCCAGCCGTGGGGAAAAAAAACCTTTTGTTAACTGCGCCAAAATCTGTTATGTTTGGTCTGGATTACAGACCCAACCTACAGAAATAATACTGAGACAAGGGTTATCTTGACTGTTAGCGGCCTCAACACATCGCCCTCTATATTTAAAAAACTGAACTAAATTTTTTTCATACTGTGTCTAACTATACTAAGTGTATCTAACTAGAAATAAGCTATATCTAAGTATAAAGGTTAATAAAAAAGAATATAAAAAAATATATTAATTGTAATACTTGTCTTAGGGTAATCTTGACTGTTAGTGGCCCCAAAACTTCACCCTCTATTTTTAAAAAAACTGAACTATTTTTTTTTTGTATTAAATGTATCTAACTATACTAAGAGTATTTAACTAGAAATAATTTATATCTAAGTATAAAGGTTAATAAAAAAGAATATAAAAAAACTTTCATTTTTATGAGGAGTTTTGACTTGTAAAGTATATCTAATGATCACAACTGTATATATAACTATAAATAAGTAAATAAATAAACTATATTAACTATAAAAGTTTTTACATAAATATTAATAAATAAAAAAAATGAACTTACAATGTTATGCGCAGTCTTCAGCTAGACACACGAGGAAATTCATGAAAATGGTGTCATGTTCATGCATATGCCTAAATGCAAATTCCTGTAGGTAGAATGTATGAAAGAAGTACAATCAAGCTAAAATACCAATTTGATAACAGCAGAGCTTCGTTCTCATCCTACCTGCAGGAATTTTCATTTAGAAATATGCACGAACATGACACTGTTTTCATGAATTTCTTTGTGTCTAGCTGAAAACTATGCATAAAAATGTAAGTTCATTTTTTTTATTTATTATTCTTAATGTAAAAACATTTATAGTTAATACAGTTTATTTATTTATAGTTATATATACAGTTGTGACCATTAGATATACTTTACAAGTCAAAACTACGCATAAAAATGAAAGTTTTTTTTTATATTCTTTTTTATTAACCTTTATACTTAGATATAAATTATTTCTAGTTAAATACACTTAGTATAGTTAGATACATTCAATACAAAAGAAATTTAGTTCAGTTTTTTTAAAAATAGAGGGTGAAGTTTTGGGGCTACTAACAGTCAAGATTACCCAAGACAAGTATTACAATTAATATATTTATTATATCTACAAATATATACAATACAATATACAGTATATATACAAGAGAATATTTACAATGTTGAATATTGTAGCTTAACGTAAACTCTGGGTTCTGCCTACCACTTCCAGCTACACCTGATAGCTTGCCTCATGGGTAGGGTGTATGACTCTTCCAGCTATACAAGACAGCTTGCCTCGAGCCGACAGTAGTCTTAGCAGCATCCAGTCTCTGTGGGACTTGCCTAGCTGCATAGACTAAATGCATAGTGCTATCAATGGGAATACTTGCTGCTGTTCAGGTTGGCAGAGCTACCTTGGGAGAACACGATGAGTCTTTTCAGATTAGACGCTCTTCCCTTATTCTCACAAAAGGCTGACTATTTATAGCCATATCCCTGACCTTATTGAAAACCTTTGGATTCAGCAAGCATTGTTGCTTATTGGCCTGTAATAATCACTGGCTATGTTTTAGCTATACATCAGCCTATTGGCCTGTGGCAAACAATGCTTAATCCGATCAGATAAGGATGCATCTGGAATAGTCTACTTTAGAGAGAAGGAAGACTATAACACATATGGTACAGGAGTTTTCATAGTGAGAGCAAAGGTGATTAACATGTTTTCTGAATTTCTTGCCATTTTGTAATTTTACAAAATTTATCTGCCTTGACAATATTTGTGTTATAACACCAGAGATACATTTATGTTTTATCAAGTCATGTATCCAAATTTTTTCACCCAGTAAGAATTTTGTAGCTTGAGGAATTTTTCTACTCTTAGCACTGATGAATAACAGCTGAGACAAAAGTACGCGAAAACAGGGACACATTAATAACTCTGCTCGTCTTCCTAGTTGCCGAATTTGGTGTAAAATATTGACATACATGGCTTGTACTAAGGCTTCAGGCATGTTTTTTAAATTTAACTTTCTTAAAGTCTACTTTAGATGTACTGCTTGCTCTGCAATGCCATTCCTTTCAAGATGGTACAGAGATATATGAATATGTTTTATTCCACTGTTTCTCATGAAATCTATAAAAAAAAATTGACATAAAGCTAGTACCATTATTGGTTACATTAATAACCATAACTAGCAAATATTTCATTTAAAATACCAGTAGTACATTCAGTGCTGGTAGTTCAACATGAATAAGCATAAGTATTAAATGTCCATTCAATGGACCAACATGGATTAAATAAACAAGTGTCCTAGGCGAAGTAGGTTTTTTCCATGTTTCCAAGTGTTTGGACAATATCTTGGCTGTCTGTTGACAATTAGAACATATTAAGTAAGTTCTTAATATCATTAGTCAAATTGGGCCACCATATGTATGATCTAGCAAGCGCCTTCATTCTCACGATTCCCGGATGCCCTTGATGCAATAATTGTTCAAAATACAGTCATTACAGACAGAGAGTCCATCTCTTGCAGTCCAAATCAGTTTATTTACTACAACAGAACATTCCTTTGGCCTATCATATTTTATCCACTGCATTACCTGGACATATACTTTATCATTCTTTGTCCAATCTGCTATGACTACACTATTTACTCTTTTGGAATTCATTGCATCAATATAATTTATCTCTTTAATTACAAATAACTTTTCATTACTATCTGGTAATCTGGTAATAGTATCAGTGTGCCCAATCTTATTTCCTGGTTTATTAATCAAGTGAAAATCAAAATGAGATAATATATTTACCCATCGTAACATATGTTGGCTTAAATGATTGGAGATTTTTTTTCTCAGAACCAAAAATTCCTGTTAGGATGCTATGATCAGTGTAAATGCTAAAACTTTGCCCATATACATTTTGGTGAAACTTTTTAACTACAAAAACTATTGCCAATGCTTCTTTATTTGGCTATCATTTTTTTCAGCAGAAATCAACACTCTAGAAGCATAAGCAATCGGATGTTCACCTTTTCATAACACGAGGTGAAATCATAGTTCCAAACCTGTAATCAGATGTCAGTTTAATACTCACAGCTAAATCACTATGGTAATATACCAATAGTGCCTCTGCAGTTAATAAATCTTTTGCAGTTTTAAATGTCTTGTCTTATTCGTTATTCTAAGCCCAATATTGTTTTTTAAATGAAGATAATAAATGAGATTTTTCTTTCAGAAAGTCCTAGAAATGCATGCAGTTCTTTTATATTCTTAAGCTTCCATGCATATCTGGATAGCAGCCATTAGCATTTATAATGTGTCCAAGAAACTTAATTTCTCTCATTGATCAAATACCTTTATTATCATTTAGTTATGCATTGACTAGTGCAAGTTTTGAACAAATTAGATCTACTCACTTGCTGATGATCAAAATGTCATCCAGATATGGGACTACACCATCTATGGATCTAAATAACATATCCATTTTTGCCTGAAAGTCACTTGGTGCAATCAATATACCCCATAAGGTAATTTATTATATTTAAATAATCCCTTATGTGTATTTAAAGTAAGTGACTCTGCTGTATTTTCCATTATGGGGATTTGATGAAAAGCTGCTTTCAAACCTATTTTTGCAAAATAATTAGTCTTCTGCAATAACGTTAGCACTTCACACTTCTCATATACTCGAAACTGGATAAGATCCCTTGTTTATATATTTGTTAATAGCGATCATATAATTGCTACATAAATGCATATTACTGTCTGGTTTTATTATAGTCACTACAGGTGTTACCAGGATGAATCTTCAATAGGTATTAAAACTTCTTTAGCCACCAAATCATTTATTGTTTTTTCTACTTTATCCCTTAATAAAAAATGCATCTTACGAGGTTTACATACAATCGCTTTTGCATTTTTTATCGGTTCCACGTCAACTAGTCTCATTCTAAGATCTGTTAATCCAGGCATAAACAATTTCAGATATATCTTTTTCTTATAGTTTTCACATGAACAGTCTTTAAAATATTCACATGAATTTCTAAGAGAGCAAACCAGTTTCTTCCTAGTAACAGGATAATATCTTTATTTACAACATATAACACAAGAAATCTTCACAGAGATTTAACATTATTGGAACTATAATTTTTCCCTGAATGTTGACTTTATTGCTGTTTATATCTATTGCCACATCTGTTTTATGTAGATGAAACTTATTTTTACAGTCTTTTACAATCCCATCCAGTCTTTATGAGATTAGTGACTGCCAACACCTTTATCGTATTTCCATAGTGACACATTTACCACAAACTTGCAAATCTAAAAGAACATGATCCATTTAGCATCAATATTAGTTAGTCTTGATAGATAATTTCCTGTATTCCTCCTCTCCCTGAGATTTATAATCTTTTATCTTAACTGATTCACCCTCTTTGAAATAGCAAACTACAACTAAATGACTTCTAGTGTTCAAATTCTGCCAATGCTTTTTACATGTCCTGATTTCCCACAGCAAGTACATTTTTGTTGTTTAATCCACCTATTGGGAATTGGGATGTTCTTTTTTCTTTAATGAATAAAATCTTTTTGGAAGATTGAGACCTAGTATATTCCAATGTTATATTTAATATGATTTCTTGTGCGCCACATTTAACCATGGCACTTTTATACATTAAATGTGGATCACTCAATGAAACCTTTCTAAAATTATTGTTGACCATCCCATACAAAAATTGTTCCAGTAGAGTCATTTATTTCTGGACCAAACTTGCTAAATGGAAATCAGCATATTTTTCTTGTGTCAACTGCATTATATTTCTTAGTCTAAGCTGTGCTATCCATTTTGAAAGTTTTGGAGCAAAATATTAATTTAATACCTGTATAAACTCTTGATATGATAGGGCTTCAGGACATTTTGGGTCAATAAGCCTATTAGTCAATTGAATGTCTTGTCCTGCAAAATACAGAAATGTGGAGATTTTATAATGGTCATCATCAATCTTGTTTATAAATATATAATATTCCACTTGCTCAATATAACTTTTCCATGAGTCAACAGTATTTATGTTGAACTCACGAATTGCTGAATTAAAAGCCATCATAATTAATTATTTTTTTCTACCAAGTTTATGAAGTGCATCACTCTAGTTAAGGTTTCAGAGTTGTCAAACTGCATCACTCTGTCATGTCTGAGGGTTTACCAGTCAGATAGCAAAAGATAAAACTTATACACAATTGTGTTATTTTATATAATTATTTATTATAACAAGTTAAACAACCATGAAAGGATGATGTTAATATAACTACATATATTATAGTTAATGATGACAAAAGCAAATTGTTTGTTACTTTATAGAGTTCAATTAATTTCTTTTTACTACTCTCGAGCATCAGTATTTTATTCAGTTTCACTTCTGCTATTTACATTATAGAGACTTTATAAACAGTTTATCCATTTTATAGCTCCTTAATAAACACTTATTCAGGCTGCTATTTTACTATTGTGCTTCACACTAGACTGTGTTGGACTGCGCAGAAGAAAAACTTCTAGGCTTTTATAACAGTCATTTATCATGTACAATTACAGGTATGTAAAGTTTGTAGCAGTGCTCTTTTAAATTTATTTCCTAGAGTAAATAATAAACAACATGTACATTAAAATGAAGGGGGAAAGTACCTATTTAAGTTCATTATCTCTCAATGCACAAACATTCCAGTTACCACTTCTGTCTCCTAAGTTTTTAATTAATACTTGATTTCATGGTATATTTAAACAGAATATTTTGCCCTCCAGACAAGATGAGTGCAAAAAGAAAGCTATTCTATCAAGTACAAGAGAAGAGTCATGGAGGGCTGCCAGGGCAAGAATCCTATGGTTTTCTGCAAAGAGAAGTACTTAAATAAATGTAGATATTTATACTTGAATAAAGTAGATATTTGTACATGAAAAAATAAAACATACCCTGAAAATAAGCCTAAGGCATCTTTTAGAGCAAAAATTAATATAAGACAATCTTATTTTTGGAAAAATACTGGATAAATATATATAAGATGTTAAATATATATTTAAATCTATCACCGTATGCTCACTAAAAGAAAATAAGTAAGTAAATACAAAAAAATAAAAATAAACCAAAAATAAATAAATTGATACATATACTTAAATGTACTCTTAGAGTATTTAATTTTATTCATATGTATATAAAATAACCATACTTCTCAGAGGGTATTCAGTAAACTTGTAAACTTACCCATACTGATCGCCCGCCCCCCCTTTTAAATTCCTTATCACAAATTCTACTGAAGCAATAAATGTTCAGAGTTCTTTTGTCTGGTACAATTGTTTTCTAGTCCAACATTATTTTTTCCTCTTTCAACATAACAAAGAACTCTGTGAACTTTAGTCACTTCTATTATGAGCAGTCGATTGAGACAGAGTTTATTGCAGCATGAGAATATCAATCTGTTTACTTTTTATTAACATTAAATTTTTTGATAGGTACACTCTTAGCATTTAGCAACAAGCAGGCTACATAGTAAAAAAGTAATTCTCCACTTTATTAATTTTTTATTAGTTTATAACTCCACATTCTGACAATGTCATTTTTTGATTTAAATGACTATGAATGTACACTATTAATGTCTTTCTAGGTACTGGTTTTTATCAGTAAATTATTATAATAAATTCAGTTTTCCATAATTTAAATTTCATTCTCTTAGCAATAATAGATCTGCTTTATGCAGTTTAGTCATATTATATTAAATCCTCCAATTGCTTAATTTTCATTACAATCAAAATATTATTCAAGTTCTTTCCTACATACTATATTTCCCTAAAAATAAGACCTAACCAGAAAATAAGTCCTAGCATGACTCTTGAGAATGCTTGGAAGTCTTCACAAAGACAAAACTCTCCATACAGTAGCATAGACTCAGTGCAAGCCAGAATAATGAATGGATTCAGGAAGGTTTGTGCATAAAATTCGTATCTAATGCCTACTCATCCAATATCCTCAGACTAGTTTTTAGCTTGTGCTTTCATCAGTGAGGAGCCTCTGTGAAAAACAGCTTGTGTAAGCATCAAGAATGGTGATCATGCGTTTGATGGTTTAAAGCTTTAGAAATCCTATTCCAAATATAAGCCCTAATTAAGTTCGGCTTTTGTTTGCCCGTTGAAACATACGATGGACGTCTCGAGATATAAAGTAATGAATTGTATAAATACATAATATTACTGACATTAATGTTTTAAATAAATGGTAATATAAATTATATGATTTTTATATTTTCCTGTAGATTATTTTCGATAAACGTAATTCTATAGAATATAAAAAAACAATTGATCTATCACGTCAGTATATTAAACAATTTATAATTTCACTTATATATTTTTAGATAACTATTTTATTTAATACTTAAATTTAGAATATTTGATTTAGTTTTAGGGTTTCAGCGCGATAGCTTTTAAATATTCAAGATAAAAGTAAAATTAATTTCATTTCTTAAACAAAGTTTTTTTTCTCCTGAAAGACTTTATTAAAATAATGGAAGTGATTTTAAAAATCAAAGTTTAGCTTAAATTAAATCATCAATCTTTCTCCTAAAGAAAATTTTTTTAAAACAATACCCAATTACAACCATTACAAGTAATTTGCAAAGTATTTACAATTTGTTTACTTGATAACGGATGGACGTGGTTTTGTCATATATGAACGGTCGTATGTTGTAATAAATGTGTGAAATAAATAAACATTTTCTGAATTTTTGTACTTGCATTTTTTTATTGCTTTTGTGTGGACAAACTATTCTTAACAATAGTCATTTTTGTTACCACTCCCGCCTCATAAATCTTCAATTAACACTTGACTTAATAGTAAATTTAAACGGAATAATATTCTGATCGATAGATAAGATGAGCGCAAAAAGAAAGCTATTCTGGCGAGTATAAGAAAGGAATTGTGGGGACTTCGGGTTGTCTTTTGGGGCAAAAATTAATATAAACCCCAGTATTATTTTCGGGAAAACTCGGTAAATATATGTATTTTTTTTTTATAGTGCGCATTTTACATGAAAGCTTTTCTATGTTCTCTTTTTTTTCAAACTTCTTTTGAATCCCTAGTTATAATTGCCTACATAATAAAAAAAAAATGCTGAATCATCTCCATCTAACCTGTTTTTTTTTTTGTATATATATAATTAATAGATAGATATTCTACTTTAATGAACAATAGTGTAATTTGATAATAATAAACGTTTATACTGCCGGAAGTAAAATATCTAATTAAATAGTACCTTCAAAATTTCAATAATATAATTTTAATAATTTTAGCAATTTTTTTTTTCAAACATAAATTACATTAAAAAAAATATAATTTCCAAATTTTAATCTTTTAATTTATTAATTCACTCACCCCTCTTTTTATAAAAATATAATTACGTTTGTTTGCTTTTTTCTTTTGATAAAAACAAAAAATGTAATCATCAATCTCATACTGGCACGCACATACACACAAATAGAAATATTTTTTTGTTGCCTTCCTAATTTTTTTTTTTAAAACTTTTAAAGAAGAAGAAAAATATTAAAGCTAAGTTTTATTACACTTACTGTTAATATAAATTTATATACCACATATACACACAATTGCGGAGGCATTCTTTTTTTTTCTTGATCAATATGTGTTTTTATTTCGTTAAAATTTGCATCAGTATACTGATCACGCATGGAGAGATTTTAAATGATGTTATCTTGTGATGAAGTTTGCTCATCATCTTTTCCCCTCAATATATACATATATTGTTATAGTATAAATGTGTGTGTGATGCACAGATATGTCTTGCCAGATATTTATTTCACCTTCCATCGACTTCTTCATAATTACATTTGTTTATTTGGACATCTTATGATTGGTGATGGTAATTGCTCGTTAAATTTTATTAACAGCCACGAACACCTTTTTATCAGTAATATATACTGATTTATGTCTAAATTAGGTCTTCAAGCACTATCTAAGTTATATTAAATCATACGAATAGAAATAGACACGAGTATATTTTGGACTGAAGATTTATATTTCATAATATCTTAAAGAAATCTATAATTTTGTAGGTACATGTTTTATTTACATATTACTACATTTTATTTATACTCAGAAAGATGCATGTATGCATCTTTCATATAAATAAATCAAGTCTAATTTTTATTAATATATTTTTTAAAAAAAATAGCTAAGACTTTTCTTTATAAAAAAAAAAAAAAAACACAACAATTTATTATGTCTAAATGCTCTAAAATGCAAATATTGGTGAAACTAATTACAGATAATAAAATTAATAGCTGTAGCGCTTTCGAGATTTTGTATGATAACCAGTGTGTTGAATGAGCACAATGGAAAAGGTATGCGATGAATATTTAAATTTATTCAAAGTGGGTTAATATTCACTTTTTGGAGAGAGAGAGAGAGAGAGAAGAAGAGAGAGAGAAGAAGGCTTCCTTCCAGTTTATAGCATGGATATTGGTAGATATATAAGCCATGCTTCTTTAACTTTACATTTAGAGCCATGGCGTTCTGTATAAGTGATGGTGGCAGAAGACAATTCAAATATATGGCCGATGGATCTTTGGTGTTCCAAGAAGTTGGAATTTATATTTGTGTTTGTTCAGAGCTCTTTTGTACAAATAACAGTGCTGAGAGATGCGCTGGAGAGCGAGGCACAAGATTTGCCATAATATATAGCACTGCAGCCGGTTTGAGTGCATGTGATTTTATACACTGTGTTGGGAGTTTGATTAAAGGGAAGCCATCTTTTGTTAGTTTATTAGTGGAAGGGGGTGTACAAAAACTTAGTCTGATAGAATGAGAGAAGATTTTGATAAAGTTTTTAGTGAGAGAATGAATGTGTGGAAGAACAAGCCATGACTTGTCGTCCTTGGGGGAGGGGTGTTGGTGTGTAACTTCTGATAAAATTGTTACATTTTACCAGAAGTTACACCCTTCCCCCCAAGGATGACAAACCATGTCTTGTTCACAGAAGTTCCCCCTCCCCCAAGAATGATAAGCCTTGGCTTTTCTTCCACACATTCATTCCCTCACTAAAAACTTTATCAAAACCTCTCATTCTATCAAACTAAGTTTTTGTGCACCCCCTTCAACTAATAGACTAATCAATAACTCAAAAGACTGCTTCCCTTCAATAAAACTCCCCACGTAGTGTATAAAATCACCTGCCCTCAAACTGGATACAGTGCTATATATTATGGTGAATCTCATGTTTCATTTGAATCTCCCAGCACTGTTATTTATACAAAAGAGCTCTGAACAAATACAAATATAAATTCTATCTTCTTGGAACACCAAAGATCCATATATTCAAACCATCTTCTGCCATCATCACTTGTACAGAGCACCATGACTCTAAATGTAAAGTTAAAGAAGCATGGCTTATATATCTAACAACACCCATGCTATAAACCAGAAGGCAGCATTTTTCTCTCTTTTCAAAGTGAATTCTAACCCACTTTAAATCAATTTAAATATTCATCACACACATTTTCCATTGTGCTGATTCAAGTTTCAGGCTATAATTATGAGAAGACAAAACTTATCGAAAGCACTCAATTATTAATTTTATTATATGTAATTAGCTTCACCAATACCTGCATTTTAATGTATTTGGACATAAATTTGTTTAATTGGGAAGTTTGATTTTCTTATTATAACAATTTATTGCAATAAAATCCTTGTTTTTACTCATTATATCATCAACAAAAAAAAAACTCATTAATAGAACCCAGGATTTGAAGTTACACTTAATATTTGAAAAAAAAACAAAAAACAAACAATCATATTCATTTCTCTTAAAAATCTTATTTATATTTATCAAAGACAATTTATATCAAGATCCTTTTTATTATATACATGGATTTTCTTCTTACTGTATACATGTTTTGTGTGTTGTCTACATATAATGCAATAAACTTGGAAATAAAATTTAAAGTAACAATACCAGTTTATGTAAATACATGCAAACTATATTAATAATTACAAATAAATAAATATGGCTCCATTATTTATTATTATTTTTATAGTTTTAATGTTAATGTGGAAAAAGGTTTAAGCCTTTTTTTTTCTAATTACGTACTGCCTGTATGCTCAATGAATAATTAGAATGTTACATAAATAAATAAAATAGAAATTCATATAACATTATAATACTATCCAAAAAACAAAATTTTACTAAATTTATTTCACAGCCATGGTTTCATCTATTAACAAATAGACCTTTTCAAGTGAAATTCATACAGTTTGCTATTATTGAGATATAGTACTTTAAACAGAGGGCGTTACTGGATATTTGTAATTGTATAACGGTTTGTATATTTTCTATAATTATTTCAGTTAGTGTTAACAGTAACTTACTTAACATATATATATATATATACAAAACAAAATAGCCTTTCCACCATTCACTTCAAAAACCAATTTTCTAACATCAATGGATGTCTTCATGAGATTGTTGGCCTCAGATTAAAAATTTTTATCATCAAACTTTCTTTTACTCTTCTTTTCAATTCACTTTTTTAGTAAAAGATAACCTTTGCATTGTCAAATAATATTTAATGACCTGCATTCAGTTCATTAATATACAAAGCTGAGTTGCTTATATCTATTTTTATCTCTACTCTTATGAATTTTATCTCTTTCATTAAGACTTAATTTACTCTGACATATATAAATGTTATGACAATTGCAAGGAATCTTATAAATACTAGAGGAATAGATTTGCAATCAATTTATTAGTTTGAACTATTTAGTCATAAATTTAAATTCAGGCCTTGCTTCCATACCACTTTCATGAAACCCAATAAAAGACTATTCATATAAATAAATTCACTAATTGATGACTTATTATTGGAAAGAAATAAACTCTTTATTCTCACTACCAATTAAAACATTATTATTAACAAAATTATAGACATTCGTAGTAAATATAATATTCTTAATAAATTCGTGATTATATCCTAACTCAATATATTCAGAAGTGAATTGGCTCCTCTGAATATAACTATTATTTTCAAAATTATTAAGCCTTCTATTCATATAACAAAAATTAAAATTTTTTATAAAAAAGATTGATAACTATCTGGCCATATCATATTTCTTAAATTTTTGCTTTAATAAAATGATTACAAAATAAAACATTATCAACATCTTAAATCTGAAATTCTTAATGAAGAAATTCAAATGTACTTTCTCACTATTCAATCTATCAAAAAATCCTTCATTTTCCTGTATAATAATCATTCTCATATTTAAAAATAATTTTTAAGAAACAGAAAAATTATTAATAACACTACTTTCTAAAAAAAATCAATACAGACAGAGCTCATTAAAGAAAAAAATAACAAAACTAATAAGCTATTTCTCTTTAATTTTATAAAACACATCATTACACACAAAATACATAGAATCTTCTGTTAACAATAGCAAATCATGAATAGTCGTCAAGCATTGGTGGCCTAGCGATTAGCATAGCTGCCTTCCAAGCAGCTGGCCCGGGTTCACTTCCTGGTCAACACATTTGACATATATATATAAAAATCACGAATAAGCTTAATCTTATCTTTCAAATTTCTTTAAAACAGTAAGAAACACATTAATGCTTTTTATCCTATCAACTGATTGATACATGTTTTCAACATCTAAACTACCAAAAATATAATCATTTTCTAAAACAAATCCATTAATATTCCCTCAAAAGAAGAAGGTCCACAAAATTGACTTGGTATTTACATATTAATCCAGGAGTAATGAAAAATACTGGCACAAGTAAAGTGTAAATAAAGGCTGAATTAAACACTTTTACAATCTTCTAAAAAGGAAATCAATTAATTTTTTAAATAAATATTAAATAATATTCTGATCAAGAGGAAGTTGGTAATCAAAATGTTATTTTCACTGCTAATTTTATGATTTAAAGTATGCTGTGATATCATGAAAAAATGATTAATTGATTATCTGGTGAAAGTAATGTATGCATGTGATTTATTGTCCAGCTTTAATTCCTGCTGAGTGAATTTTTTGAATGCCTTTTTTATTCAATGAAAATCATTAAAATTTTGGAACTACCTGCTACCAAAGATGATGCAGTTGCCCACTACATTTAAAAGATGGTCATACACTGGAATTACTATCTGCGAGAAGTTTGTGCATGTAGCTTGTTATCCAATAAAACAATGCAAAATACTACAAAAATGATGCCTTGTAAGCATGGAAATATGAACATTTTTTGTATAAATTATAGCTATGCTTTCATTTGCATTTTGCAGGACATAAAAAACTTCAGTTCTCTCCAGTGATTGGAAAAAAAAAATATTTTGCTTTGTTTTTTATTGGAATAAATTTATATTGTTAAAAGTTTGGTTGTTGCAATATCATTTCTTGCAAAAAAAAAACAACCAAAAAAACAACATAAATATGTTTTCATTTATTTCCAGTAAATAAAGTTATAGGTCAACATTTTGTAAAAAATAAGCTAGTTCTCATCATTTTTGCAAATAACTATTTGATTCAAAACATAAATACGTGTTTACTTCCACAAAATAAAGTTATAGAGAGCATTTTGTAGTAAATAAACTTAGTTGTCATTATTTGTGAAAATTGATTGATTAAGATTGTTAGAAGATCCCATGCAGACATTGTTTTACAAGATTGCAAAATTAGAAAGTGAATTACTAGACTAATCTGTAAGTACCATTGACATAAATTTATATAATTCTTAAAAAACATTATAAGATATTTTGAAATTTTATCGACAATCCAACCTGTAAAATCAAAAATCTTTATGAGATTTCAAATTAAACAAAACTTAGGAGCCAAAAAGTTATTCGAATAACAATTTAGATAAGTAGAACTATCTAAAAAAAATTTATTTACCATAATTTCAATTAACTTAGATTTTATTTTCTTACCCGGATAAGCATTTAATATAGAATACTTCCCATTATTTAATTCTAAAGAAATTTTATTTTTAAAATAATTGTTATTTAACAGTACAAAACAGCTACCTTTGTCTGCTTTGGAGCAAAAACAATTTTTTCTCACTCAAGTAACTGCTTATTAGAAATTACCTCTAGAGACTTTTATTATTAGGAATATTTCTACAACTTTCAATAGCAGAAATAAAATCAATTACCATATTCCTGATACAGGTAAATAATAAGCCTGTATTTCAGTTATTACATAATAGATATGTCTGCCCATCCTATGTATATGTATTAAATGGATTATGTCCAGTACATGAGGTGTCAGATTGCCTTTAGGTCAACATGAGTCTGGCAAGAATCTCAGCCTCTTGTACGGTTGAAGAGTTGGAGTGTGGAGTGGATTGAAGCCTGTCCATTAAAATATGAAGATTGGCTATCTTAATATATATTTGAGCACTTATTACATATATGCATGGAGATGATAATCTGGACCAACTGATGATTTCTGGTTTAGCATGAAATACGTATATTGGTGATTATTTATCTTTTCGGCATATATGTGTTCAAGTGTATCAGTAATATGAGATAGAGTGGTGGGTCATGTGAAAGTCTGTACTCATATACCCTATATATTAAAAGGAACAAAGGAAGGAAGGGCCTTTACTTAAAATTTCTAAATTAAAACGATCTAAAACAAAATTAGATAAATTTAAAACAGATAAAACCTCATGCCTTTTAAAATACCCTATACTTAAATTTCTTTTATTAACAACTTTTCTTTTCTCAAACTTCTTAAAGAATCAATTAAACTTAATGTATTTTTTATTATAAACCAATTAGTATCTTAATTTAAATCACAGTAAAAATGAATTTAAAATAGAATACTGTAATTATAATTACTTTTACAATCTAAATTCCTTCAAAATTTTTAAAATCTACCAATGAAATTAAATACTCTAAACATTTGTCCACTAATACATCTATTTAAAATCAATAATTTAAACTTTAAAACAAAATCATATATATTAAACCACTAAATATCACGCTGTTTTAAAATCATATGTAGGAAAGAAAGCCAATTAATCTAACATTGCAGGATTGCGGGAAAATATTATAAAGTTAATTCTTTAAAAATTGACTTGAGCCTTTAAAAACTAGACATATTAAGCAATTTCTTAATATTCCTAATTTCTTCAAAAGAAAAATTATTAAACATTATTTGCCACATATTAAAATAATGCAACTAAAATATTAAAAATATATAAATATATACTTAAATAAAATAATTAGTAACATATATATATATACAATATACTCTAAAACGTAAATAATTGAAAATCATCAAAAAACGATATAAACCTATTTAAAATATAAATAGCCCAAATCTCCAAAATAAAAATTAAATACTACCTAATGCGAAACTAGTAATTATAAATATAATAGAAATTCACGTAAAATTACAATACTAACCAAAAAACAAAATTTTGCTAAAATTCCTCCATAACAATGGGTTATCTATTAACAATTAGAGCTTTTCAAGTGAAATTCAACTAAACATACAACATATATATACAAAATAAGATAGCCTTCCCATCATTCAGTTTAAAAACCAACTTCCTTCATTATCAAAGTAGTCTTTAAAGGCCTATGATAAATTTTTTAAAGGATTGTAAACTAAAGTTTTACCCAATCCTGTAATGTTAGATTAGATTTTTTATAAAAAAGGCTTTTGTTTTAAAGCTATTATTATTGATTTTAAGAGATTTATTATTGAACATATGTTTAGTTTACCTAATTTAATTGATAGATTTAAAAAATTTCAAAGAAATTTAGATTTTAGAATTACAATTCTATTTTAAATTTATTCTTAAAATGGTTCATTTCAACAAAAATTTTATTAACAATAAATAGTGATTACATACTAATAAAGGATAAATAAATGAATAAGTTGTACAATAATATGATTATATAATGTTCTATTTGTCATCTGGCTAGATTATGTTATGAGAGCACAATTGTTATACTCTTATGTGGTTAGGTATATTGAAGAGATTCTAAGAACTTGTTTAATGGTATTAGCATTTTTAATATCATGAATATTTTCTTTTAGAATTGCCTATTCTATAATGCTGGGTAGGTGGGAATTGATAATCAGGAAAAGGACTGAGCAGTTAAAGACCATGTGTCATCAAAGACTTTACGGGAGGCAAGGAGCTGGTCACATTTCTTGATTTTTTTGAGTGTTTGATAAAACAATGGTATGATTTGTGGCGGGGGTAATTCCATGAGACTTTTGCATTTCACTATCCATATGGAATAAAGGACAAAGGTAGAAAGCCTTATTATTGAAAAAAATCCATTATGAATGGCATTTTCAAGTGACAAAATCATATCAGGTCTTATGTTGGAATTGATTATAATTATATCTTTCAGTGTTTTAAGTCTTGGGCACCGGTGTATAATATGGTCTATGGTTTCATCTTCACGAGCACACAGACCACATATAGGGTCAATGCTGGTAAAACTTCTTTGATGATAAAGAAACCAATTCATGGGAAGCGCATTAAGATTTATTTTAATGATGAAGTCAAGGAATTTGGGTTCCAGACTCCATCTTTTGAAGTGAGTAATGAGTCTTTGGTTGGTTACTTTTAGGCTGGTTTTAATGGGTTGTTGATTATAGTTGATTATATTGTATGCTTCCCATAAGGTGATTTTTTGATTAATGTTAAAGGGCATAATCGGGTTGTAGAGTTGTAGGTGGTCAATTGGTTTATAATAAAAAATACATTAATAAGCTTAATTGGTTATTAAAACAGTTTGGAAAAAGGAAAGGTGTTAATAAAAGAAATTTAAGTATAAATGGCCTGAAGTTTCATCTGTATTAAATTTGACTAATTTTGTTTTAGGTTGTTTTGATTTAGCAATTTTAATCCTTTGTTTCTTTTAGCAGTAGGAATATGATAAATTATTTTACTTCTGCTATTGAATGTTGTAGAAATATTCCTAATAATAAAAAAATCTCTAGAGGTAATTTCTAATAGGCAGTTATTTGAGCGAGAAAAATTTGTTTTTGCCCAAAGCAAATATACCTTCTTAAAAAAAAAGTCAAGGCCAGTGATGTTACCTTATTAAAAGGTTAAGGTGGCAATCTTTCATTGTTAAATAATAATGATTTTAAAACTAAAGTTTCTTTACAATTAAATAATGGGAAGTATTCTACATTAAATGTAGATCCTGGTAAGAAAATAAAACCTAAGTTAATTAAAATTATAAAAATTATGATAAATATTTTTTTTAAAAAAGATCTTATTTAAATTGTTATCCTAGTGATTTTTTGGACACTAAGGTGTTCTTAGTACATATGTATTAGATCTGCTATGCCTTTTTACATGCATATTTTGTGATCTCATCAAATAATGCCTATACCAGAACTTTTGACAGACTTAAGTGATAAATTTATCAGAACAGACCACATGCATGTTATTTCACAACACTTTTACAAGGTGTAGAAAGTTACCGGCAGACTGATACGTATGTGAAAAGGCAGAGGAGTTCTAATCCATAACACTAAGTGCACCAGACAAAACCCCAAAAAGTACATTTTTAACAATATGAAAAGTATAAATTTATACATAAAAATAATAAAAACTTTATAAAATGACAGTGTATGCAGCCATCCTCCTTCTCCCCTCCACAAAGGTATAGCACTTTGCTAACACAAACAAGGCCAGCAATCCCAAAATTTTACTTAAAATTAAAAAATACTATGTATATTAACTCTGGCAGGATTATACAAATGAACATTAAAGCAAAATTAATCAAAACAAAAAATGCTGCATAAGCAAAATGAAAAATAAATAAATTTATTACTACATCTGTGCACTCGCCTAAAATCAAAACATTCTTATCATGTATATATAAAAGGAATTGTCATGATGAAACAATCATGCATCTCTCTGCAGAAGGTCTCCAACATTACTACTTCATTTTAAGTGCATTCTCTTCAGTGGGAGGCAAAAATTGCAAAATTTTAATCACAATACTTACAAATCCAAAAAAAAAAAAAGTATATTAACTACAAAATGGACAGTAAAGCAAAGAAAAAAGAAAAAAAAAGTATTAACTTTGGCAGAAAAATAAAAATGGACAGATCAAAAAAATTATGTGTGTCTCAGATTTTAAAAACATGGAGAATTAAAGCACATATTTATGCAATATAATGGATGCATGGAATCTTGATCAAGAAATGACTAACTACATTTAATTTTTTAAGCAACAAAAAAATAAATTAGTAAACATCTTTAAAAAAATTAGTAAATTTTTATTAAAGCAGAATCAATGAGGTGGACTTATTTTTTAATATTATCCAGAATGCAAGCGAAAGCATTTTTGTGCATGTGGCAGATCATAGTTTTTCCATTTTATACACTTTATGGGAAAAAAAAGTTAAACTTTTATCAAAATGGAGTCAATGTGGTGAACTGATTTTTTTTTAAATATTGTCCAGAATGCAAAAGAAAGCATCATCTTCTTTGTACAGTCTTCACTGGCCGATTATAGTTCTTTCATTTTATAGGTTTTTCAGCAATCTGAATAAATTGTCAAACCCTCTTCCACATTTTATTTGATCACTTCCATCAGATTTTTTACTATTCTATTCTCAATTGTCATGATGAAACAAAAACTCACAACTACCTGTTTTTATTTATTATCATAATGTTTTTATTATTGTGTACAAATTTATCACTTAAGTTTATCAGAAGTTTGGTGTTCATATTATTTGATGAGATTGCAGAGCTTATTTGATGGGATTGCAAAGTTATAAATTTATGGACGGATGTGAAAATGTGTAGCAGGTCTAATGCATAATTACTGCTTTCTTTAATTTGAAATCTCATAAAGATTTTTTATTTTACAGGGGGGGGGGGGTTGTTGGTAAAATTTCAAAATTTCTTATAATGTTTTTTAAAAATTACATAAATTTAGATCAATTTTGTGTATCTTCTTTTTTTAAAGCTTATAATAAATTTAATGGATTTGTTTTAAAAAATGATTGTTTTTGGTAGTTTAAATATTGAAAACATGTATCAATCAATTTATAGGATAAAAAGCATTAATGTGTTTCTGTTTTAAAGAAATTTGAATATTTTTCTGTGGATAAGATTAAGATTATTCATGATTTTCTATTATTAGAAGATTCTATGTATTTTGCATGCAGTGATATGTTTTATAAAATTAAAGAGATGGGTTATTAGTTATGTTATTTTTTATTTAATGTGCTCTAAATATATTGATTTTTTAGAAAATATAGTTATTTCCTTAAAATTATTTCTTAGATATGATGATGATTGTTTGTTATACAGGAAGATTAATTGAAGGATTTTTTTGCTAGATTGAATGCTTTTAATTCTAATATTAAATTTACTATTGAGGGGATACATTTGAATTTCTTAAGTTAAAATTTTTAGATGATAAAGTTGATAATGTTTTATTTTGTAGTCATTTTATTAGAGCAAAAAATGTAAGAAATATGATAAGACCAGACAATTATCAACCTTTTATTTATAAGAAACTTTTTTAATTGAATTTTTGTTATAGGAATAGAAGTCTTAATAAATTTGAAAATAATAGTTATATTCAGAGGAGCCAATTCACTTCTGATTATATTGAGTTAGAATATAATCATGAATTTATTAGGAATATTATATTTAAACCATTAAGCTTCACATGATCACATTTCCTATACTAGCACATTAATTGTTGATAAACAGAGCAAAACTCTCCATACAGTATTGCCACCTGTGCTAAACAGAGTAATCAATGGATGCCAGAAGGCTTGTGCATAAAATCCCTATCTAATGCCTACTCATCCAATATCCCCAGACTAGTTTCTGGCTTGTGGCCTTCATCAGTGAGGAGCTTTGGATCTGAGAGCACTGCATCTAGATCTTAGGATCTAATGCAACCCTCTAGCAACCACCTTTTATCTCTACTTAACTACTAAACTATGAGAATGAAATTGAAAACACAAAAAATATTTTCAATCTAAGCTCAATAGCTTATATAGTCATATGGGTCTGAACTCAGTTCAGCACCCATACATTTTGGTGTCTTTGGCTCTTTTACAACCATAGCCACCACTACCCTATTAGGCAGGATTGGTGTTAAACCATTAAGCTTCACATGATCACATTTCCTATATCATGTGAAGCTTAATGGTTTAACACCAATCCTGCCTAATAGGATAGTGGTGGATATGGTTGTAAAAGAGCCAAAGACACCAAAATGTATGGGTGCTGAACTGAGTTCAGACCCATATGACTATATAAGCTATTGAGCTTAGATTGAATATATTTTTTGTGTTTTCAATTTCATTCTCATAGTTTAGTAGTTAAGTAGAGATAAAAGGTGGTTGCTAGAGGGTTGCATTAGATCCTAAGATCTAGATGCAGTGCTCTCAGATCCAAAGCTCCTCACTGACGAAGGCCACAAGCCAGAAACTAGTCTGGGGATATTGGATGAGTAGGCATTATATAGGGATTTTATGCTCAAGCCTTCTGGCATCCATTGATTACTCTGTTTAGCACAGGTGGCAATACTGTATGGAGAGTTTTGCTCTATTTAATATTATATTTAACATATCATACTATTTATACCTTTCTTAACTTTATCAATACTCCTTTATTTATATATATCAAACTAACAGTTTCGACTGTCCTGCAATCATCATCAGAGCTATAATATTCAATTTTATAATTAATACACTTATCCACATATTCATATACATAATTAAATACACAATATAAACAAAAATAAATATAAATTTTAATTTGAACAATATAAATAATCATTTCCCATTTTATTACTTTATTCTTAAAATAATTCTATAACATTTATTTTATATCACATTTTATTTTTAAAAATATTTATTATAATTATAAACTTTAACATTTATTCTACTATTTAATACATCTTATTGTCATTTTACTTATATTCTAAATCAACTTCTAATCTTTTCTTATTTTTATTAAATATTTTATAATTATCAATTAACTTTTCCCATATTACAAATAATTTTTTTTTACATTACAAAAACCTACCTCTTGACAATTCTATTTCCAAAACCCCTGAGCAAACTTTCAAAATGTTTACACTTGTTTAACACTTTCTCTATTGTCATTTTCTTTAACTTTATTCTTTTAACCTTTTTCAAATTCTAACTATTATTAATAATAATTGTTTATAAAATTATTGTTCTTACCCCAAAATCCCTATTAAGGTTTGTTTTTATATTTTTAATCAAGATTGCCTCTTTAATTTTCTTATCCCTTATATTATTTGTGTAATTAATCATTTTTATGCAATCTTTTTCAAGCATATGGCCTGTTTCTAATGAATGCAAATAAATAGGTAATCTCTTATCATATTTATGTTGAATTAATCTTGTATAAATTGACTTCTTTGTTTCTCCCACATAATTAGTTTTTATATTTTTTCTTTTACATGATTTGCATTCAATTTTATATACACCATTTATGCTGTTTTTTACTTTTCTCACATACTTATTATCTAATATATTAAGTATATTCTTCCTTCTTTTATTTACTAGCTTAAATTTTATTACATTATTAAACTTTTTATTAATTCTAATAATTATTTTATTCATACTTTTTACAATACTATTATTATAAGTTTTAATACCTATATATTTATTACTATCTATTTTATTTTTCCTACATTCTATCCCATTACTTTTATTAAATTTCTCTTCCAATTTTCTTATACTTCTATAACTTTTTCTGGATATTCTTTATCTCTAAATTCTTTAATTATCAATTCTACTTGTTTTCTATAATCTTCCTCATTTGACAACAAATATCTATAAATCTGTTAATAATAATGATTTAATTGGTAGTGAGAATAAAGAGGTTTTTTTTTTGCCATCATATGATGTTTATTGGCTTTTTTGCCATAATAAGTTTTTAATCAGTGAATTTATTTATAAGAATAGTTTTTTATTGGGTTGTATGAAAATGGTGTGGAAGAAAGGCCTGAATTTACATTTATGATTAAATAGTTCAAACCAGTCAATTGATTGCAAATCTATTCCTGGAGTATTTATAAGATTCCTTGCAATTGTCATAAAATTTATATAAGCCAGAGTAATATTAATAAATTGAAAGTAGATAATTAAATATTATTTGACAATGCAGAGGATATCTTTTATGAAAAAAGTGAATTGAAAAGAAGAGTAAAAGAAACTTTGATGATAAAATTTTTTGAATCTGAGGCCAACAATCTCATGAAGACATCCATTGATGTTAAAGGAAATTGGCTTTTGAAGTGAATGGTGGAAAGGCTATTTTATTTTGTATATATATGTTGTATGTTTAGTTGAATTTCACTTGAAAAAGTCTATTTGTTAATAGATGAAATCATGGTTGTGGTAGAATTTTAGTTAAATTTTGTTTTTTTAGTTAGTATTGTAATGTTATATGAATTTCTATTTTATTTATAATTAATTGTATAGTGCTAGGCAGTATTTAATTTTTATATTAATAAATTTACATTATTAAGTATGAATATTTTCACATGATACATAATGATTTGCTTTATAAATGTATACTATTAAAAATATATGTGATTATACATATATTGATAAGATTTATTTCTTCTCATTTTTTTTTCAAAATAACAATTATTAACATAGTAAAAGAATTACATTTCTTAATTGATAAAATGAGAATTCCAAATATTTTAAATAAGAATATGAATATTTAGTTTGTTAGAGGTATTATACCATTTACACCTTCTTAGACATTTTATCAAAACTTTTATTTGTATTATTTGTATTACACTAATAGTTTTGACTGTCCTGCAGTCATCATCAGAGTTACAACATTCAAATATATAATTATACAATTATTACACACACACATACACAGATATATATATATATATATGTATATATACATAATTAATAGACAATATAAACAAAAATAATTATAAATTTTAATATGACCTTTATAAATAATAATTTCCCATTTTATCACCTTATCTTCTAAATAATTTTATCAATATTTTATATTAATTTATTTTATATCACTTTATTTTTTAAATATTATTTATTATAATAATTATAACTTTAACATTTATTTTACTATTTAATGCATATTATTATCATTTTTCTTATATTATAAAATCAACTTCTAATCTTGTCTTATTTTTATTAAATATTTCTATCAATTAACTTTACCCACATTACAAATTATTATTTTTTTATTACAAAAAAATACTTACTTCTTGTTGATTCTATTACCAAAACCCAACTGACAAAAAAATTCAAAATTTGTATTTGTTTAACCCTCCCTCTATTGTCATTTTCTTTAACTTTTTTCTTTTAACCTTTTCAAATTCTAATTATTACTAACAATTGTTTATAAGATTATTGTTCTTACCCTGAAATCTCTATTAAGACTTGCTTTTATACTCTTAATCAAGATTGCTTCTTTAACTTTCCTATCCCTACAATTATTTATGTAATTAATCATTTTATACAATCTTTTTCAAACCTGTGACCTGTTTCTAATGAATGCAAATAAATAGCTGATCTCTTATCATATTTATGTTGAATTAATCTGATATAAATTGAGTTCTTTGTTTCTCCCACATAATTTATACCAGACTAATTCAACATAAATATGATAAGAGATCACCTATTTATTTGCATTCATCAGAAACAGGTCATAGGTTTGAAAAAGATTGTATAAAATGATTAATTACACAAATAATTATAGGGATAGGAAAATTAAAGCAGCAATCTTGATTAAGAGTATAAAAGCAAGTCTTAATCGAGATTTCGGGGTAAGAACAATAATCTTATAAACAATTGTTAGTAATAATTAGAATTTGAAAAGGTTAAAAGAAAAAAGTTAAAGAAAATGACAATAGAGGGAGGGTTAAACAAATACAAATTTTGAATTTTTTTGTCAGTTGGGTTTTGGTAATAGAATCAACAAGAAGTAAGTGATTTTTTGTAATAAAAAAAATAATAATTTGTAATGTGGGTAAAGTTAATTGATAGAAATATTTAATAAAAATAAGACAAGATTAGAAATTGATTTTATAATATAAGAAAAATGATAATAATATGCATTAAATAGTAATTAAATGTTAAAGTTATAATTATTATATTAAATAATATTTAAAAAATAAAGTGATATAAAATAAATTAATATAAAATATTGATAAAATTATTTAGAAGATAAGGTAATAAAATGGGAAATGATTATTTATAAAGATCATATTAAAATTTATAATTATTTTTGTTTATATTGTGTATTAATTATATATATATATTGTAATGGGTACATACGCCATTACATTAATTTTTTTTCTAAAAATTAGACATGAAAAATAAAAGTTTGCAAATAAAAACTTTTTTAAGAATTAAAAATTGAAAGTTAAAAATCATCTGAACTCTAATATATAAAATCGCACATATGAAAAATTATTAAATGAAAACTTTAAGAAGAAAAAAAGTATTTTAAAATGAAATTTTCAGTAAAGATTTAAAGATAAAAATATATCTTTAAGTTAGTACAATAAATTAATTAATGCTATTGTAAAATGGAAATGATTATTTTAATTAGTTAAAAGTAAACTAGCCCTTGGGCATTTCAAAATGTATAAGTAAATGTCAGATAGGAGAGAAAAAACAATAGAAACTAATAGCCAATAAAAAAATCCCTCAGGAAATGGACCTCAATGAAAAGATCATCATCATCATGATGTAATGTCAACTCACTCCAAAATTTTAATATAAAAGAAAAAGTTTGGAAATAAATTTTAGTGAAGAAAGAGCTGGGAGAGGATAGAGATGTGAAAGCAGAGGTGTGCTACAGTTGATGGAGAATGGATTGGAAAGATGCACTCTTCAATTCCTTCAGATTTGCTAAAAAAAATGAAAGAAAGAGAATGACCAATCATTTTTCTACATTATGGACCTCAGGACATTGGGGGAATTAACACTGGATCCCAAACTGCAAGCAACTGATAAAGATGAACTTTTTTAAACTGTAAGAACTTTATTGACTCTAATAAGCTTTAACTATAATTTTAAAACTCCAGTATTTGAAAGGAATAAGAACCATAATTCTAAAACTTGTTCCCTATTTAATAGAAATAGAATCCTATCTGACCAATGTAAATTATTATTAAAAATTAATTTTATTTGATGTATTTTTTTTAAATCATTTCCATTTTTTTTTGTTCTTTTAAGTTTTTATTATGATTTTTTTCTTTTAAAATAAATTATATAAATGTTAAATTTAAGTCAGGCATGAATGGCTACATAGATTTGTAAAGTTACGTTAATTAATCAAGGGAATATTAATCTTAGGTTATTTATTTCATAGTTAAATTGGGTTACTCGATTGGATATATTGATATAATTAGTAAATATAGCATGAGATCCGCTACATGCAGGATCGCATTATACGCTGCAACCCCCTTTTTGCCTATGGAATGGGATTGTAAGTCAGCAAAAAGGACCACAATCCCTTCCTATGGAGTTTTTTTTATTGTTCTTCTCGCCAGACAGATGCAACATTCCTGTACTGGATGAGAGATATTTTTTTCTCTTAACCATGCTGTTCAGATGCGCATTCCTGACAGTATGGTATTGTGCTGTCGTATTCATGCTGCATTGAATACATCAATATATCAGATAGATTGGTGTTGGTTTGACTGCTAACTTTTGGCCTAAAGATGACTGTTGGTCAAATAACTGTGGTTCAGGAATTCAAGGCTCTTATGATCTGTGACCACTATCACCTCAGATCCAAGAAGCATCTGTCGGAACTTCTGGAAGGCCCACACTATAGCTAGTGCCTCCTCAGTTACTGTATAATTCAACTCCAGACCTTTCAGGAGTCAACTGATAAAGTACAGGATGCCAGGTTGACCATCCTCCTGGATTTGGGATAATGTTACCCCTAACCCGAAACCACTACTGTCAGTTTGAACGACAAATGGTTTATCAAAATCAGGGAAAGCCAAAATTGTTTGCTATAAAAAACCTGTTAATGCCCTCTCCTGTTCTTCGGTCCAATTCCATTTCTCTTCTTTCCTGATTAATTTCAATAAAGGTTCCATGTGGTCAGCAAATGTTTTGTAGAAACGGTGGTAAAAATTACACAAACCTAAGAATGACCGAATTTGCTTTTTATTAGTAGCCTAGGAAAGTTTTGAATGGCGGAGATCTTATCTGGATGAGGTCTTATACCATTACAACCTATGATATGACCTAAGAAGACTACCTGATCAGATGCTAGGGTACTTTTCTTGAAGTTGATTTTTATTCCTTTCTGAAAGCACTCCTGGAAAAAGATAGCGAGTTGTTGAAGATGTTCTTCAATGCTGGATGATGCAATAATCACATCATCCACATAAATGGTTATGATTCACTTAATCTCAGGAGAAAGGGTCTTATCTATACATCTAATTAGACCAGCACCACTATTGATCAACCCAAATGGCATCCTATTGAACTGATAGGTAAAACCTTCATACCGAAAAGCAGTATACTGGCGGTCATCAGGATGAAGCTTGATCTGCCAATAGCTGGAAGTCAGATCAAAAGTAGAAAATACCTTCTTGTTTCCAAGTCTCATGAACAACTCGTGAATGGGTGGTGAAATATTTCTGTCTGGAACATTGATTTTGTTTAGCTGCTGAGCATCCAAAAAAAATCTCATCGACCCATCTTTCTTCTTCACAGTTACAACTGGATTGCAATAAGTTGAAGAGCATTTGGAAATGATCCCACAATCCAGCATTTTGTTGATCTGTTTGGATATTTCCTGCCAATATTGGTACGGGATAGAATACGATCTGGATTGAAATGGTTGGTCATCCTTCAATTTAATTCTCTGTTGGAATCCGGGTATAACTCCTGGAATCTCTGAAAAAATTGGGTTAAACCGATTAATTATAGATTGTAACTCTCCTGCACTTTCATTATCTAATAGATTGGACTCTGTGAGTTTAGTGTCTATAAGTGCTTCAGGAATATTTGATATAATGCAATCAACTTTAGGTAGGCCATATCTTGGAAGCAATGTCATCTCCAAGACCTCATCATCAATCCTAACTATTTTATTGGAGAAATCAATAATACAAGAGTGTAAGTGTAGGAAGTCTGCCCCTAGTATGACATCATGGATCAAACCATTTAATATCAAAAACACATGATAGAGGATTGCCTGACCAAACTTTATTTCAATCCAAACTTGTTTCTGCACAAGCTTTGCCTTCCTATTGTTAGCCATGGTAACCTGTACAGATTTCAGGGGCAAGATTTTAATCTGGGGATTCTTGTTCAGAATCTTCTGATACAGTCAGTCTGAAATGACAGAAATCTGGCTACCAGAGTCTAACAAAGCTTTAATCGGCAAATCCTCAAACAAAACCTCTGTCATGGGATAGCTCTGCAAAGCAATGTTGGGTGCATTGTCTTCCCACAAACATGTCATATTGGTGATTTCTCCATCTATTATTGGTACTTTGTTCCTCATTGTATTTTTGGTTCCTTGAGGTGAGGAATTAATTCTCAAGCACCTTTCTAGTTTAGTTTCTGCTTAGTTTTGGATGCATGATTACTGCATCCTGGTTTTGGTGAACCGTTTGGGGTACTAGAAAAATTTCTCAATGATTCGCCATTATTGGATCTATTCCTCTTGAGTGATCACATATTTGGTGCATTGATTTGATTGGCTTTCCCTTTCCAGTGTCTGGGATCATTGTTGTTTTTTCTTTTATGATAAAATAAGGCATTAACATTTGCCTCATCTTTCCTCCTCTCTGGTGCCCTGATGGATAAATTAGTATTATTCATATCCATACTGTTTAACAATTCAGCAACCTGCTCAATATTCCTAGCATTTGCACACATCAGTGATTGCTCTATACGTAAAGGTAAATTCCTTTTAACTATTCGGATGATTTCTGTTTCCCTAAAACAATATGTGTTCAATGTACGTAGTTTGGTAACTTGTCTCCTAAAAAACTTTGTGTTTCCCCGGGTGCAGACCTATATTTTTCCTGGAAAAGTTGGTACAGAATGGCTTCCTGTTTATCTCTGTTCCAAAAATTCTTAACCAATAGAGTCTGGTAATCATCAAATGTGGATGGGGTCTGGAATAATGACTCCCACCACATTAAAGCATCACCTTAGAGGTGACTATATGCGATTATAATTTTTTCACTTTCAAACAAACTTCTATTCACCATGAAATAAAGCTTTAAGCTTCTCAAATGTTCAATTGGAGCTTCATTATTGAAACCTTTAAAAACTTTCAGTTTCACAAATTGGTTAATAGCATTTATCTGCATGCTGGTTACATGAGTTTTATTCATTTCTTGTGTACTTATTTGTGGATTCATGAGGAGATGATTGACATCAGCTTGATATTCATCTGGTTGTGCTTCATCTATATGAAATTTATAGAGGCCGTTCGCTTCAGGCATCATATGAGATTGAAAAGTGAATTCTTCATATGGGTCATTTGCTTCTTGTAAATCGCTAAAAGCTACTTTCAAATGTGCCACATCATGGTTCCAATCGTTCCGGTCATTTTGGATCTTCTTTTCACTTCCTAATTGTGGTTTCATATGAATTGGTATTTTTGAGTTTATTTGGGACTTATCCCTCGATGACCGTTGCTTCATGGCTTCATCTAAACTATCGATTCGACTCTGTGTTTCAGTGGTTCTCTCCATAAGTTTTTCTAACATTGTTTTGCCTAACAGAGCATCTGTTTCCATAGAAGATATCTTATGTCCAAGCTGTTGTAAATGATGATTAACAGCTTGCATCATTTTCTCTTGAGCCCCATTTTCTGTACTTTGTTTAATCTGGAGTTGGCTTAATTCCATCTGTATGGCTTCCAAATCTCCTTGAACTTCTTTCTTGTGATTTTCTTGACCCTGCCTCATTTCTTCTTTAGTGGATTCCTGGGCTTGGTGTACCTCCTTAATATTGTTATCAATTTGGATGGTAATGCTTTCTTTAAATCCAGTAACCTTGACACTGCAAGTTCACTACATCTACATTTATTCTCATCTCTTCTACATTTCGCTTTAATTCTGTACTACTGTTATGCACTTCATTCATCTCTGAAGATAACTGCTCCATGGCTGTAGAAAATTTCATTTCAATGCCACTAATTCTTTTCTTAACCTCCTCATCCAATTTGTCAATATCAGCCTTAGTTACCATGTTGCTTATTTCAGGCTTGATTATATTCATCTGACCACTCATGGCATCCATCTGACCATTCATATCAGCCTTGGCTCTATCTATCTGACCACTCATGCTATCCATCCGACCATTCATCTGACCACTCATGGCATCCATCCGACCATTCATGTCAGCCTTGACTATATCTATCTGACCACTTATGCTATTCATCTGACCATTCATGTCATTCATCTGGCCACTCATGCTTTCTATCTGACCACTCATGTTGCTTATATCAGCCTTGGTTGCCATATTATCCATTCGACCACTCATGTCAGCTTGCATGGCATCCATCCAACCACTCATATCAGCTTGCATGGCATCCATCTGACCATTCATGTCCTTCATCTGACCCAATAATGTTTGGAACATCTGCATCATGGCTCCACTATCTTCTGTAACCTGTGTTAGCCCAATTCCAGGTGATTGAGCAGAGACTGTTCATTTGAGTCTCTTGAATTTGAGATATCATTTGTTTTTCCTCTTGTATTGAGAAAGAATGCTCAGCTCCAACCATTGAACACCTGGACGCATTTATGTCTACTGATCCTACTTGTTCCATATTAGGATCATGCTCAACTTCATTGCCACTAACATCCTGTGGCTTTACATTTAACTCTTTATTCATATCTGATAAATACCTCCCACTTCTGAGAAACATACAAAATAAACTAATACTTTTCTTTAAAATATCTACTCTATGGCAAAATTATTTATTTTTAAATAATATTCTATAATATGTCATAGGATCTCCTACCAACTTGTGTCATCTCATGTGATTTTGGTTACCTTAAGTATTTTACATATCATTGGTATTAATGCCAGTTTTATATATTTTGCCCTTTATCTGCTTCACTTGCCTACTCTTATTAGATTCTTGATCATCTATTTAGTTTTGGCCTCTATTTATCAATTCATACTTTCACTCAGAGTTATTTGAACTTATTGTGGATTGACTAAATTAATTATACCATTAAGTTGCCACACCATTTAATCCATAGGGTTATATAATATATAGTCTATTAAGTGATTAACTAAAATATGATGTATCAGGTTATACTGAAATTATGGACAATTTCTCATAAATTCAATTTATGTCACCCTAAAAATATACAGTAAAATATGATAGACTTAACTCTTTAAAGCTCAACACATTGTGTATCAAAATGTAACAGACAAAACTTTTCACATGCAGTGAATCTAAGTATTCAAGCTTACCACATTGCATGCCAAAAATGTAACAGACAATAAACTAGAATGAATTTAATAATTGGCTATTATGAATGCGACATGATAATCAACTTTCATTAAGTCTATATATGCTGGTGTACCTATTATTCAGGCTTCACTGTTGATGGTGTCAAAAATGTAACAGTATGTAGTTTGTATCTGTGGTGAACTTAAATTTTCAGGCCCAAAACATTGTGCGACAAAATATGTAATGGACCGTGAATACTATCAACAATCCTTTAAGAATGAATTATATATTTAGGTTATATACTCATCCATACCTCTAAAGATCTGACAGATACTGACAGCCAAAAGAATGATTAGCATTTCACAATTTTGAGATAGATAAAAGAATTCAATCACTGCTCTTAAAGTATACAATGTTCCATGAACACTCAGATGATCATCACATTTCAGTCTCTCTAAGCTACTACAACCCATAATAGTTTTCTGCAAACACTATTGCACTGCCCTGCTTACATCCAAGTCTTAGGGGCTATTATTATAAAATATTGCCTTGCTCATCTTTGGGAGTCTTAGAGACAAATATTATACATATATCAAAAAGAACTATACCTTACTCTCTCTGGAGTCTTAAAGGTAAAATCATGGCAGGACTACTGTTAACTGCTTCATGATAAATAGTAACTAACATGATAATTTGGGTTGGAGCAGTGAATGAGACAAGAGACATGAATACATCACATCCTCAAGACAATGACAAAAATTTCCCATCCAACATCAATACTATATCCAATCCAACCTTAACTTCAACAATCAAATATCCAATCCAACCTTAAAAACTACAACAAAATATGTAATGGACCGTAAAACCCTTTAGGATGGTACACCCAGAGCCTTCTCTACTTACATGTCCTATTACTACTCGGGGTTCTAACTCAGTGTAGACATTTGCCTTTAACTCTGCTCAAGGATGGCATTAAATAGGATGGCAATAATATGACCTCTATATAGATCCTTAATGGCTATTGCTAATAATATATTAAAAAATCTGTATACATGTATAATAGCTATTCTGGTGAGTGAAGTATGAATGATGCTTAATAATCTAGAGACCAGAGAAACAAAGATTTTAACTTCAAACAACAAATATTTATTTATGAAATTGGGGTTAAATTTATAATATTTATGAATTAATAAAATATATACATGGATATAATAAAATATTGATTTATCTTTACTACAATAAGACTAGCTATGATTTAAATATTAACATATCAATTGAAATAAAAATTATAAAATTATAGTGCATTATGTACAATATAAAGTATCAATTATTTTAAATATGAAATTATATTACTAGATGTACCATTATCATTTTGTTTATGTCCTTTAAATGTATCTCAAGGTTATGTCCATGAATTGCTAATTTGTGTATTGTGGATATAGTTCATTCATAAGGCTGTTAATCATTTAAACAAGAAAATGTTATATATATTTACTTATTAATTAGTTTGATTTTAATATATTAATTGTCTAATAAATGTAAATATTTAAAATCTTACCTTTTGTCTTTAAGTCATTGTCCAGTTTAATTTAAGCATTCAATTACGCTAATATTTTATTTACAAACATTTATAATATATTTATATATACCTTGAGTTGTGTATTTGCATTTCCCTCTCCCTATAAAAATCTAAACAAATGGGTTCTTTTTAAAAAAATGTTTGCTACAAATGAATAAAAGGGTGAGAAAAATTCATAACTCAACTCTCAGTATACATTTTAAAAAAAATATTTAAAGCATAAAATTAAATGAAATTTCGGAATTCCTTAAAACAATAGCAAGTTAAATTTTCAAGAGCAGCTTCTGTATTCTTAGCAGATAATGTCTTTCTTTTATTCATGTATATTAAATCATGTTAAACATTCCAAGCATTAACAATTCCCATGACAAAATCAAATTCCTGGGCATTTGATTTTATAGCCATCGCCTTTCTAATCCCATCTCCAGATCATTCCACGTTGATTTAAACATTAAATATACCAATGAATATTATCCTCCATCACATGCCAATGACACCAAGGAGATAGAAAAATCCCCTGACTCTTAATTAGCAAAATTGCATCGTTAGACATTATTTACACACGTATAAATTGTTAAATATAAATCTTTTTCCAAGGCTTGCGTTATAATATAAAACAAACGCTATTTCTAAGCAGTTTTTATTTATATATATATATGAGATGCATGATAAAGATTTTACTTTAAAAGTAATAAAAATTAGTGTTAATAAAGTTCTATTTCATCATTAGTTGAGTTTATCTTTTACAAGAAACATTTTAAAGTAATTATATTTTTGACAATGATAAATAACTATGAAGCTCTTAGCATTTATTTGAACGAACGAAAGTTCATCAATTAAATAATGTTTTTTTTTCCTTTTTTAAAATATTTTACACTAGTAAATAATAAAATTCCAAATATTAAACAGTTTATTTTTAATAACAAAAGGAAATCATAATAACTAATATAATAACAATTAAAATATTCTTATTCTACAACTTTACTTTCATGCTTCCATTCGAACAAAAAAAAACCAACCAACAACTAAAAATTCCTGTTGCCTAGTTTTTTTTCACGTTCCAAAATCAACAAAGGTTTACTCTTTTTTTTCTTTTTTAAACAAAAGGTTAATAAAATTTAATGTCAAAGATTTTCTTTATTATTTTTGTCATGTCATGATTTAAAATCTACATTCATGTATAAATGTGTATATGTATATATTTTATTTTACATTTAATAAAAAATAAATTTGTTCATTCCTTCATGAAAGTATGGTTATGTTTGTATATATATGTGTGTGTCTCCAAATATCTAAAAAAAATTATGTTTAAAAGTTGGCTGCCTATTTAATCTTTATACATGTTATTCCAAAACATCAGTTACTTATTATTATTTTTTTGTAAGGATTGGGCATCACCTTACAATATATATATATATATGTATATATAAACACACACACACACACAAATAAAGTATTACATTGATAATGTATCTTATAAATAAGTATAATATACTGATAGAAATATTTTCAGTTATTTAAATTATTATTTATATTACAATAATTGTTCTACAATGAGCATTTCATATAAAAGAAATAGTGAATATTGACTGATGTTTATGTAAACAGAATACGCTTGTTTGGAGGTCTTGGTAAAGCTCCATTTATTGATCATTAATACAAGCGATAGCAGGTTTTTACATATATAAAACTTGTTTTTCTTTTTCATAAATGTACCTTTAAAGTTTTCTTGCAATGATATAGATTGCAGAAACTTTTACTATGTGGAGAAACTGAACTGAAATCAGACCCATATAGCTAACTTGTTTGATAAGCTGAGTTTGAAGACATTAACGTGTCTAAAAAATTCATGCTTGCAAACTGATAGAAACGTTTTGCATAAACGCTTGGAGTCAGTTTTTAGGTCTAGTTTTATAACTCCTATCCCTTCACTGATGAGAGCAAATCAGCTTGAAATCAGCTGATCTGAGGGTGGAGCAAAATGAAAGAGACAGTGAATATTGACTCTGACGTTTATGTAAACAGAATACGCTTGTTTGGAGGTCTTGGTAAAGCTCCATCTATTGATCATTAATACAAGCGATAGCAGGTTTTTACATATATAAAACTTGTTTTTCTTTTTCATAAATGTACCTTTAAAGTTTTCTTGCAATGATATAGATTGCAGAAACTTTTACTATGTGGAGAAACTGAACTGAAATCAGACCCATATAGCTATCTTGTTTGATAGACTGAGTTTGAAGACATTAACGTGTCTAAAAAATTCATGCTTGCAAACTGATAGAAACATTTTGCATAAACGCTTGGAGTCAGTTTTTAGGTCTAGTTTTATAACTCCTATCCCTTCACTGATGAGAGCAAATCAGCTTGAAATCAGCTGATCTGAGGGTGGAGCAAAATGAAAGAGACAGTGAATATTGACTCTGACGTTTATGTAAACAGAATACGCTTGTTTGGAGGTCTTGGTAAAGCTCCATCTATTGATCATTAATACAAGCGATAGCAGGTTTTTACGTATATAAAACTTGTTTTTCTTTTTCATAAATGTACCTTTAAAGTTTTCTTGCAATGATATAGATTGCAGAAACTTTTACTATGTGGAGAAACTGAACTGAAATCAGACCCATATAGCTATCTTGTTTGATAGGCTGAGTTTGAAGACATTAACGTGTCTAAAAAATTCATGCTTGCAAACTGATAGAAACGTTTTGCATAAACGCTTGGAGTCAGTTTTTAGGTCTAGTTTTATAACTCCTATCCCTTCACTGATGAGAGCAAATCAGCTTGAAATCAGCTGATCTGAGGGTGGAGCAAAATGAAAGAGACAGTGAATATTGACTCTGACGTTTATGTAAACAGAATACGCTTGTTTGGAGGTCTTGGTAAAGCTCCATCTATTGATCATTAATACAAGCGATAGCAGGTTTTTACGTATATAAAACTTGGTTTTTCTTTTTCATATATATATATGTGTTCACTAGAAGGAGCTTACCAATAACTCCAACCAAGCTTTAAATTATAAGTGCCAAAAGAGAAAAAATTCAAAATCTTTATCAGAAAATCCCTATCCCCAGACCAATCAGTTTTGAGCTTATGGCTCATCTCAGTGAGGATCTAGGACATTAGACATTAGATCTAAAATACCAATTCAAAAACCAGCACTTATCTAATATGTTACTACTAATTTGAAAACATGAATTTTTCAGACAGGTAAACCTTCCAAACCAAATAGCTATATGGATCTGAACTCAGTTCAGTTTCACCATATATTAATAGCCTCAGCAATAAAACATTTCCAAAACCTTCAAGGGTACACTTATAATAATTAATAAAACCAGTTACAAATTGTGTAACTTGCTTTTAAGCTTGTAATAGATATTCACTAGAGGGAGCTTACCAATAGCTTCAATCAAGATTTAAATTATAAGTGTCGAAAAAAAAAAAGAATTCAAAATCTCTCTTAAAAAATTTCTATCCCCAGTTTGATCAGTTTCAAGCTTATGGCTTACCTGAACTCAGTTCAGTTTCACCATATATTAATGGCCTTATCAATAAAACATCACCAGAAGTTCCAATTGCATTGTACAATCATTATCAAGGGTTATAAATCACTACTTCCATAAAAATAATAAAGTAAAATATAAAAGTAATGGATAATGGAAACAAATTTACAAAATATAATATTAAATAAAAATATACTAATAAATGATATATTATTAAGATAAATAAACTTTTATTCTTTATTTTACATTAATAATATACAATTAAATCTGCTACAAAGAGAGCTTTTACTATGAATAAATTGTACAATAAAATCAACTTACAATGGATACATTGTATTATAGAAATGTATAGACTACAAATGGTATCACATACCATTCCTAAGAAGATTATTTGTTTTGCATAAATAACATTATTTACAATAACTATTAAACATTTGTATAAAAAATTAAAAGAATATAACCATAAATTACCACAAATGGAAATATAAAATTAATTTTTTTAACTGGATTCAGTTATTGATTTCTCAGAAGTTATTATAATGAAATGAATTTGTTTTTTATTACTCATACCATTAGTTACAACAAGTTTTTATAATATTTGTTTTTAAAAGTAGAAAAAAGTGATTATTTGAAAAAGGTAAAAAAAAATTACAGCTATTTAGACTACAAATGATATGACATACCACTAAATCAGAAAAGGGAGCTATGAAATTTATATGATTCAAGCTAAATGCAAACTAATTTGATTTTTTTAAAATAGAGAATTACTTAAAAAGGAAATGAGAGGGACATTTGTTCATTTTAAAAAATAATATGAAATTAACATAACACTTGTAGTAGTTGTGAGTTCCAATTTATAAAACAAAGCCAAATGTTGACAATTAATAAAAAGATCATGTCCGTAGCTTTGGTGATGTTTTTTAGTAAAAAAATACTATTCTCTCACACTAATTATGGCACTTAATATAACTTTGAATAACCAATAGATTCAAGATAATATAGCTTAATAAATCCTACCTCCTCCAAAAGGTAATGATTTATTGTTTGATAGTTCATAAGAAGTTTGGGTTTTAGAAATATGAGGGCCAGAATGGATTCTGAGACCTCTTAATATTTATTAAACAATAGCATTCATTGATTACGTACATTTACACTAGATGGAGTAATTAGGATGAAAAAATGAAAATTTGCTACTGAAAGGCAAATGTTAAAATAAAAACATTATTATCAAGTTTTGTAAGAATTGAAGTTAAAACAGACAAAACTATCCATACAGTATTGTAAGCCAGAGTAATCAATGGATGCCAGATAGGGGTTTTATGCATAAGCTTTTTGGCATCCATTGATTACTCTGGCTTGCACTGATTGGCACTACTGCATGGTGAGTTTTGCCTATTTTAATAACAGTTATGAGCAAGAAAATGAAATGGTGATCATGAGATGTTTAGTAGTTTAAGAATTTAAGTTACTAATTCAATTTACTCACCTGCTTATCTCTGTTTGTAGAAATGAAAATATGTTGTACTTCTCTTTTCATTTAATCTTCTCACCAGGCATGTTTTCTTTAGATTTTTTATTCCAGAAGTGGGATTTTTTTAAACATGCTAAATTATGTATATATTTCTATATGCTAGTTATATAATTGAAATTCTAACATTTTTTCATACTGATCAAAAAATATTGTAATATTTCAAAATATTTATATAAAACAGAGAACAATAAGTATTTAAACTACTGGATTATATATAGATGTTTTTACTTAGATCAATAAAATATTTGATCTACTAAATTATAGATATGTAACTGGAATTCTAACACTTTGAAATATTTGTACTTATGAAATAAATTATTGTACATGTATGAAATGTGATCACCAGAGTAGAAAAAATTCAAAAAATATTAACCACTATTACTATTTCATTAAGCACTTTCAGTACCATGTACCAGAATTATAGTGACATTTTGGAACTGAATGGTTAATATCCCAGTGCATGCTCAGTGAAACACTGGTGTTAGAACAACGTTATTGGACTTAACAATAAATGAAGCCTCTTTCAACTTCCTTTTTCTAATATTTGATTCATTACAAGCACTACTGATATTTTGGTTTTCACATTTTATACATGTACAATAATTTACATTATTTCACACAGTTATTGTATTATTTATTTATGAAATAAATGAGTACTATAAGATATTGTATTTCGAGATTAAAAAAAGGATTGATGAAATTGTTGTCAAAAATTATTTGGACAATTTTAGGGTTCTTTTATTACATAAAATATTTATAAAATCAAATAAAAGTATTATAAAAATATTTTATTCCTTACTTATAATTTTGTATAGTGTTAAAGTAAAATTGAAAAAATACCACACACACACACACACACAATTTTGTAAGATGGCACAACTTTCTTCTTCAAAAGCTGGAAACAAAATAGAGGATTTTTTCTTACTGTCTGCACATGCTAATTAGAAAAACTAAATCATATTATGCTCTGATTGTGGTTGCCACCTAGAGAAAATTCTTAAAAAACAAATTACTATAAATATATTAACAAACAAATCTTTAAAACTATGAGATTTGAACCAAATATTAGGCAACAAAAGTATTCATTCATGTATAGTTTAAAATCTGTAAAGCGCATGTGCATTAATCTGATCGCTAATTTACAATTAAAATACCAAATTGTTTATGTTAAGTCATCCACCAAAACCAGATAATGTTCAACATTACCACTATAACACATCATCATTTGAAATAAAACAGGGATAATTCTTTTGCTGCATACATAAAAAATTAATCACAGTTTTGAAATTCAGGCATAGAAATTTAATATTGTGAAAAAAAATGTCCGCATAAAAAGCTGTAAAACTGTAAATGTTATGAGAAACAGCTGTCACCTGACATACAAAACACATATAAAAGATCTGTCAGGAATGCTTAATAGCAAAGTTCTGATTAATGCTATAAAAATAATTGTTTAAAGAAGAAATACAAGCAATTTTTATTATTCTAAATATGTTTTAGCTTGCAAAGATATATAATATGAGCCAGAAATAAGGATTCGAAATTACTGTTATTAGGAAAAATAATTTCCAATTCAGAAAGCAAATGTAATTTTTAATATCATACATTTGGTTAGGATTCACATTAATTTCAATAAATCAATCAAAATGTTATCTCAAAAAAAAAAAAAATTCCAAACAAAAAATAGTACAAAATGATTTTTAATAACGTAAGTGTGATGATATTTTAATATGGTACCAGATACAGTCTGACCATAGTATTAGAGAAATGTTTCCAAATGAGAAAGCAGAAAGAGTGGTATTTATTGATGTTTGTTTCAGATAATGTAGCATCAAGAAATAAATCATTTCTAAGTAAGAAAATGGATATCAATGAAGTTTTTATAGTATTAGATATGTTTAGTTATATCATTCTGAGCTCCCAACAACATTTACATCATAATGGTAAGATTTGAACCAACTGATGAGTGCTGGTTTAGTACAAAATACATATATTGGTGATTATCTTTTCTGTATGTGTGTGGTCATGTGTATCAGTAGTATGAGATAGTGTGGATGGTTAAGGGGCTTGAAAGTCTGAGTTCAAATCCCCTATATTTATCATAGTAGTAAGAAAAATAATAGTTAAGCAGGAGAGTAGATGTTATGAAATTAATAGTTTAAATAAAATAATATGAAAGTATTGAAAACAACCAGTGAGTTATATGTAAAGTAACTGTCAGTGAATGTAAAATATAGAATGACCCATTTAAAACACTTTAGCTTTAATTGCATATAAGCATCCCATTTATTATCATACTTACATGGAGAACATGATTTATAAATACTAACATAATTTCAAGACAACTATAAACTGACCTGAAATCACTATAACTATTTAGAGGGAAAGGCTAAGCCTTATATTTAAAACCTACTTAATGTTAAATTAATGTTTAGTTAATACATGTAAATATAACCTTTTACCAGCTTGAATAGAGATGAAATAATGTGGAAGTTTTGAAAAACCTCTGCGAGATTAATTTAATATGAAAAGTTGTTAAATATAAGGTTCAACCTTTCCTTCTTATTAGTTACAATGATTTGAGAACAGCTTATGATTGTCTTGAAATTACATTAGTAAATATATATCACACTCTTCATGTAAATATGTCAGTAAATGGTATCCTTATATATTGACAAAGGTAAAGTGTAGATGGCTCATTGTACATTTTACGTTTACTGACAATTAGTTTACATATAACTCGCTAGGGGTTTTCAAGATTTCCACATTATTTCATCTATATTCAGATAGGGAAACGTTGTATTTACATCTATTAAATGAAATTGAATTTAATATTAAGAGAATGTTAAACTTAAGGTTCATTCTTTCCCTATGATTAGTTTCAATGATTTCAGAATGGTTTATAGTTGTCTTGAAATTATGTTAGCATATATAAATTATGCCCCGCATGTAAGTATGTCCGTTAATGGCATGCTAATATATGTTGAAAACTAAAGTGTTATATGGCTCATTCTACATTTATATTTATGGACAGTTAATGTACATATTGCTTTATGGACATTTTCAGCTCTTCCACAATATTTCATCTACATTTGAGCTTATAAAAGGCAAAGCTAATAGTTTGTAAATTTTTATTAGGGTAAGCATTCTGAATTCATCCTAACTCATCTAAGCTTACTTCAAATAATGGACTTGTCCTAACTACAGTATTGTCAAAGATTGGATGCAACTTATAATAAAACTGACCAGTGAAATAATAATATGAAAGAAAACAAACAGTCAATCACATGAGCAGGCCAATTTAAAAACTATCTCGGTGAAATCTGATTGTTTCCAGTGAAAATCATGACCTCACTATTTGGGAACTATTTATGAAGAAAAACAGACAATTTTCAAATACCATTAGAAAGCTGTTAGATGTTGAATAGTAATACATTGTATTATCTACCCATGCTTAAGCCTAAAGCAGAAAACTTTAACCTATAGGCATCATCATACAAAGGTAAGCTATCAGTAGGCTAGAAGTATCAGAGTTCTAAACAAAAGCCACAATGTTTTCCCAAACATTAGCTGCACTGATGCATTGAATTAATTGTTTGTACACATTTTGTACTATGAATACACTTTATACATATATCTATACTTATTTTCAAAGTTGTGTGTTTTTTTAAGTGACCAGGGATATTATAACTTGATATATTACTGAATAAGCACAACATTAAGTAAAATTACTAAAACATCACATGATCAGCATTTCCTGTGCTTCCACAAGCTGTTAAAACAGTAGCAAACTTTCAATACAGTAGTGCCACCCAGTGTAAGTCATAGTAATCAATAAATGCAAGAAGATTCATGCATAAAATCCCCATCTAGCGCCTACTCATTCAATATCCCTAGATTAGTTTCTGGCTTGTGGATTTCATCATTTAAGAAACATGAATATAAGATATTGGATGGGTAAGCATTAGATAGAAATTTTATGCACAAATCTTTTTGCATCCATTGATTACTAAGACTTGCACCAGGTGGCACAATTATATGGAGAGTCTGCTACTGTAAGAACATGAAGTTTGTTATATTGTTATGTTAATCTTTGTATATAATAATCAATTTCATATGTATATGAACATTTAAATTTTAGTTTTTTTATACTTAATTTCTATTTGGATTGTAACTTTGCTCTGGCCTATATGACTGGTCCATACTTTCCATAAATATGGGTATTTCAATAAAATAGAAAATCATATAATATTAAAATGATAGTTTGAAAACAAAATTTTATTAAAATTCTGTTACAACCATGGTTTAAACTAATAATAAATAGGTATTTTTAATAAAATTTAACTATATAGAAGCAAAGCACACCCATCCACCCCCACCCCCACACACACACATATATATATATATATATATATAATAATAAATTAAAAGGTCTTATCTGGACTATGGAGAAAGAATATAATAACAGTATTAAATATTTAGATTTGATAATTTCAAGGAACAATAATATGATTGACTATAAATTGTTTATTAAACCTATTGAAACTAGAGGGTATATTCCCTATTTATGTAAAGTGCCACATAATTATAAAATGGCTGGTTTTAGGTCTTTTTTGTATAGAAATAATATTATGTGTAAATATGCATGTGATAAAAAGAAAAATATTGAAAATTATGTAAGTGAATTATTAAGTGTAGGTTATAATATAAAAGAAATTTATCAAGTGGTTTGTCAATTTAGTAAGAAAATTAATAGAAATACTGGTGATGAATAAATTAAGAGTAAGAAGTGGATTTCTTTGCCTTTTTATAATAATAATCAAGTAAAATTTATGAAAAAAGTTTATAATGGTATATATAATGTTTCTTTTTATGGATCAGGTAATTTAAATAGAATGGTTAATAATTCAAAAGATAAGTTAGAAAAAAATAACGTGTGTAATATGATTTATAGAATTTTTTGTGGGTGTAACTTATCATATGTAGGGGAATCTAGATGTAATATAGAGAAAAGAATTAAAGAACATAAATTGTTATATAAAAGAGTTTTGAAAAATGTACAGATATGTAATGATAATAGTAATGAAGTCAAGTTATATACTGAATCTGTTTTTTATGATCATGACAGAAATTGTAATTTTAAGTTTAATTTTAATATAAATAAAATAAAAATTTTAGGCCAAGAGAGAGATAATGAAAAAAGAAAAATTAAAGAGGCAGTTTTTATTAGTAGGTATAAAAATACGATAATAAACAGACAGTCAGCAAATGTTAGGATTAATGAATTGTGGGATATTTAAATCGACATGTGTTTCTGGTTGGTAATAGATGATTTCATTTTGAAAGTTGAGTTGAAAATGATTATGAATATAATCGAAAATATTTCTTTATGAGTTTTTATTGAGTTTTTATTTATATTGTATTATAAATTGTTTACCGTTGTTTGGAATATATTTAAGTTTCGTTATTGTATTATTGATATTAGCGGACATTTATTTTGTTTTTTATATATATATAGTCTTCTCACAATTCATTTCAAAAACCAAACAATCTGAATGTCAAAGGATGTATACCATTATACAGTATCTAATGTATTTCAATGCAAACCATAATGAATTCTGAAACCAATTAATTTCATTGTAACAGATGTTATTGTAATATTTTAACCAATAAATATCAAACAAATGTATCACATGACTTTAACTTATTAGTGAAATATATATATATTTTCTTTCTAGTTTTAATACTTTTTATATTTTATATTATTATTTTGGACAAAACTTTTAGATATTTTTATCTATGATTTTGCTTATCATTTTTGTTCAAAACAATTATTTTGTACTATATTTTTATTGCAATTAATTTAAGCTTTGTTTTCTACAAATTCAGAATATCAGCCTAATTTTTTAAGTTAAAAAAAAAAGAAAAAAAAACATTTTCTACACCAAATTATTTACCTCTTTATCTTAATTTGATTTTTCAATTTGTCTTAACTGTTCATAAAATTTAACATTCTCCTAACATTTTCTTATTAATTTACTCAATACATTGTCACTAAATTAAGTAAAAATTAATTAACTTAAAATTTTTCCTCGATTACACATTCTTCAAATAAATGAATAAAAACATCTGAAAATGGGAAAATTCTGTTTATATCTGGGCAAAAAATGATATAATAATTTCTACCCTCCTAAATTATTAGTAATAATTGTTAGCATATTTATGTGAAGTGGGTGATGGGAAAAATGTGAATGTAGCAAATTTTATGGCTGTAAATTAAACTGTAAGAATGTGTTATTGGTAAATAATGAACAAATGACAGTTATATGTAAGCGATTATAACAGATGGCAATTGAAAGTACTGGCTCAGCATTAAATATATATTGGGAAGAATCATTTGGATTTATTCATATGTTTCAAAAATGTGTGATGGAAAAGTAGCTTCAAATCTATTAGTATCTTGGTCATGTTTGCTATTGTTTTCCTTCAGCCAGAAGATTTGATTTGATTGGTTGCTGCATGCCAATACGTCTTAGCTATGGGTTTAATTTAATTTATATAATGGACACCCCATTTACTAATTAATTTATGTCTATATTGTAATGGGCACATATGACATTACATTATTTTTTTATTAGTAAACATGAAAAAAATAAGTTTGTCAATAAAAACTTCTTTTTTTTAAGAATTAAAAATTGGAAATTAAAAAAATCATCTTAAACTCGTATATATATAAAATCGCACAGATAAAAAAAATTATTAAAATAAAACTTTATTAAAAATAGAAAAACTAAACCTTTCAACAAAAAGATTTAGAGATAAAAATATATCTTTAAGTTTGGAAAACACATTAATTAATCAGAAAATGGAAATGATTGTTTTAATTAGTTAAATATAAACTAGCCCTTGGGCATTTAAAATGTATAAGCAAAGGTCAGATAGAGAAAAACAATGGAATCAGACCTCAGTGAAAAGACCATCACATCATCATGACGTAATGTCCACTGGATCTGAAAGGCTACTATAAAAAGTGAGTGAATAAAATTTAGAGACAGAGAGATGTGACTATATGTGTTAGTGCGGAGTTGAAGGAGAAGGGATTGAAAAGACGCACTCTTCAATCCCTTCAATTTTGTTTAAAAAAAAAGGAAATGACATTTTTTCTACATTGAGGACCAGCTAAAGCAAAAGACCTCCGGATGAATAAATAAAATGGCCAACAGAATACCAATCTCTTTAGGACGGTGTGGGAATTCACATTCAAATGGCAAGCAATGGATAAAAAGGAACATTTTAAAATCATAAGAACTTTTTGAACCCTAAGCTTTAAATATATTTCTAAAACTCCAGTATACTAAACAATAAGAACTTTAATTCTAAAACTTGTTCCATCTTTAAAATAATTGAAATAGAATCCTATCTGACCAACTTTATTTATTAATAAGTAATTTTAATTTGATGTATTTCTTTTGTAAAATCATTTCCATTTATTTATTTATTTTTTGGTTCTTTTAAGTTTTAGTTATGATTTTTGTTTTTCGCTAATTTAATATTATATAAATGTTAAACTTAAGTCGGTCGTGAATGGCTATATAGATTTGTAAAGTTATATCAGGGGAGGGTAATCTTAAGTTATTTGTTTCATAGTTAAATTAGGTCAGTGGATTGGATATATTGGTGTAATTAGTAGATTTAGTACGAGATTCGCTATGGGCAGAATCGCTTTATACGCCGCACACTTCCTTTTTGGCCTATGGAATGCGATTTGTAAGTCGGCAAAATGACCGCAGTCCTTTCCTATGGAGTTTTTTTTTATTGCTCTTCTTGTCAGATAGATGTAGTATTCCTATCTGACAAGAGGCAATTTCTTCTCTTAACCTTTTGTGCTGCCATATTTCGTATTACATTGAATGCATCGATATATCAGATGAATTGACGTTGGTTTGACTGCGAACTTTTGGCCTAAGGTTAAATAAGGATAGAATATTTTCTTTCAAATGCAAATCTATGTAGTCTATTCATACTCGACCCTCTAGATAAAAATGCATTAAATTTGAGTTGGGTATGGACATTGCATGGATTCGTTATCGGTTAATTATGTTTTTGGTTTTCATATTTGATCAAAATATATAGACATTCGATAAATAATGATACCTTATGGTGAGTATCTAAAATGTATTTATTCGGATGTCTTTTAAGTTATTGGTGTCAATGCGGTATCTTATGATGAATGCCATTGGGTTTCTTGTATTCCCTATGCAATTGACGGTATCAATGACTTTGTATTTTGATCGTTTATGTTTATTTTGAAATGTTTTTTAACCGTGTAATCTATGTAACCGATCTATACTCAACATTTTAAAACAAACTTTTATAAACCCATCTGTGCGAACTTATAAAAATTAAAATGTAAATTTATAAAAATTAAAATGTAAATTAAAATCAAAGTAAAAAAATGTAAGTTAAATTTTAAAATGTAAACTGATACTAAACAATTTTAAATATTATATATGTGTGTAAATAAATGTTTGTGTGTATAATTACTGGAAGTGGCTTATTTTATTCTTTTTTTTATATATTCTTAGATAAGAATTTATTATAAAATATAAATCTCTGCTATTCCACTGAGCTAGTGACAATGGGCTAGCGACCGGAATCAAAATATATAAAATAAAATAAAAAATTTTTTTGACTTACGTATCTGCCTACTTTATAAATTTCCTAGGTTCAAATGCCTAGTGGCGCCCTGTAGTGTAGATTACGTTAAGCTCCTTTTTCAGATCGTTATAATATATATAGATAGATAGATAAGTAAGTAGGTAGGCAGGTAGATAGATAGGTGGGTGGGTAGACAGGTAGGTAAATCTGTCAGACAGTCAGGTAAGTCAGTAGGGAGGTAGATAAATATATAGGTAGATAGATAGACACACAGATAGATAGATAGACAGGTAAATAGATAGATAGATGGAAATATTAAAAAATTATTTTCATATTTATTTTGGTAGGTCAGTCAATAGATAGATAAGTCAGGAGGTAGGTAGGTAAGTAGGTAGGCAGATAGATAGATAGATAGATTAAAATATTTTCATATTTATTTAAAATTCAATAACCATTTTCTATATCACTATTTTAACAATTAGATATTGTTAATCGCATTAGAAATGGCGACCCCCCCCCTTTCGCCCAGAAGTCAGTGATTTATATGAAGGAGATGCAAATCCTGAAATTTTAGACTTAATGGCATCGTGCTGGGACGAGAACCCTGATAGTAGACCCGATTTCCATCAAGTTAAACAGCGACTCCTAGCAGTAAACAAAGGAAAGTAAGTATTATGAATATTATTAAAAATATACCAAAATTAACAATTTAGTTGCAATGTTGTGATAAGATATATATTATAAATAATATTATTCATATCTATATGTCATAACCAGAGTAGATGTTTAGACTGAGTACTTATTATTTTGTTTACTGACAAAACTTCGTATTTCTTTTAAACTGATAAATATCGTTCCTTATACAACATTCTTTTTCATCATACATTGGATTTGCATTAAGTTTGTTTACCTTTAATATTTTTGTATTACTTTAAATTATATATTTAGCTATAATATCCAATTTTGGTAGAAAGAATAATATCAGATTAAAATTTTTCGTTTTACAATTTAATATAACATATTACTTATGTATTTTCTGAGCAATAAACATTAACAAATAATTTATTGGATCCATTCAATATGTTAAAATCGGATTTGAGATCGTGTGCACCTCTATATTTTTAAACTCTAAAAATTTACATTATTTGAACACAGTTATTTATCACGTATGCATGTATTTAAAACATTCCAGGTAATACTGGTCTAATTTGTAAATCTTTCACATCGATAAAAACCAATATGTAATAAATATATCATGATATATGTTACTCATGGATTAGTGATTATACTCATGGGTAAAGTCAATTTTAACTCTTAATTTTTCATTGCTCGTCTTATTTTTTGGATTTAGGAATGCTAAACTTGCCAGAACCGAATAAAAATACTACCTATCATATACATAATACAAAAACAAAACAATACAATACTAGATAAAAATCCAAACTTTACCAAAATCCTTACACGACCATAGTTTTATCTAATAAACAAATAGATCTTCTCAAGGCAGTTTTGAATTTATATATTAAATATGATATATATTAGTCTGAAATTATAGTTAAATATTAATAAGTGAAGAGATACTTTCACTTTTAAAGAACTTATATGTTTTGAAAATATATAAAATACTACTAGGCCTAGTATATATTAATGTAAATAATATATATTCATATAAAATAATACTCATACAGAGTTTAAATATAAAATTTTAACAAAATTTATTGTACTGAATATACTAAAATAGATAACTTCTGAACTTTAAGAATCATCGTGTTTGTGTATCAACAAACGTTTTTTTAAGAGAAATATATATGTGTGTCAACAGCTATATATAAATTATGTCACTACAACTTCATACTTAAACTGAAATATATTAGCTTCTGTTTTAAGGCAATACTACTGTCTACTGTTTAATTATAAGATTTCCATAATAACTAATTGTTTTTATTCCATTAGTTTGCTTAAGCATAAGGGCCGGAAGATGTAATTTATGCATTTAAAAAGTGAAAAACGATATAAAAAGTTTTAATAAATAATATTTCTGTAGTGTAATTTTCACCATACCATTATCACATAAGGTAGCGACTGGTTTCTATTTGCATGTAACTTATGATAATAGCAAGGAAAGTAGTTTACTGTTTAAGACCCCAACAGGGAATTATACACGTAAATGGAAAAGCATGGGTGATTTCGTCTGCAAGTTGCGTAAGGAAATCATAGAAAATATTAAGCACCTGCTAATTGAATGTAAATGCCTGAAAGTAGAAAGAATATAAATAATAAAGTTGTGGAAGAATAAATATAAGGAAAGTGATTGTACAGAAAATGGATTATTGATTTTTATGTTGGGTTTGGGTAAGGATAAGAGGATTTAGATGTAAAAGCCATGGAGTTGACAAAGATTAGATTGTGGAAATGGGATGGAGCAGGATATGGGAAAACTTAAAGTGTGGAATGGTGAAACAGGAAGATTGCTCTGCAAGTCTTCGCTTCACCTTTCTCGTACATTTCACCTACCCTTATACCTAAATTCAAATCCCAAATCTTTCGTGGTGTGTCTGTACGGCCATTTATATACTAAAATCCCGCCTAAAATAAACCACGTAGGCATTATTACTCGTGGAGTCCAATTTTCAACCCTTTATTTTTATTGATATATAAATGTCGAGTATGTGCATGTTTACATATTCATTTAAAAGGTTATATAGGTAAAACTACACACAGACTACAAAGATAACTGTTAAATATTAATATCAATCATTGGAATTATATTATTGGATTGTGGTTGTTGAGTTCATTTATTTTAAAGATATTGTGTTGCAATATTTATTTTCTATTGTAGGTAAAATAATAATTATTAAAAGTAGTTTATAAACGGATTCATGCAATTACAATCTAAATGTGAAATAATTTAATATTTTTCTAAAATTATAAAGTTCCCGCCATTGAAAATTATATAAATATAAAATAAGGCTAGGTTGAGAATATAATAGATTTAAAGTAAAACATTTTGGATTATAAATTCACACTTCGTATGTTTACTTAGGAATTTCCAATTAGCAAAAGTCTTCAACAGAATGAAATAAATGTTTTAATCTTCTTTCAATCTGAGCATTTACTGGAATTTATAATTGTAAACTAATAAAAACCTTAAAATGGATTCCTTCTGATGTTCAGATAAGAAATAACTAATTGATAAGAATGCAAAAGGTTAAAGGTTTGTCATGCCCCAAGGCAGGTTCTTTTATAAGATAAACAGTATATATTGAATGTTTTTCTTTTGTATAAAAAAAGAAAAAAAAAGCTGATTCTGATTCTGATGCTGTTTTTCTGCTGTTTGATTTTGCGTTTTGATTTTATTTTCTGAGGTTATAATTTTTTATTCTGAGAATTCGGGCGGTCTGAACTATTATTTTCGGTATGCTGATCCTGATGTTTTGCTGACCGACCATCCGTGACTTAAATAATCCGCTTCCAAGAAAATGTACAAAATTCTGACCTATCATAGAACCGCCAATATGACTGAGTAGAGTCGGCACCGTGGCTATTTTTCTTTCGGAAATAGCTGGCCGCTGCCGATGTACCATCTGACGCATCACCAATATGCGTTAAGGAATCGCCTATGCTGCTGCAAACAGAGACTGAATTAACATGCTGGTAAATCTTATCCACTCCTGAAATGTGCTCCAGCTTCAACCACCAAAGCAACTGAAAGGTAACAAAATTAACCCAAGAGCTCTTGTGATCTAAAACCCGCTATAGCAAAACAAACTCCCTTTTTCTCGCCACCCTTATTATCATGTATGTTTTAAAATGTATATTTAAATTTATTGCTCGATCTAAACCTTGGGTTAATATCAAATTTAAATTGTTTTATTTGCGTATTTTATGGGCTAACATAGCATCGACCGAGCGAAGCAAATTTTAATTAATTATACTCCCCATTCCTTATAAAGAATGTAATTTTACGTTCATGAGTCCCTCCCCTAAATGAGATTTAGTAAGCCGCTCGTTCGATGACTGTGTTATTTTCTTTATAATATCTAAATTTGATTTATAATCTTCCAGGATGTATGCGAGGTGTGGGAATAACTATTGGCAGATGTGGGAGTGCGTGGGTTAATTATATTTTACTTAAAGTCTCGCACTCACACCGTCATTTTAAATGTTAAACCCCATTATTTGTTTTAAGTATTTCTATTGTTATTCTGAGTTTGGGAGAGTGTAGACGTTCTTCATCAATGCAGTGAATTGCTTAAGTGCCCAATCTTTCGTTATGTCTCCTTTTTTTTTTGAATCGATTATATATATATTTTAGTGTTGCTGGCAAGGGTATTCGATGTTGAGATCACTTTGTTCTTTAAAAGGGCTTTAAACAGCCGAGTCCATTTCCCCTTTACTTCTTCCTGCGGTTTCCAGTCAATGTGTGTACCAGAGCGTCACACCTGGAAATGCTGACGCAGTTCTTCGCAGCCATATGCTAGCATACTCCGATCTTTAGGGCTATGGCCGAGACCAATGTGGGGTGCAACATATGTGTCTGATTTTATGATTATTTCTTTATTGTCGTCACAAAGTTCCTGTAGTTTAAATGGACTACCACCCTCCATCGTTTCCTAAATCTTGCGAGTACCACTGAATCCCTTTTTAAGTATTTTAAGATAATATCATACTCACATATATATTTCTGCACTAAGCAAGTCGCTGCTACCAAGCTCATTGGAGCCGCTCTGCATTTCTTCTGAAGTCAGCCTTTATCGTAAAACTATTTAATATCTTTTATTATAAATAATTCCAGTACTCTTATTCTTGGGCTTCGCATGTATTCAAGGTTTAGTAAGGCACATTCGTAAGTGATAATTGACCCAGGTTATAGATTAATGAGTAAAATGATTTAATCAATTGTAGTTAACCATTTGACACCACTATTTTATAAATAAATAGTGCCAGAAATCATATTTAGCCACTTAATAAATCATGTTAATTTAATCAATTCTTTACGTTAGTGTTTATTTTCTGATTCATCTCATTGTCTCGTATTGTCTGGGTTATACACGTATCTATTAAAACTTTCCAAACACTAGCTGTTAATTTATTTATAAATCTCACGTAGTCTCTTCTCTCTCTGTGACCACCGCGGCCTGAAAAGATGTTGCTATTGTGATGGCGGGTTCGGGCTCCATCGTATTTGGTTGCGCAGTCGATCTGCTATATTCGAATCCGGTATGACAGGCCCTGAACCCACTTGTGGTGCTGCTTTTCGAGTGTGGTGGAGAAACTGTGCAACTTGTTTATGAAATGTGCGAATTCTGACCGTTACATAGTAAATTTTTTTTTTTGAGACTGTCGCCTTAACGTGGAGCAACGAGATAAACACCCACATTCCCTGAGTAAATTTTTTTTTTCCCACTGTTGATATATATTATATTAGACATGCAAATCCCTTATAGTTGATAGTTATTAATGTGTGCTCTATATCATATAAAATAATAGTGTAATTATTTAAATCTAAACCCCGTAATGTATTTTTCCAAGTCCCGTGAGTAATTTTACTCTTAATAAGGATTAATTATATATATTTAAGACTTCCTTGAAAATGCAAAAATGTGTATATATGTTTTGTTTGACTCGGGCGTTTGAATATTAATTAAAGATAGACAAACCGTTAAACTTGCTGTAGTGCGTTGCGAGCTGATCATGAGTTATTACTGAACAATTGAAAGTCACGCTATCGTAATGTTTATTATTTAAGAATTTAAAATCACGCTATAAATATGGCGTTGAATATCTAATGGTTATTCCAAATGAATATTGTGACAAAATATATGTTGTAAAAGTTTTTTTTTTCTGTCTTTTCCCCGTGAAATAAGTTAGAGCTCGAGATGCAATACAGTGAGAATACTTCCGTATGATATAGCCTAGTCAAATAGGCGACCTTACAATGTAATAAATACGCCCGTAGTTAAACGAAATAAAATTTTTTTGCAAGCCTAAATCTGTATAACAGTCCGTATTTTATTTGAACTGATGACATGGCGCCCCGGGATAGTTCTCTATAAATGAAACTATTTCTAAAATAAATTTTTGTCGTCAAGTTCAAAATTTTATTGATGTAAAGCTTAAATGTATATATTATTTTGAGAATCAAAATGCGTTATAAATATGTTACCAGACAGTCAGACGTGAGGGGCTCGGGAGATAAACAATTGTCCTAAAAATAAATGATCGTAACAATATTTTGTTTTATATATTTGTATATATGACATATATAGATGCGCGTTTGTTTTAAATGAGGGAAAATAAAATAAATATGCCCGGATCTAGCGAACATTATATAGATAAGAGTAGGAGATTGGAGAAATTAGATTCAAGTAATAACAAAATAAGCAGCATATTAAATATATTTTCTTTAGATACTAGTACTAAAATAAGAGTTAGTTTGCAGCAGATGGAAAACTTTATATGATATAAATTTTATGACAGTAAAAGTTAGTTAGGGCATTGGTGATATAAGAAGCAGCAAATAGGCCAAAAGACCGGAAGGGAAATAGCCGATTAGCCATTAGTATAGAAAAATAAAAAGTAAACCGCACAAAATCCTGAATTCAAATTAATAAATATTTTGTAGTAAGTATTTTAGAATTGAATCGTAGAAACCATTATCAGTAGAGACAAAACAAATATGGAAGACCATCAATACGACCACGGACCGGATGTAAACTCAGCCGAAATTGTGGAATCTCCACCAGCAATAATAAAGCCTGAACAGAGATCTGGAATCAGCAATTTTGAAATTGCGTACCTGATAGATATGTTTAAGAAGAGTGAAGAATGAGCAAGGAAATGGGAGGAGGAAGAACGAAAAAGAGACCAGGAATATCAAGGATTGGTTGAAGAGTTTTTAAAAGAAATAAGAGATATAAAAAGGGAACAAGCAGCCCTTGCACTCCGGGTAAAACAGTACAACCAAAAACACGGGAATCCAGAGCCAAACCCTAATGATCCAAAATCATCTAAGGAAGTAAAAGTGGAAGAAGATGATTAAAAAAAAACGATAGGAGAACCAACAGTCTTAAACCCTATAGCTGTATCGATTGATGATCCGGGAAACCAAATAGAACGGCCCATTAATATCCAGATGAGAAAAGATGACACAGACCAAGATGCCAAGACTGCCATATGCAAAAATGATGATATATCATCAACCCAGACCAGCAGCAATAGTACCATCTTTGCGGACATTAGCAATAGTCGCAAAATTATACCACTTGACATAGGTATTCAAACTCAGTTAGCCAAAATGGTAACCATTAAAATCTTTTGCGGTGATATTGGAGAAAATCCCCACCCGCATTTAAACAGTTTAAAGGATTTTTTTTACTTCTATAGAACTAGCCCACATGAACAGATTACAATAGCCAGTCACTACTTACATAATTATGCAAAGAATTGGTGGACTATGTTAATAGCCAAACCCGAAGACTTTACAACCTACACCAAAATCCTTTTAAAGTATTACTGGAGCGATGACCGGCAGAGTAAAATATTAAATGCAGTCAGCCAAGAACAATATGGGACCATAAAGGAAACTCACACTCAATTCTTTATACGGCAAATCAATCGTTTGAAAACATTAAATGCATTTGCATTTTCTGATGCCCATATCATCGGCACCATCCAACAAAATATGCCGATAGCCATCCAACAATTGATGATAGGGAGCAGAATTAGAAACATTGAGGAGATGGCCGAATTTCTGACCATGCTCGATTTTACCACTTGGGCCAAAGAGCCCCCTGACAAAATTAACAAAACTAACAACCCAAGACAGCCACCGTTTAATAACCGAGCCAACCATCACCCACCAGACCCAGGAGCATATTAAATGAAGAAACTCATGGACATGGACCTGAATTCGGAAGTGACAAAGACAACAATGTTTTTTTTCTCTCTGTAAGATTTAGAAGTTATGTAGTTTCAATGTTATCCGTGCGTAAGTTAGTGATTAGTTTACCAAAATATTTGTTAGAGTTAAAACCCTAGTAAAAAAAAAAAAAAAAAATTGATCCGGGTATATATCTGTATATATTTGTATCTTTGAATTTATCCCCTCATTTAAAAAAAAAAAAAAAAAAGATGTATTGTTACCTTATATTTTTTTTTAGATTTCTGTTGGGCTGACTTGGCTAGTCAATATTATTTGTTTGTCAAAGAGATTCCTCAGTAGACCTTTATGTAAGACCTTTTTTTTAAAAATTTTTTTTCATAACTAAGGGAATGTGAAACAGGAAGATTGCTCTGCAAGTCTTTGTTTCACCTTTCTCTTACATTTCACATACCCTTATATCTAAATTCGAATCCCAAATCGTTCGTAGTGTGTCTGTACGGCCATTTATATACTAAAATCCCGCCTAAAATAAACCACGTAGGCATTATTACTCGTGGAGTCCAATTTTCAACCCTTTATTTTTATTGATATATAAATGTTGAGTATGTGCATGTTTACATATTCATTTAAAAGGTTATATAGGTAAAACTACACACAGACTACGAAGATAACTGTTAAATATTAATATCAATCATTGGAATTATATTATTGGATTGTGGTTGTTGAGTTCATTTATTTTAAAGATATTGTGTTGCAATATTTATTTTCTATTGTAGGTAAAATAATAATTATTAAAAGTAGTTTATAAACGGATTCATGCAATTACAATCTAAATGTGAAATAATTTAATATGTTTCTAAAATTATAAAGTTCCCGCCATAGAAAATTATATAAATATAAAATAAGGCTAGGTTGAGAATATAATAGATTTAAAGTAAAACATTTTGGATTATAAATTCACACTTCGTATGTCTACTTAGGAATTTCCAATTAGCAAAAGTCTTCAACAGAATGAAATAAATGTTTTAATCTTCTTTCAATCTGAGCATTTACTGGAATTTATAATTGTAAACTAATAAAAACCTTAAAATGGATTCCTTCTGATGTTCAGATAAGAAATAACTAATTGATAAGAATGCAAACGGTTAAAGGTTTGTCATGCCCCAAGGCAGGTTCTTTTATAAGATAAACAGTATATATTGAATGTTTTTCTTTTGTTTAAAGGAGAAGAAAAAAAAAGCTGATTCTTTTTCTGATGCTGTTTTTCTGCTGTTTGATTTTGCATTTTGATTTTATTTTCTGAGGTTATTTTTTTATTCTGAGAATTCGGACGGTCTGAACTATTATTTTCGGTATGCTGATCCTGATGTTTTGCTGACCGACCATCCGTGACTTAAATAATCTGCTTTCAAGAAAATGTACAAAATGCTGACCTATCATAGAACTGCCAATATGACTGAGTAGAGTTGGCACCGTGGCTATTTTCCTTTCGGAAATAGCTGGCCACTGCCGATGTACCATCTGACGCATCACCAATATGCCCTAAGGAACCGCCTATGCTGCTGCAAACAGAGACTGAATTAACATGCTGCTAAATCTTATCCACTCCTGAAATGTGCTCCAGCTTCAACCACCAAAGCAACTGAAAGGTAACAAAATTAACCCAAGAGCTCTTGTGATCTAAAATCTGCTATAGCAAAAACAAACTCCCTTTTTCTCACCACACTTATTATCATGTATGTTTTAGAAATGTATATTTAAATTTATTGCTCGATCTAAACCTTGGGTTAATATCAAATTTAAATTGTTTTATTTGCGTATTTTATGGGCTTGCATAGCATCGACCAAGCGAAGCAAATCTTAATTAATGATACTCCCCATTCCTTATAAAGAATGTAATTTTACGTTCATGAGTCCCTCCCTTAAATGAGATTTAGTAAGCCGCTCGTTCGATGACTATATTATTTTCTTTATAATACCTAGATTTGATTCATAATCTTCCAGGATGTATGCGAGGTGTGGGAATAACTATTGGCAGATGTGGGAGTGCGTGGGTTAATTACATTTAACTTAAATTCTCGCACTCACACCGTCCTTTTAATGTTAAACTCCATTATTTGTTTTAAGTATTTCTATTGTTATTCTGAGTTTGGGAGAGTGTAGACGCTTTTCATCAATGCAGTGAATTGCTTAAGTGCCCAATCTTTCATTATGTCTCCTTTTTTTTGAATCGATTATATATATATTTTAGTGTTGCTGGCAAGGGTATTCGATGTTGAGATCACTTTGTTCTTTAAAAGGGCTTTAAACAGCCAAGTCTGTTTCCCCTTTACTTCTTCCTGTGGTTTCCAGTCAATGTGTGTACCAGAGCGTCACACCTGGGGATGCTGACGCAGTTCTTCGCAGCCATATGCTAGCATACTCCGATCTTTAGGGCTACGGCCGAGACCAATGTGGGGTGCAACATATGCCTCTGATTTTATGATTTATTTCTTTATTGTCATCACAAAGTTCCTGTAGTTTAAATGGACTACCACCCTCCATCGTTTTCTAAACCTTGCGAGTACCACTGAATCCCTTTTTAAGTACTTTAAGATAATATCATACTCACATATATATTTCCGCACTAAGCAAGTCACTGCTGCCAAGCTCATTGGAGCCGCTCTGCATTTCTTCTGAAGTCAGCCTTTATCGTAAAACTATTTAATATCTTTTATTATAAATAATTCCAGTACTCTTATTCTTGGGCTTCGCATGTATTCAAGGTTTAGTAAGACACATTCGTAAGCGATAATTGACCCAGGTTATAGATTAACGAGTAAAATGATTTAATCAATTGTAGTTAACCATTTGATGCCACTATTTAATAAATAAATAGTGCCAGAAATCATATTTAGCCACTTAATAAATCATGTTAATTTAATCAATTCTTTACGTTAGTGTTTATTTTCTGATTCATTTCATTGTCTCGTATTGTCTGGGTTATACACGTATCTATTAAGACTTTCCAAACGCTAGCTGTTAATTTATTTATAAATCTCACGTAGTCTCTTCTCTCTCTCTGACCACCACAGCCTGAAAAGATGTTGCTATTGTGATGGCGGGTTCGGGCTCCATCGTATTTGGTTGTGCAGTCGATCTGCTATATTCGAATCCGGTATGACAGGCCCTGAATCCACTTGTGGTGCTGCTTTTCGAGTGTGGTGGAGAAACTGTGCAACTTGTTTATGAAATGTGCGAATTCTGACCGTTACAATATATATATATATATATTAAAGCATTGGAGGTGTGTTCTATTATATATAAAAGGCTGAACCATGTATGTATTTTTTTTGGTATTATGAAAAGCTATGTTTTAGTTGTTTTACACCTACTTTATCATGGTAACAGAGGTAATGCATGATATACATTCACATAGATAATTTATATATATGTTTATATCAAAAATCTTTACTTTAATATATATATAATTTAATAGAGGAATTTGAATTTAGACTCCATTCCATTTCAAACAATCGATATGCATGATCGCACACACATGAAAAAGATCCTCAATATCTGTTTTTCTACATGGACATGACTTCGATATCAAATTCCATTGTTAGATTTTCAATGAAATGGATGTTTGAATTGTAGGGAGGGTGGGAAAATCAAAGCCTGTTCCTTAAAGTTTAAGGAATTGCTATCTTATCATAAACTGAACACTGATTGTATATATGTGTGGAATATTATGATCCGGTGCATCTGATGGATGCTAGTTCTGCTTAAAATATGTGTATTGGAGATCATTTATCTTTTTCACATCAGTTATTTGAGATGAACTGGAGGATGGATATACACCAAAAAACCTAAGTTTAAATCCCTCTGTTTACTATAGTAAACATTCAGTGTATTGAATGAATAAGTTAATTATATATGCTTTATTATACATCATCTACTTTTATTTTAGAAAACTAAACACAATGGATAATTTGGTAAATATGATGGAAAAGTATGCAAACAACTTAGAGGAAATTGTCGCTGAAAGAACTCAAGAAATTGCCGAAGAGAAGAAACGTTCTGATAAACTATTGTCACAGATGTTACCCCTGTAAGATTAAATTTTGCATTAATTACATATATTTGCTATAAAATGATGAAAACAGAATTTATATAGTGGCAAATAAATGATGTTCTTTGTTGCTTCTTTCATCATCAGCTATAATAATAAGTATAACTTATGTGGCAGTTATTTGTAAACAAAAAAGAGATGTAATTCTATGCACATCTATATAAATAAATGCTATGTAAATGATCTGTAACTTTTAAAAGGATCAGCTCAGTTTAGAGACATATTTGCACCATGAATAATCATAGATAAAACAGTAATCCATTGTAACTCAGTAATATTATAGAGTCGTTATCACAGCTCTTTAAACTCTAGTCATTATCCAAATAATTCTAATGAGAATATTTGATTATTATTAGTGCCAATTTTTATATATAGCAAAAGATTCTATAAAATATATGCACAAAAGTAAAATGGACAAAGTAATTAATGTAGTATTTGAATAGTAGTAGTAATAATATAAAATAATTCAGTTTATTTAAATCAATTGCATAAGTGAATAATCTCAAATACAGAGTATAAATATATATTAGCATACCCACATGCATATAAACATACATCACTAAATAGACATATTAACAATTACAAAGATAAGATTAATGATGTAACTTAATACACTGTACAGGCTTACACACACCTGCACATATAATGTAATATATAAGGAATTCGAACTCAGACTTTCACACGATCCTCAATTCTACATGCTATCTCATATTGCTGACCCACCTGATGACACACATGTTGAAAAGATAAATAATCACCAATATACATATTTCATGCTAAACCAGCACTCATCAGTTGGTCCAGATTACCACTTCCACACATATATACAATCAGTGCTCAGCTTTATGTTAAGATATCAAATCTTCATATTTTAATGGTCAGGCTTCAAACCACTCCAACACACAACTCTTCAGCTGTCCATTTCATTAAATATCTCATGATGGAACATTCAAAGCCCATGTAATTTCCAAGGTTGTCATTCCACCTATGTTGACATTAGTCATTCTGATCCCCCATGTACCACACAATTATGCACTTATGTGGGCTTTAAATGTTCCATCATCAGATTTTCAATAAAATGGTCAGCTGAAGAGTTGTGGGTTGGAGTAGTTTGAAGCCTATTTATTAAAATATGAACATTGTCTATCTTAATATAAAGCTGAACACTGATTGTATATATGTGTTGAGATGATAATCTGGACCAACTGATGAGTGCTGGTTTAGCACGAAACATGTATATTCATGATTGTTTATCTTTTCAATATGTGTGTGATCAAGTGGGACAGCAATATGAGATGTTTGGTATATGCTGTGAATTGTCAATTTTGCAATTTCAGATACTATGGAGACACATGCAAACTTAAAATCCAGATGCACTCAGCATGCTCATTTATATAACAGAATGAAATGCATCAGTGCTTACAGCTCAGTATTTTTAGAGCATCAGAAAAAATCTGGCCATTCCTTTAAACCTGCTGTTGCTAAGATTATTTGCCTAGAAAATAATAATAGAAAACAAAAAGTAAAACAAGCATGGCATATAATTTACTCTAAAAACTGCATAAATATATGAGCTAATAGCATTTCTCTTCACAAATACTGGTCATTTAATCTAATGACATAGCCTACTGCTAGATCAATTTATACATATAAATATGCATGTCTATGATAATCAGTGGCTAGTTTGATGTATGTTTATTTGCTAATATCCACTTTAGTCATACTTTGACAAAGGTGTGCTGTATCAAAAGCTTGGCACAGCAAAGTAATAAATATTATTTTATACCAAAATTTATTACTGTAATAGTTGATAATTATATACATACACTTGCAATATATATATATTATATATATATTGTAATGGAAGAAAGATCTTTAAGATTTGCATATACTGACCCTGGGGGCGCCACTAGTCCGAAAATAGGAACTATACATTTATTTTAGGGAGGACAGGATATGCGAATCAAAAGGCTCTGAACTACACTCAGGGAGGAACAAGATATTTTAAATATTATTTAGACAGTTGAGAAATCAAAGCACAAAGACAAACGTCAGCCAAAGTAAGTTTAAACAATTTATTAATTTTATTAAAAGTTGTGCAATAAAGTGAAGACATCTAGCCATGAATATAAAAGTGACTTATGTTAACATACGCATATTTACCAGAGAGTGCACAAGAGTACGACAAACATGAAGGCATAAAATATTTTGGCAGCAAAATTATCTCACTTAAAATAGAAGAAATGGTTAGGAAAATATCTTCCTGCTGGCCAGTTGTAAAATTACAAAACAAACAACAACTTTAGCTTCCTGAATCAGGGATAATAAAACAGTTACTGTCCCGCCGGAAATCAACGTAACCAGCGCGAACGTCCGAGCAGTAATATTCTAATTACTGTCATTAAAACACCGCAGGACTGCTGTGCATAATACTACATTCAAAGTAAATGTGGTTGATCTCACTTACAAGACAGCAAAAGATATTTGATTACGATCTTACATAATCCAGAAAGAAATGACTACTTTCAGACAACCTGAAGAAATAACTTAACAAATAGCCAGCAAAAAGATTTTGTTGTTTGCACAAAAAGCGCAAATGAAACATGCTTAAAGATTCCTTATTTTACAACTAAGGGCAGGTGAATAAATAAAGACTACGAAAACTGCCAATGCGTTTTGTAATAGTTAACGAAATAATCAGGTATATATTAAACATATACAATCTCTTAATGCACCCTCTGATAAACAAAAATTGCAAACAAACTTGGAATCTTAAAACTAAGATTCCAAGACACACTTTAAATACTAGAAAAGAGTACATACAGATAATAAATAATTAAAAACAATTAATACCATTTTAAAACATATTTATCATTAGATTGAGCGGGGATTTAATTAAATGCAATTTATTTACCCTGGCTAGAATAGGAAAAAGTTTAGCTTGCAGTAAGGCAGAGTCCTAGTGATTTGGTGACAAGTGCGCACTTTTGATAATAGTTCATCTTTCAGGTCCTTTGACAGCGGCAAAGTAGTGGCAGTGTTTATTTTAGAGGTTCATGGCATGACTGAAGAAGAGCTGGTAGGCGTGGGTCCATCCTTTGTTTAAATTAGCCGGACATTCTAATGATGGCAAAACTCACAGCGGTGGATTTTGACATCTTGCACAGCAACGAAGTTTGTCAATAATTATTTAAGTTTTTAGTAGGAATTAAACGTCTGAACAGCTATTTACAATGGTATCTCTTTGCAGGCTATAATCCAAGTGTGTATCTAATAATGAATCTCTTCTCTCTCCCAAAATTGGTGGGCTATCCTTGCCTCACTACATTTCCCACGAAAAACTTTCATTAGTGTCCATTCTATATTTCAGGCAGGGCAAATATTAATTTCCCACTCAATCTAATTTAAGAATTTCAACCAGGGATAATTGAAACAAAAATGACAAATACAAAACTAAATCTCCGCTTTTTTTAGAATTAACTTTAAAAATATGACTAAAATAAAAGCAACAGGAATATATAATTAGCAAGCTTGTCTGTTTTTAATCAAATTGATTAAAACAGGCGGTGAAAGTAAACTATTTTAAAATCAATTTTATAAACATTAAATGATCTTCTTTAAATATAAATGTGTATGTGTTTTAAATAATAATAAAAATTTTAGCATTAGACACTTAATGAAAATGAAGTTGTTTTTCCTTTATTAATTTTAGTAATAAAACCATTGAATCGGAAATCAATCCGGTTCAATTTATATATATATAGAAATTGGCACATATTAATTTTATTTTTAAAAAAAATATATTAAAAATAATAAATGACTTATAAAAATCTAAAAGGTTTCTTTAGTAAACAAAATCAGTTTGCTTTCAAAAGTAAAATTAAAAAATCAGAGTTTTAAAATAAAAATCTTTCGTAAAAGTTTTTGAAATAAAAGTTACAATTAATTAATCAGAAGGGGAGAGGGGTGTTTCATTAGAAAAAGTCAAACTAAAAGTTTTATAAAGGGAAGTAAAACAGTTTTTCTTATTAGTATCTCTTTTCATTCGAATTAAAGAAAAAATAATCTTAAAACTAGTAATATATGTGCGTATATATGTGCGATTGTCAATAATAGAATAAATGTATGCATAATAAATGTTATTATAAATAAATGAAAGTTAAAGAAGATTATCATTAAAAAACACAGCAATGACTATTAATATAAAACAACACTTCTTCATGGCTATTACTAATTAAACAATCTTCCAAAACACGTTGTCAAAGGATTATCAATGAAATTTCAACAACAGATATTGCTGGAGGATATCGAAAAGAAAAACATTTCGCAGGTATAAATAGTAAAATTTTATCGGATAATCAGTTGAGTTCAGAAATTAATTGAGTCAGTTAAGTCAAGATAAGACCATCAGTTGAGTTAATTGTATCCAGAAACAAAATGCGGTGCTGAGCAGTTTTGGGAAATACACGCCTCTCCACAGCCTGAGGTCCGATGAAAACAGCAAGATCTGCCCGTGAAATAATGTCAGCTTAACAACTTGGAAATCTCCATCAATATATAATTGTCTCCAATAGTAATAATCGTGAATAATAAGGTAACTCATCAAGGAAATGTCCCAGCCATCTGGAAGAAGCAGCAAACAAGAAGAAAACAAAGTTCTAAATCTACGTTCAAAATCCTAGGTAAAACATTTGCTTATTTTTGTTTATACTGTAATAGCCATTGCATTGCATTAATTCATGCGAATCCTTCAAGAGTCTAATTATATGAACTCTATATCATACATAAAATGAACTATTGATATGTGTGTTTAAGTTTCAAATGCTATGTAATACTTTATTATTATATATGTGAGTGTATGAGTTAATATGTGTGTGATCATTATATCAGTGTTATTAGTTAAATTAGATAAATACCAGTGTTCTATTATTAAAATCTACAAGAATATTTAAACTAGTTTAGAAATGTTAATTTAAAAATATGTGTGTGTTTTATTAGAATTATAAAATGTTTAAAATTAGTAAATGTTAGTTAATAAATTGTCTTTAAAATTAAACTTTATTTGTCGGTCAATTCTTTTTATCAATTCCTTCTACCAATTCTTTTATTAATTCTTTCACCATTAATTATGTATAATCTGTTAGTGATTACAAATAGCTGAGCTAGTCGAGGATATTTAGGCATTGAGTTAGTGGCCATTGCTCAAAGTGCATTATTTATTTATTCTTGAATAGATAGCTGGTGCCCGTGTTTGTACACAAACAAAAAAAAGTGCTTTGAACATGGTGTTGAACTCAACAGTCGAGAAGTTATGTCCTGGAAATGTAATGCTAGTTATATATTTTATAGCTAGCATTTAGGCATACATATTCTCCGAATATGTTCTTCTCTGCCTAAGAGAACAGTGTTTCAAGGACACATATTCGAACCTGGTACAAATGACTTTACCCAACTTGGGGCTGGACGTAAGAAACAATAGTAATTAAATACTTTGTTTCTTATTTGAAAATTTTTTATACAAAAGCTAAATTACGTATGTAAAAGTGTTTTAATTTAAAAAAAAAGAATTGACCAAAAACTTTTTTTCTTTAAATGAAAAGATATTTATGCTATTTACATTATTTAAAATAAATCATTATATTAAATCAGAGACAGGTGTTTGGGCGGAGTTAAAGCATGATCGGGTAGAAAAATGGACAAAAGGGGTGGAGTTAGTGTCTGTTTCCGTCTTAGTAAGAAAAATAAATAATCAATAATAATATTCGATTTGTTAATGCAAAATATAATTTAAAAAAAAATAATAATAAAAAGTAATGGCATAATTATGAATAAAGAAATGGAGCCAGAAGAAAGCCCAATATATTTTTAAAATCCCCAGTTAGTGGAAAAAGAGAAAGAAGTATCTGAGACGCGAATGATGATGAAAATGATGATGATATGATGGAAGAAATGTGTCAAGAATTTAAACAAAGCCAGTTAGACCTCAAAGCAGAATTGATGAAAGAAATGTGTCAAGAAATTAGTCAAGTTAAAGGAGAAATTAAGGAACTCAGAGCAGAAGTAAGAGAAATAAGACATGAAATTACAGGAAAGGTAGAGTTAAATAAAGAAATCATAGTAGATTTTATCAAGGAAAATCAGGAAGTTGAGGTCACAGAAGAGATAAAATTTGAGTTAGAATCAGACAGCATTAAAATGGATAAAGTAGAAACTTATGTAGATCAAAAGGAAGAAGATAGCGTTAAGCATAGTAGCTTGGAAATAAAATTAATCAAGATAGAAAATAAAAAGGTTAAAGTAAATGTTTGTATTCGTTTTAGATGGAGACTTAAAACAAAAAGAAAGCGTAGAAAAAAATTCTAATATTGAAGTAATACGGAGTTGTGCTAGGTATCAAGGTTTTCTGACTTACAAAGTTGAAAATAGAACGGAAAGAGAAAGAGATAAAGTAATAAATTATAAAAGCAGGATAGATAAGAGAGGAAAGTTAGTTTATATTATAGTTAGTATGTAGAAAGAAAGAACCACCTGACAAAGTTTAAAAGTTAGTTAAGGGTCTGAATATTAAAGTAAACAGAAATAATGACCGGAAATGGACTATGAGTTTAATATAATTATTTTGATGTAGGTGAAAAAGCCTGAATTAGAATTTTGCTATTTAAAATGATGGATTGTTTTGTCAAATAATAACAGAGGCTTCGTAAAGTAAAAGATTTTTTTTCTCCACGCACATATTAATTAAGAAAATGCTCATAAATAAACAGTTCAAATAAATAAAAAATCAATAAAATCAAGTTAAATAAATGGGTCAAATTAATGATGTAAAAGTAAAGTTGTAGGTTTAAATAAATGAAAAGATAATGGAATTTCTAGAATAAAATTAAGTTAGTCAAATAGATATTTGTATAATAATGAATCGCAATAAAGTAAAACAGTTTTTTTTTCTGAATACACACACGTTAAAATAAAATAGTTTTGAATATATGTAAGTTAATAAAAGGAAGTAAATAAATGGTTTAAAGTAATCAAGTCCAGTAAAATCTTTGTATAATAATAAAGAGCAGTAAAATAAAATAGTTTTCTGAATATATCACATGTTAATACATAAGTTAAAGTAATGCGTTAAAATAATATTGTAATATAAATAAATATGTAAACTAATGTCCGTGATGGTTTAGAATAGTATTATAAGATTAAAATAGATATTGGTCGTATGGTTTAAAAAAAGGATATTGTAATGTTCATAAATATAAATGTCAGTCTAAGTTGTATTAGGAAAGTATCAGGATTCGAAATTAAAAGGAATGACGGTAGTGCAAAATAAGTTTAGTTAAGGACAAGTTTAAAGTTGTCGACTGGATAAATTTTAGTACCCGTAATGGATTGGCAGGGATCATTCCTCTTTTAAAATGTGCACTGGTGACAACCAGAGTAGGTCGTAAGTATCTTTTTCAGGGGAGAATCCCCATATCTCGTACCTCATTTTCCAAAGCGTAAGTCAGAAATGGACAGTTGAAAATTCCTGCCATTCGCAGTGACCTTTTCTTAGTCAAAGTCCAATCAAGAGAATTGGCAATCATTTTCCAAGTCAAAAATGGACAGTTGAAAATTCCTGCCATTCGCAGTGACCTTTTCTTAGTCAAAGTCCGATCAAGAGAATTGGCAGCCGAAGCTTCGTTTATAAAAGATCCCTGTGCCACAAAATTAGTTTGTCCTCATGGTCACTATCCAGGACTCAGAACATTGTAAGCAATGTTACCAGCATTGAAAGAAGAAAAGTATCATTGGAGATTGCCCTTAGTATGGAACGTAAAATATATCAAAAGGCAAACTTAGAGAATAATAAATTAAGAATTAAAGTTGTCAGAGATAAAATGGTAAAAAAATGATGCATTTTACGCTCAAACCAGGACAGTGTAATGTACCAATATTGAAATTGGCACATATTAATTTTATTTTAAAAAAATATATATTAAAAATAATAAATGACTTATAAAAATCTAAAAGGTTTCTTTAGTAAACAAAATCAGTTTGCTGTCAAAAGTAAAATTAAAAAATCAGAGTTTTAAAATAAAAATCTTTCATAAAAGTTTTTGAAATAAAAGTTGCAATTAATTAATCAGAAGGGGAGAGGGGTGTTTTGTTAGAAAAAGTCAAACTAAAAGTTTTATAAAGGGAAGTAAACAGTTTTGCTTATTAGTATTCATAAAATATAAATAATTTAAAGTTTACAAAATACAAATCTCTTTTCATTCGAATTAAAGAAAAAATAATCTTAAAATTAGTAATATATGTGCGTATATATGTGAGATTGTCAATAATAGAATAAATGTATGCGTAATAAATGTTATTATAAATAAATGAAAGTTAAAGAAGATTATCATTAAAAACACGGCAATGGCTATTAATATAAAACAACACTTCTGCATGGCTATTACTAATTAAACAATCTTCCAAAACATGTTGTCAAAGGATTATCAATGAAATTTCGACAACAGATATTGCCGGAGGATATCGAAAAGAAAAACACTTCACAGGTATAAATAGTAAAATTTTATCGGATAATCAGTTGAGTTCAGAAATTAATTGAGTCAGTTAAGTCAAGATAAGACCATCAGTTGAGTTAATTGTATCCAGAAACAAAATGCGGTGCTGAGCAGTTTTGGGAAATACACGCCTCTCCACAGCCTGATGTCCGATGAAAACAGCAAGATCTGCCCATGAAATAATGTCAGCTTAACAACTTGGAAATCTCCATCAATATCTAATTGTCTCCAATAGTAATAATTGTGAATAATAAGGAAACTCATCAAGGAAATGTCCCAGCCGGCTGGAAGAAGCAGCAAACAAGAAAAAAACAAAGTTCTAAATCTATGTTCAAAATCCTAGGTAAAACATTTGCTTATTTTCATTTATACTGTAATAGCCATTGCATTGCATTAATTCATGCGAATCCTCCAAGAGTCTAATTATATGAACTCTATATCATACATAAAATGAACTATTGATATGTGTGTTTAAGTTTCAAATGCTATGTAATACTTTATTATTATATATGTGAGTGTATGAGTTAATATGTGCGTGATCATTATATCAGTGTTATTAGTTAAATTAGATAAATACCAGTGTTCTATTATTAAAATCTACAAGAATATTTAAACTAGTTTAGAAATGTTAATTTAAAAATATGCATGTGTTTTATTAGAATTATAAAATGTTTAAAATTAGTAAATGTTAGTTAATAAATTGTCTTTAAAATTAAACTTTATTTGTCAGTCAATTCTTTTTATCAATTCCTTCTACCAATTCTTTTATTAATTCTTTCACCATTAATTATGTATAATCTGTTAGTGATTACAAATAGCTGAGCTAGTTGTGGATATTTAGGCGTTGAGTTACTCAAAGTGCATTATTTATTCATTCTTGAATAGATAGCTGGTGCCTGTATTTATACACAAACAAAAAAAAAGTGCTTTGAACGTGGTGTTGAACTCAACTGTCGAGAAGAAGTTATGTCCTGGAAATGTAACGCTAGTTATATATTTTATAGCTATCGTGTGAATATGTTCTTCTCTGCCTAAGAGAACGGTGTTTTGAGGACACATATTCGAACCCGGTACAATATATATATACGGTTTACAAACTATTACATACAATCCTTAATGGCAGTTGAGGCAGGTTTAAGAAATTAACCGAAACAGGTAGAGATTTGTTAGCTTCAATTCATCTTTGACGTTTGTAAAAAAAAGATTATTCAGTATTAATAAAATCTGAGCATGGTTTAGACCATTAGGACCAGAATGTGATATATATTCTGCTATAAGTAATTTATGTGTATGTGCATATAATGATTGAGTATTATAATGAGAGAAAATCAAATTAGTTCACAATATTCCTGAAATCAATATCATAATTTTGTAAACTATCAAGCTAGTGAAAAATTAATCTGCCTCTTCTTTCTCTTTCTCTGCATGTGTGTATTGTGCAATGAATAATAAATTACTTATTTCAAATATATATATTGAAATAAATTGTCAAATAATCACATGGGCTAGAAGTCTAAACATGTAAATCTACTCATCAGAAACAATGCCCTACTTTTTATTTAAAAACAATGTTTGGATTTTAGTTGGTTTGAAAGCATGAATCTGTTCACAATCAAAATATATAATATTAAACATTTTAATATAAAATATAAACATTCACAATGGGTGAAAATGATTTCATGCCACATTAGAACACACCAGAATAGAATATTATATATCAGACTTTAAAATATACACACAAAATGATTAAACTTTACACTTGAAGAAAATATGTAAGTTTTACATAAAAAATGATATTAATTCAGAAGGGGAAATTCATATATTCAAATCCCTAGCTTATCTTATAATTGAAAGTTTTTTGATAATATTAATTATACTCATATCTTTTATAGAAATTTTTATAATTTTTCAAGCAGCAATATTTTATGGAAATATATCTTGCTGTACATATTTCTGTCAATAATCAATGTCATCAGCAGTCTTGAAAAATAGCTTAGATTCAACAACATAATAATGTAAATTCCACTTAAGATCAGTCACAAATCTTAATATTAAAATTGATTAAGAATTCTGCCTCATCTACTGATATTAAGCTTATACAAAGAAAGCATTAATTAAATTCTCATTAAATTTTTGTTTACACTTTAACATCAAAGTAAACATTGTTCTTGATCTTAAGTAGAATTTGTATTTCGATGTTTTATAGTTCAATTAGTTTATAAGGTTACTGATATTGATAGAAACATGTGACTAGTACTTTTTATCAAATATTGCTGTTTAAATATTATGCAATTTTTTAAAGACACAAGTAAAAATTAACATTTGGTAGTGACAATATTTACATATCTATCCATATAAAAAGAATTAAAACTTCTTTTATGTTGTTATTTTTAAACAATAAAAATTTATTATTATAAGATATAAAATATCTATATATACAACAAAAAACATGAAAAAAATAAATTTTCAATAGAAAAGCTTTTTTCGATACATACAATTTGTATCTTTTTCAATATGTCTGCTGACGATTACCGTTAAATACATATAGCGACATCTATTCATAATAAAACCAACTAAAACAATATCAACATCATTATTTTACAAATATATACAATACAATATAAAAATTATATATATTCCTTCATTGAGTATAGGATATTCAAATATACTCAAAAACATATAAAACATATTAATATTGATATTTTGCCTATCTGTTTATAAAGGTTCAATTAATTTGACTAATAATTGGCTAAAATTAGATGAATGGAAAGATAGATAGGCAAAATATCAATATTAATATGCTTTATATGTTTTTGAGTATATTTGAATATCCTATACTCAATGAAGGAATATATATAATTTTTATATTGTATTGTATATATTTGTAAAATAATGATGTTGATATTGTTTTAGTTGGTTTTATTATGAATAGATGTCGCTATATGTATTTAACGGTAATCGTCAGCAGACATATTGAAAAAGATACAAATTGTATGTATCGAAAAAAGCTTTTCTATTGAAAATTTATTTTTTTCATGTTTTTTGTTGTATATATAGATATTTTATATCTTATAATAATAAATTTTTATTACATATCTATATATAAATGCATGTATATAGGGATAAAGATGAACTTCTTATCTTTCTTAATAAGTCAATAACTTAAGAGATTACAAAGTGTAATTTCAAAGATGTGAATAAATTTGATTATTATTATTTTCATCATCATTATTATTATTATTATTATGATGATGATGATGATGAAAATGGTTCAAAAGGCACTTTATTAACTGAAGAAAATTTTTACATTGAATTTACATTTTGTACATTCTTTGTTTTTTTTACATGGCAGTGTCTAAATGTTTGATACATAGTTTCATATAAGAGCATACATACATCAAAGAAATCAGTTTCAATACTAAAAGATGTTACATTGATTATAATTATGTTTGCATGTTCATTTATATATTGGTCAACTAGTTTCAATAACAAAAATTAATATGTTGAGCTATGTTTTGAGTATGTTCATTTCTTTGTGGGTTTAAATCCTACTCCAAACATTGTTTTATTATTTTTATGATTTTTATCTTTTTGTTGTCCAATGGATTCAGTATTATGTGATTTAAATTTGTATGATCCCTATATATGTTTATCCAAAAATTATCTCTAGGTTTAATCCATGTTATTCATTTATTTGAACCACTTAATGTTTATAAAGCTTGTCTACTGTTTGACCAACCCTTATTGTTGGGTGTGTTGGCATTTTCTTTGCATAGTTTGCAGATGGCACAGAATTTAGTTATTTTCTTTCTCATGACATAGACAAATGTGGGCTTCCTTTCTTAGTTTTTTAATGATGGCTTAAATCTTTTATTCCAGTCAATTTGATTTATGATTTCACTAGTATTGCTCAAAGTATATGTGTTTGTATCCACATCTTGATTGACTGTTTGTAATTGTTCTAGATAAATCTGAGCTTCCTTTTCTGGTTTTTTAATGATGGGCTTAAATCTTTTATTCCAGTCATCTCGATTTATGATTTCACTAGTATTGCTCAAAGTATATGTTTGTATCTACATTTTGATTGATTGTTTGTAATTGTTCTTGTGCATCCTCACAATCTAGCTCCACTTCTTTATCTGGAGCATAATTTGATTGGCACACTTGTTTGTGGTTGTCTGAGTTAAGGTTTCTGGTTTTGACTTTTTTGGAATGTTTATCTTTTTTTGGTGGGCTTCCTGTTCTTCTGTTTGAGTCTATCTTTCCTTGGATTGTTTGGAGCAAGCTTGTTTGTATTATTTGTGTCAGGTTGGTTAAGGATTTTCTTTCAATTTCTATTGTTTTTGCTGGTTAGGTTTGACTAAGTTTGATATTGTCATTATTAGGGTCTTTTGTTTCTTTGTCTTCTTTCTTATCATTGACTTTGCTAGTGATTTGGTCTGGCAGATGACTTTTTATTTTTTTAATGGGTAAGTCTGGAAGTTGTTCTCTAATTGCTATATCTTTTCATATCCTTCTTTTGTGGGTCCATATGCTGAAAGGTTTTCATTGTCTGTTCTCTGCTTTTTGTTATTTCCTGGTAATTTGTATTTGCATGGTTCTCACTGTTTTTCTTTCATTACAGTTTATTTTTAGGTGTTCATGTTTTCCACATGAAAAGTATTGGGGCTTCTTTCCTTTTAAATATATGTTTAGTATAGTGTCTTGATCAATTATCTGTGTTGGTATACTGCCTGGTGTTGCATTGTGATACAATTTGATTTTAAATTGGAAGCAATTGCTGTAAACCGGTGTGGGCATGCCCCTTAGATATATTGGTTTCAAGTAGATTGTTTTACTATATTGTTGCATTATACCTTGGGAATTTTGAATGTTATATCCAAAGTATGTATTTTTGACGGTTCCAGTGATGTAATTCTGAGGATTTTCATCGACAGTTATCAGGGCATAATTTTTTTAAAGTTTTTATTAGGTTTTGAAATGTAGTTTTTTGATAGTTATTAAAAAATTCTAGGGCCAAGTATCTCCAGTTGGGATGCTCTTCGATACTTAAAATTGATTCCCATATTCCGTTTTGCATTAGTTCCTTACACAATAGTTTTCTTGGAAATTTATATAGGTTTAAACTTTTGTCTGTTGCAGCTATTATTATCGATTTTTGGAATCGTGCTGTTGAAATCTTTGATAATTATTTGTAACACTTGCTGTGCCCACGTGACAGTTGGGGGCTCAAGTTTATCACTGCTATTGAGGTCTAATGCGTTAATCTCTGTTTGATTTATTTTTTTAAATTTTGGACTATGCATGAAGTTTGGATTGTCCCTTTATTTTTTGATTTGTACTCTAATTTAGTAACATCTGCATATGTTTTTTCTAGGTTTCTTGTGCTTTGTATGCTGTCAATAATTTTGGTGCTATTTAGAGCGTTATCTTTTTTCTGATGCCATGTTGCTGTTGTAATTTGGAATTTTAATTTTTATGCTTACCTTACTGGTGTAAACTCCCATGTGTTAGCTGGTACTTTGTTTTCTGGGTTCTAGACATTTTTTGAACAGGTTTCTGTTTTGTGAATAAAGTTCTTTGAGACTTTTCTCTTAGAACGATGTTCTTGGCATGCTTTCTTCTCAGATGGTAATAATTGTGCTATGTATTAGTATTGCGTTACAATATCTGCAAGTAATAGAAAGTTAAAAGTACAGCATTATAATATATCAGCAAGTAATAGAAAGCTAAATACTTTAATGTACATGTCTAAAGATAAGAAAAGAGATAAGCATTTCCAGTTTTATCCCACCCCCTCCTCTGCGCGGGAAACGCACGAACCTCAGAGAAATAGCAGTTTGGAATGCGGACCCGAAGCAAGACAAGGCTATCCCAGACTCCTGTGCATGAATGAGAAGAGCAGTATTTAAGGCCCAGTGAGAACCAAGAAAATTGTCACGAGATAGCAGTGTAACCAGAAGACGGTATGCCGACTGACAGCAGAACTCGTGATCCAGTGAACTCCGCCACTGAAGGTGCCAAAGCGGACCTAGGGATTTATAGAAGCCATCCGTGCTTTATTATTATTTATCGTAAGCCGCAAGGCCAGATCATGTAAGCCTATTATTAATATATTAAACTTGTAGTAAGAATATATATGTATCCTAAATACACTAATGTCAGTTGTTGTAAATATGTTAATATCGTTTTGTTGTAAATAAATATTTATTATTATTAATTATCGGTAGTTGAAATTATTTAGCTCGCATGGATTGTGAGAAGTGGGGGAGAATATTACAATAATAAAAGGAAATTGTCTTGACAACAGTTTGAGATTGTTGATTGTTATTTATACTGGGATTGTCTAAATGTTTAGTGGTTTTTAAGGGTTTTATATATATATAATTTGAATTTTTGTTTCATTTGTATATGTAATATTTTTGTCATATGTGCTTGTTCTTGATGAAATGGGATTATTTTCCTTTCTATTTTATTATCTGATTGAGTGCACTTTTGATGTTGAACACAATAATTATAGAAATTGTATTTTGTAGTGTTGCTGCCTCTTATATAATCTTTCATTATTATTATAATTATGAAATGGGTTCATTTGAATATTCTACCTGTGAGATTATGGTGCTGAGCACAAAAAGTGCATTCACTCAGATACTAAATTGGAAAGGCAAAAATATCCCACCTTGTCAAGCATACATACATAAATATTTTGTATATATAAATAATTGTTTGAATCTATAGTTCTGTTGCAGAGAAACTAAAATTAGGTCAGATAGTAGACCCTGAGCATTATGATGGAGCAACTGTCTACTCAGATATTGTGGGATTTCCAATAATTGCTGCTAGATGCAATGCCTATGAAATTGTCGATTTACTTAATGACATATATTCAATGTTAGATGGAATTGTTGACTCACATAAAGTTTACAAGGTATTTAATCTTTTTGCTTTAGTTATCATGTTTATTATTTATGGTATTGTACTATGGCACTTTTATTTCAAAAGTGATGGTGTGTGCAAATACGAGATTTTGTTTTAAAAAGTGATACAAACTTCCTATATAATCGTTAATTATAAAGTAAACCACTAGACATCACATGATCACCATTCTTTATGCATACACAAGTTGTTTACTCACAATCAATCCCTGGTTGGAAAAAGCTTCTCATTTTTAATCAGCTGTGATAATGAACCAAATTAGTTTTTATAAATATAATTGATAAATAATACAATGATTTTATGATAGATGGAAAACAACTAATCTTTCAAAGATGCTCTATGACTAGAAGCACTCGATATACAAAAATATTTAGAATATTTACATGAGACGAACAATGCTTTACGTCTCTTTAACGCTATATTATATAGCATGGGATAACAAACTCTTTCGGATATTTACATGAGAAGACGTATTGCTTTACGTCTATGAGATTCGTTCATTATTTGAAAAGGGAAGCAGATCAAATCAAGCGTCCTCGATTAATTAGTACTGACTGATTAATTAACGGATGATTTATTATTTCAACACAGCATTACATAAATATTTAAAAAATTCCCCCCTTCTTTCATTTACCTAATACTTACAATTCAGACTTTGTTAATGAAAATCTTTTTCAAATCAATATTAATGATTTTTCAAAGGTTATTAACAAAATGTATAATTCGTGATTATTATTATTATTATTATTCCTTTAAAACATATAAGACATACCTTTTTTTATGAACAATCTGTAATTGGCCTTTGGCTGTGATATGTACATTAAATAATAATAATAATTATTATTATTGTTGTTGTTATACAACTACTACTACTACTTCCGGTGTTTTAGTATGAAGACGTGTTTTTCTTGTTCTCTTGAGTTTTTAACTTTTAATAATGGATTCATGTACTATTTGCAATTAACTTTTACCAAACAATGGTCATTTTGTTTCTTGATTTGGTTGTACTTCGAGTATGCACTTTATATATACGTGTTTAAGTGAAATTACTTACCGAAGGAAAGATGTCTGTAAAAAAGAAGCAAGAATGTAGGTGTGTTGCTTGTAGAGATCATTTTTCTAAAGTTAACGATGTTTTGGATTCATCTATGACCGCAAAAATTTCACCTGATTTAATTTTGGAGGAGATTTTGGATAAATTAAAATTATTGCCGGTAATTCACAATACGATTTCGGAGTTATCTAAAGCAGTTGCTAATTTGTGGACAGAAGTTATTTTTTTACGTGAAAATGTGGATCGTAATAAAAGGTGGAGATTAAGTTAGAGATAGTGAAATACTCGCTCTGACGTTTATGTAAACAAACGCTTGAAGGTGTTTTTGGTATAATGCCATCTATTGTCATAAATACAAGCGTATGCAAGTTTTTAACTTGTGTTTTTTGTTTTTCATAAATGTACCTTTGAGGTCTTTCTTGCAATGATATATATTGCAGAGACTTCTACTATGTGGTGATGCTGAACTGATATCAGACCCATGTAACTATCTGGCATGCAATGCTGAGTTTGAAGACATTACGTGTCTAAAAGATTCACGCTTGCAAGCTGAATAGAAACTGTTTCTTAAACGCTCAGAGTTTGTGTTTTAGATCTAGTTTCTTAATCCTGTCCTTCACTGATGATAGCAAATAGCTTGAAATCATGATATGAAGGTGGAAATTAAGGTAGAGATGGTGAAATACTCGCTCTGATGTTTATGTAAACAAACGCTTGAAGGTGTTTTTGGTATAACGCCATCTATTGTCATAAATACAAGCGTATGCAAGTTTTTAACTTGTGTTTTTTGTTTTTCATATATATTTATTAAAATGAAGATTTTCACAAGCTACAGATATAAATGAAATATTATCCAGGTAAATCTGCATATAATTAATTATAGTAAAAATGTATATGGCAACACTTTGGCCAGGTCACACTGGTCAACAACTGATCTGGACAAAATATTGGAATATATATTTTTACTACAATTATTATATACAGATGTACTTGGATAACATTATATATATATATATAATATTTCCATGGATTGGTATTATAATAAATAGAAATGAGATGATATTCATGCAAATAGAGATAACCTTAATTTTTGATGTTGTCAATGAATTATCAATTACTATTAATGTCAATGGTGCTAAGCAACTTTTCTCATTAATCTATAATAATACAAAAAAGCTACTTTTAGCAAAAGATTTTGCACTTATTAATGTGACTTAAACTGTTTTAAAGTGTCAATTTACATTGCATACATATACATAATGACAATTATCTGTTTATATATAAAACTAACCAGAACCAATAATAATCAAAAAACAACAGTATTAATATTTATATATATAATGGGGTTTTTTTCTTTCTTTCTCTCCCTAACTTTTTTTCTTTTTTCTTTTCCCAATTAAATAAGTTATAACAATCATACAAAATATACAGAGGAAAATGGAACTTATAATGTGCATTATATAATTTTCCACTCATTTTTAATTAGCCAATTATTAGTTAAATTAATTGATATTTTATATGCTAATTCAGCATGAAATATATATATATTAGAGATCTTTTTTTTTCATATGTATATGGTCATATATGTTAGTTATATGAGATAAAGTGGATAGCAGAAAGGATCTTGAAAGTCTGAGTTCAAATCCTTTATATAGTTATTTTGCTAAAGTTTATATAATTAGTTTCATAAATTTTCCTTCTATTAGATATTTTAATTTAGTTTAAAGGTTGTGTATTTTTTAAACAATCTATTTGCTTTTATTTCTTTTATGTATAAAATTAATTGTGGAAATTGTCATATGATTTAGTATGGACATACAAAGAAACAATTAGATGAAAAAGAAAAAAAATCATAATAATGCACTTAATAGGAGATTATGAACCTGCACTCAATATTCATTATTTAAAATATGGTCATAATATAGATTGTGTAAAAATTAAAAAAAGCCCTTAAACTATATTAATAAACATAATAGAAGAAAAATATATGAAACTAATTATATTAACTTCAAGAAAAATACTTGTATGAATAATGTAAAGGTTCAATGAATTTAATTAATAATTGGCTAATTAAAACTGAATGAAAAATTTTATAACATATATTTATATAGGAAAAGGTAAATGAAAAAAGAAAAAAAAAAAAGAAAAAAGGAACAAAAATGGTTAGAATGAAAGAACTTTTTATCTTCTATGTTAAATTTTAAAGCATTTGGAGTGATGTTTAATATTATTATTAATATTGTTATCATCATCATTATTGTTGTTATTATTATTATTGTTGTTGTTATCATCATTATCATCATCATCATCATCATCATTATTACTACTACTACTACTACTACTACTACTACTACTACTATTATTATTATTATTATTATTATTATTAAATAAGTCAATTATTTTAATATCTTCACGCTTTCACTTGCAAACATTTAAGATTTGCCCATACAAAAGCATTTGGGTTCGAAAAGATAGATGGCCATTCTATCTTTTCCAAAGAATTTATCATGTGGTTGAAGTGTTAGTATTCATTCATTTTATATTTAAAATCCAAAGTGCATGTGCATAGTTTAATGCTGTTTAAATATTATTATTATTTGTACTTAATTTTATATATAAAAAAGATGGATGACACTATATTAATGAAAATTGAAATTTTAAAATAGTTTGCAATAAGGGGGAAAACTATTTGCTGAAAAAAAATTTTCTGTATTATTTTTATAATATATATATATATATATATATATATATATATATATATATATATATATATATATATATATATATACACACAACTATTGCTGTTATATATATTGCAGCTCTTGGATTTACCCAAGACTCCATTTTTTGAGTTAACTATGCAAGATAAGGTTTAATATAAAATTTTCCTCATAATTGGTATATATATATTTTTTAATAAACAAAATTTTTAGCCAAGACTAGGTTTGAACCCATATTCATAAGGATTGCATATGTTTTATTTGGTAGGCAATATGAACAGTTGTCATTAAAATATTTCTAACCAAAAGATTGTTTTATTTAACATTAATTTATGGGTCAATTTAGTATTAAAGATATATTTTATTAGAAAAGCAAAATTTATATTTCATTTGATAGTTGAGTGAAAGAAGGAGGGGGTGTGTGACTCTTGAAACTACATTAGATAGTGATAATGGATGGTCATGATTTTATACTGATAAATAAGTAGTTCATGAAATTAAATTATTAAAAAATAATAATAATAATAATTAAGGATTAAAATATTAAACAGGTTTAGTTAAAATTGTATATGTGCAAAAGTGTGTGTGTATTTAATCTAATTGTGGATTTTAAATATGAGATTCACAATTAAATAATAATTACTCTGCAACACTTGTGAGGGAGGGATAGAATTTTTTTTTTCAAATGCAATCTATGTAGTCTATTCATACTTGACACTCTAATAAAATATTAAACTCATCTGTGCAAACTTATAAAAGTTTAAACGTAAATTAAATTCTAAAATCAAAGTTAAAATGTAAGTTAAATTTTAAAGTAAAAGTGATACTAAAATGATTCAAAATCTTATATATGTTTAAATAAATGTTTGTGTGTGTTATTACTGGCAGTGGCTTCTTTATTTTTTTTTTATATTGAAAAATATTTTAAGAATTTATATTTTATAAATCTCTGCATCTCACTGAGCTAGTGGCAAGGGCTGACGATAGGAATAAAATGTATATGTAAAAGTTAGATCTTAACAGCGTGTATCTGCCTATTCTATAAATTTTCCAGATTCAAATGGCCTGGTGGCGCCCTGTACAGCAGATATGGTAAGACTGAAAGCTTCAATGAACATCTGACCATTATAATATATATATCTGGATAAGTGTAATAATTGTATAATTATATATTTGAATATTGTAGCTCTGATGATGATTGCAGGACAGTCAAAATTGTTAGTGTAATACAAATAATACAAATAAAAGTATTGATAAAGTGTCTAAGAAGGTGTAAATGGTATAATGTGTTATAATAGAAATCAATACATAGGAAAAGAAGAAGTAGAAAATTATATTTGTTAGGGATAGTTGTAAAAGAGAGAAAAGTATTAAAAAAAAAAGTAAAAATTTTTTTTTTTCTCTCTCTTTCTTCAGTAATTTCATCATTTACATGTTTATCAATTTTTAAAAGAGAAAAGAAAAATGTATTAACATTTTTTTAAAAATAATTCTGTTTTTAATTAATTAAAGTTTTTTCTTTTATTTTCATTAACTGAAAATGTAATATTTTTCAAATTAAAGTATAATATTTCTGAGATAGTGTATTATTGGATGGATAAGGAGGAACTCTTCTATAAAAATAAAATAGAGGGGCATGTTAAAGCATTAGACTCTAATATCTAGTCAGTGTAAGTCTTGGTACAGTTGTTGAGAACAGAACAATAGTAGCAGTCTTAGTTCAGTTGTTGAGAAAAGACAGAAAAACAATTTAGTTATGAGGAAAACAATGAAAAGTTACACTTGTATCTTGAAGTAAGACTAACCTCATTATTAGTTTAAAAAATTTTTGAGGTAGATTTCAAGAAAACCATGTGTTAAGCTTTAGCTAAAATCTGAGCATCATGAAGAAAATGTAAAATACTCCTGGGAGAAATTTGCATTAACTTTGTGTGTCCATCCAATATGTCTATCAGCCTATGCTAACCTGACCTGGAAATCTGTGTTAATCTGGAAAATTATAATATTGTTAAATGAATAAATTTGACTTGTGTTAACTTACCCTGGAAATTAACATTATAATTATAAAATGAAAACTTAAAAATCTGCAAAAATAAGTTAATAGAAATTTTTTTAATAGAAACAATGGATAAATAACTTGTGTTAATCTACTCTAAAAATTCTTATTATAATTTTAATCTTAACATTTGAAGAAACCAGAAGAAAAAGCTGACATGACAAAAAAACCAGAATTATAACTACAAAAGAACTAAGAGAATAAAATCCAGGATAGTAAGGTGTTACAGTGTGAAAATCTACATTTATAAATAATTTTTAATACAAGTAATAATTGATAGTAAAAAAAAATTAAGTTTTTTTTTTGTAGAAATATGTTTTTTTCATTTACAAGAAGAGTTAGGTTACTTTTAAATCTTCTTTTACCAGCACATCCTCAAAATATCCACCAAAATCTTATAATTATTTTTGCACAATGATCAGATGTAATGTGCAGTCCTTTTTCTATTCCATTAACACATGTATTATTTTAATTCTGCCACACAGCTTTTTCTTAAAATGTTGTGATCTTAAATGTAACAATTCTTTACTAAATAATCTTATAAATAAAATAAATCTTAGAATTCTTATATTATAGATAATCTCAGAATTATTAATTTTGTTCTACTCTTTAATCTTTGAAACTTAGCAAGAATGTGATCCTAGTAAAACAACAAATAAGACATACTCTTATCCTTAAGATAGTACTTTATTGAATTAACAATTAAAATTAAATATAAAAAACTCTTAAATTCAAAATAATGATAATACACTAGGATGACGTTCGTGATATTGTGAGTTGGTAAGGGATTTTATGGCTACCCAAAATATTACATAATTAAGTTTGCTTTTAATCTTCTAAAATAAAACTAAGCAATATTATTATCTTAATTAATGAAGACTAAAATCAAGTGATCTTTCAATTTTATTAAATAAATGAAATTGACTAAAGTGATCTTGTAATAAGTAAATAAATGGTTTTATTATTTTCATTAAATAAAATATCTTCTTATTTGATGTTCTCTTAACATCAGAAATACAATTTAAATAAAGTGACTTTCATGTCAAATTCTATGTATTCATGTACTCTCAATGCATAAATAAATAAATATAATTGTATGGTAAATATTTTTATTAGATTTCAGAAAAGTGCAGATGATGATAAAACACAAGTAGACTCAAATGAATAATAAACTAATATTTATTAACATTAATAACATTCAATAGACAAATATCAAACTGTTTATTATTCACGGCTTACAAAATTATTAAAATAATTTCCTAAAATGAAATAAAAAGTAAATGAAAGAAAATTATGGATTACAGTTTTAAAAATAATCGTATTGATATTTAATGGTTACTAGAACCATTCTTTTTAGTAAGTTTTTTTCATTTAAAACACTATATGACAATTCTAAAGTCCATAAGTGAAAATATTCATTACCTTGAATAAGATATAAACTTACCATTCTTTATTTTAGCAATGAATTCTGAAGAAGATGTATATCATTTTATCAGATTTAACATCTTGAGGTGTTAGCTAGGCACAACTACAAGATCTGCACATCAAGAACAAAATACTCAGATTAAGAAAGAACTTGACTAAAGGTATGGGTAGCATTCCACAGTATATTTAAAATCTCAAATACCAGAATAAAGTCATCATGGCACTATACTCATGGCTTAAGATAAAATATATCATAAAAAATCCACGTTAGGGGATATAAAAATAAGGGCAAAATAAATGATAGTATGAACTTGCTATGTGTGTGTGTATTCACATATACACGCAATAATAATAACTCTATGCATGTGTGTGTATTAACAGATACATGCAATAATAATGTAACTATTAGAAATATTCAAGTATGTGCATGTATGCTAAAAGATCACAGTAACAATTAAGGTTGGTCAGAGAAAACCAAACTGACCACTTTGTATCTCATGTCATGGGATGACCAATGTAAATAGATTGTGTTACATCCAGGATTGGCGGGAACAAACAAGGTCAGACTTGCAAAGTGAAGTTGAAGGATGGATGCATTTTCCTGAGTGCACAAACACTACTTCACTTTCAGTTCATCTCATGGAGAGGTCTACCTCCGAATGTACCAAGGTAGACCTAGGGACCATTGCAGGTCATATAGACTTTAATATTATTTATTGTAAGCCTGTGGGCCTTTAAGACTAGAGTTGTATTTTAATGTATTAGTCAGTTTTATCTTTGTAATAATTGTATTATGTATTGATCCTCATATATCTATTTATGTATATAAACCTATTAACTCCACTACCATGTTCAGGTGTTTTATTATATAATTACTTGTCACTGTTGAGTGTGATAACTCTCACTCAAACCTCGATTATATATATCCAACTAGTACTGGATATTGCACTGGTACAGTCGTGACAGTTCAATTCAAACCCTAGCAATCTGCTGACAACCAAATAAGTCAGGCAGAATTATTAAAGTAGTGAATGAGCCTACGATATTTAAACAAGTTAGTTATTTAAATTGCTTAAAATGCTATCGACAATATCCAAGTTTGACATCAGAGAGGCAAATGAGTGGCCCCTGTATGTTCAACAGATTGAAAATTACTGTTTTATTAACAGAGTAGAGAAAGATGCTTATAAAACAGTGACATTATTATGTTTTGCAGGTAAAGGGGTCATACAAATAGTTAACAGATTAGCAGAACCCAACACTCCTAAAAAATTAACTTACAATGAGTTAAAAGATCGTTTGTCAAATTACTTTAATCCTCGCCCATCTAGGCGCATTGTTAGACTTCATTTTTGAAATCACCATCAAGGCAGAAATGAAAATATGCAGGATTATAACTCAGCCTATGTGAACTCACAAAAAACTGCTGTTATAATTCATATTTAGAAGAAGCACTACTGGAACAATTCCTATGTGTAATGAATAGCAATGGTTTGAGGCAGCTGTTACTGGCTGATAAAGACATAAATTATCATGAAGCTATCAAACACAGTATCACTCACGAAATAGTATTGGAGCAAGCAAAAGAATTTGCCGTGAAAAAAGGCGTTGATAGCAATCAAATGGGAATATTTGGTGTTGAAAAACTCAACAAAAAATCTTCTGATAACAAAATTGTTAAACAGACAAATAAAAGTCAAACAAAGCTCTATTGTTGTGGAAAACTAGGTCATATATCTAAAGATTGCTATTTCAAACACGATCGATGTAGACTGTGTAAAAAAATAGGTCACATGGCGAGAATGTATGAAAATAGAACAGTTGACCAAGTTAAATGAAATAATATACAAAGTATAAATAAAACCAAATGTAATATTGTTATAAATAACATGGTTATAAATCAAGCACAGAAATTTATGACTACTGTGAAAGTTTATGGAAAACCCCTGTCAATGGAAATAGACAGTGGTAGCGGCATTTCTTTAATATCCGTAGCTGACTGAAATTCAATCAGGGCAGAAATAAGAGCCCCTAGGCTTAGAAATACTAAGCTTAGAGCATTGGATGTAAATGGTAAAGAAATAAAAATTAAGGGTGTAGTCCAAGCTCAAATTATGAGTAATAAAGGCAACATTTCAATCTTGCTGCTATATATTATACATGCCCCCATAAACCCTCTCATTGGTCATGACTGGTTTACAAAGCTGGGAATTGAAATCTCATTGGTCAAAAAAATTGACAGTGAAAAAGACATAAAAGATCGTTTTCCTAAACTTTTTAATGGCAAACCAGGAATGATTAAAACTAAACTGGTATCACTGGAAATGTCACCAGAGGCCATGCCAATAATTTGCAGACCTTGAAAGGTCCCTTTCACACAAAAAGAAAAAGTAGCGAAAGAAATAAATGAGCTAGTGAAGAACGACATTCTAGAACCGACAGAGGAGACAGAGTGGGTGACTCCGCTGGTTGTTATCACCAAACCTAATGGACAGATATGCTTGTGTGGTGATTATCACATAACTGTAAACAAATCTATCAATAAACATGCCTACCCTGTTCCAAACTCCAGAGAAATATTAGCATCACTGCAAAAATCAAAATATTTTGCTAAATTAGATTTAGATGTGGCCTTTCATCAAATTCCAGTAACAAATAAGGCTGCTGAAATTCTGACACTGACTACTCATGTGGGTCTATTCAAATGCAAACATCTCCCATTTGGCATAGCATCCACTCCCAGTATATTCCAAGCAAAAATTGAAACACTGCTTATTGGATGCGAGGATGTTGTCCCTTACTTTGATGACATATTAATTATGGCAAGATCAGAAAATGAATTGCATAGTCATCTAACTACTGTCTGTCAAAGTCTAGAAGAGTTTGGAGTGAAATTAAATACTCAAAAATGCATATGGAAGGCCACTGAATTAAAGTTTTTAGGGCACATAGTCTCTTGCTCGGGGACAAGGCCCTCTCCCGAAAAGGTCAAAGCAGTGTCAGAAGCTAGAAAGCCTAGTAACGTAAAACAATTGCAGGCTTTTTTGGGTTTGGTAAACTATTTTGAGAACTTCGTAGAGGGCAAAGCTCACATAACCAAGCCATTATATGAGCTATTGAAAAAGAATCAGAAATGGAAGTGGGAAGCAACATAAGAAAGGGCTTTTCAAAATACCAAAGTTTTACTCGTATCAAACAAATTACTGGTGCACTATAATGGCTATCTTGAAATAAAACTAAATGACTGATGCATCAGAATATGGAGTGGGGGCAGTAATATGTCACCCAGCTCAATCTGAGGAATGTCCCATAGCATACAGATCGTGCACTTTGTCCAAAGTTGAAAAAAATTATAGTCAGCTGGACAAGGAAGCACTAGCTATAGTATTTGGAATTCGTAAATTCTACCAGTATTTATACAATCACTATTTCAAAATCATGAAAGACCACAAACCACTTCTGGGAATTTTAGGCATCAAACAAATTTTGGAACACCTCAGCCCATTCATGTTGAGATGGATTAACATACTCGCCGGGTATGATTACAGTCTGGAATATAGAAAGGGAAAGACTATTAGTCACACCAATGCATTATCCTGAATGCCTGACAATTCAGAATATAACAAGCAAAATAGAAGCAGCATGGACTAATGAAGACAAGCCAGACTCTTAATAGCTGAAAAGTAGCAGCATGGACTAATGAAGACACTGACTACAAATGGTTGATGGAAAAATTAGAAGAGGCTGGCCAGCACAATGTCCTCCATTTTTGCACATAGAGCTATGGAAAGCTTACGAAAAATTATCAATATGTAAAGGTTGCATCCTTAAAGGTGATCAGGTCCTAATACCAAAAATAGGCAGATCGCACATACTAAATTTATTACATGAAGGTCATCCAGGCATTGTCAGGGCAAAAGCGTTATCCCATAGCTGTCAGTCATGTGCAAAAGCACCCCCTGCAAAATATGAAGTATGGAAAGAGGCAGAGAAATCTTGGCAGAGAATTCACATTGACCACTGCAGTCCAATCCATGGACAGTTATTTCTGGTAGTGGTCAATGCCTACTCAGGATGGTCCAAATATAAACCAGTGAAAAATACAAGTTCAGATGAGATGCTGGACAGGCTCATGGAAATTTTTTCATATTACAGGCTACCGGAAACCCTTGTATCTGATAATGGAACCGGTTTCACGTCTGAAAAATTTGCCGATTTTATGCAGGAATGGGGTATTAAGCACATCCTTACCCCCCTACCACTTTCAATCAAATGGACTGGCTGAGAAAGTGGTACAAAGCTTAAAAAGTCATCCATGAATAAATTGGGGAAAGGAAGACTCCAAGAGGCAGTTTTCATGGTGTAGCTATTCAGCATTCCACACCCACAGCTAAAACAAGCAAATCACTTGCAGTAAAATACCTAGGCTGGAAATTATGTACAAATTCTCAGCAATAATGCCATCAAAAGAGCATCAAATGCCGATTACAATAAAAAACAAATTTTCACCTGATGAATGAGTCTAGGTGAAAAATAATTTAAATAAATCATGGACTCAAGCATACATTGTACACCATTTAAGTAAACAAATGGTTGCTGTCCACATGGCAGATGGTAAAATATTATGTAAGCACATTAACCAGTCATGCAAGAGTGCAATAACAGAATGCACTCCACAATTGTTTAAAAGTAATGACAAAGAAAATGCTACTCACTACAAAACTAAAAGTGAAACAGAAATCATTACTGCTGAGGAAGAAAGTCAAAATAGTCAAGAAAATGAAATAGTCACAGATGGGGAAATTAAATCACCCCCACGCACAAAGAGGAGAAGAAAAATTCTCCACCTGCACAATTATGTCTTAAGTTCAGAGAAAAAGAAATGAAAAAAATATATATTTTTTTAAAAGTACGTCGCTGAACTTGGGGGAGGTGTCCTGTGTGTGTATTCACATGTACACGCAATAATAATAACTCTATGTATGTGTGTGTATAACAGATACACACAATAATAATGTAACTATTAGAAATATTCAAGTATGTGCGTGTATGCTAAAAGCATCACAGTAATGATTAAGGTTGGTCAGAGATAACCAAACTGACCACTTTGTACCTCGGGTCATGGGATGACCAATGGAAATAGACTGTTACATCCAGGATGGCGGGAACAAACAAGGTCAGACTTGCAAAGTGAAGTTGAAGGATGGATGCATTTTCCTGAGTGCACAAACACTACTGCACTTTCAGTTCATCTCATGGAGAGGTCTACCTTCGAATGTACCAAGGTAGACCTAGGGACCATTGCAGGTCATATAGACTTTAATATTATTTATTGTAAGCTTGCAGGCCTTTAAGACTAGAGTTGTATATTAATGTATTAGTCAGTTTTATCTTTGTAATAATTGTATTATGTATTGATCCTTGTATATATGTATTTATGTATATAAACCTATTAACTCTACTACCGTGTTCATGTGTTTTATTATATAATTACTTGTCGCTGTTGAGTGTGATAACTCTTACTCAAACCTTGATTATATATATATCCGATTAGTATTGGATATTGCAGAACTCAAGAAAAGTACCTATGCATGATGGCAAAATGAGTTAGGACTTTGTCACTAGTCAGGACAAATGAGAATGAGGTGAAAACATAGTTTGTCTAAATAAAGCATTATGTGCTTAAATATAAATATAATTTACTGGCAAGAGAATAAATTATAAAAGAGACCCTATGCTACTATATTTTTTAAAACTCACTGGCAAGATATAATAATTTATAAGCAAGAGACTAATGCTATAATCTCTTTAAACAACAATAATTGAGTGATGCATAAAACTGGAAAAAAAAACAATAAAAATAACTAAATACAAATTATAAAACAATTAATAATATACAGTCAAACCCATATATCAAGTATAATGCTTGTTAAAAGTAGATCTTTAAAATGGATAAGTGGACCACATGGGATAATGAGTCCTATGGCTATTTAATCACCATAACAACTGCAGACAGTATTTGATCCCTGACTACTGAATTGAATTTAAATATGAATCAATTATCTTTTTGGAATTTTACAAAACAAAATTTCTAGATCTTGTGTAGATGTTATCTAAGGATTTAAGTTAAAAGTTTCCCTGGTGGCCATTATCTCTTTAGTAAGATATATAAATAAACTTTTATGGAAAAAGTATATTTATGAGCATCAGATAGTAACTGACTTCAAGCGCCAATCTCATTAGTGCAGCAAGAATTATACTGTCCCTATAACTATTAATGATCCTACTTATTTCTAATGTGGTCCCCAACCCTAGATATCTCACCCTCAGGGTTGGGAGTAAACCTATTGGAGGAATGGAGGTATACGAAGAAATCTGCATATTTGAATGCTCTCTTTCCCTTTTTCTATATTTCTTAAAGCTACTCACGTATAATTTGCAATTAGCTATACTGAATTCCCTATCTTTAAACCTTTATTCCGTTAGTTATTCATTCAAATTTATTTCTTAAACTTAAGGTTTGAATTTAAAAACCTATGTAATACATATGTGCCTATTCATATCAAGTGTATTTACCTAGTTTTGCGATATATTTTGACAGGGAAAGAAATAGGCAAATGTAAACTAAAAATCTATAGGTAATTTCAGTTTAAAGATAAGTACATAATTTTATTCGATTAATTTATTAAAAACAAATATTCAAAAAACAAAGGAGAAAAAATATAATTTTCATATTAAAATATTACAAAACAACAACAACAACAACAAAATATTTTACTAAATAACATATAAATATTGAGTGGGATAAAAATTTAAAAAAATATACAGTTATACGCTACAGATCAAATTACTAGTTTAACCATAAATAATCATTCAGAGGATAATGATAGGCAATTCTAAGTTTATATAATATAAAGGAAATCATATTACCTTGTGGAACCTGGGTTTTAATAATGCTAAATTTGCTTACATAAGTTTAGGTAGTTCTGAATTCAAGAAATCAAGGTTTTATTTTATTGAAGAAAGATATCTGCTATTGGCAAAGTCTGACACTAGTGTCCATTTTGTAATATTAATTGGAAGTGAAATAAAAATAATAACAATGTCAGTTAGTAAATCTTTCAATGAAAACTTGTTTGTCATATTAGATTCAGTCCTTTTCCTATAACTCTGTGTTATTTTGTGTAACATCTCGGTGAGATTTTTAGGTTTCTCATACTGGCAGGTGATAGGTATGAACAGCTCTGTACTTGTAGCAGGTGGTGTTGGCCCTTCACGTATCTGGCTTTATCCCAACATTATGAATGTCAACATTTGATAAGTTGATTCAAAACACATTTCTTACCAAGTCAGTTAATTCATATAATTTCAATGTTCTTTATAACCACGAGAGCATAGCCATCTGAATTAATATCACCCTTTCAAAATGTCTTCTATTCTCCCCTGCTCAGACATTCTAATTCAATTAATTTCTCTTTTTCTGTTTTTTGCCTCCAAAAAAAAAAGAGTTTATCAGCATTTTGATCTCTCTTTCGCCTGAATGCTTTTAACATTTTTATTTTTTATTTTTGGTCTTTTATCCACATACATTCACTTAGAGTTTTCTGGAAATTTAAGTGGCTAAATACTGTATCAAATATCAAAGAATTGCCTAGAGGTATATACAGCAAAGTCTTTTCATTACCCTCATTAAAGTAAGATATGATAAAAAAAAGTGTATTTGAAACAATTAATAATAAATTAAAAAAACTAGATATTTGCATATAACTGTATTTCTCAATTTTTTTATAACATATTTAAAAAAAAAAAAATTATATCTCTTTTAAAAAAAAAAAAGAAAATGATTTTGACAACTATCTCCCTTGCATATATATACATCACTCCCCATATATCATATTTAAACATTTTGAAGACAGTTTAAAGAATTACATGTATCAAAGGCAATTGGTAGATGCTATTTAATTCTCTTGCAACTGGGTCTGAAACTGGCTACTGTTACAGCTATAATCTCTTTAAACAACAATAATTGAGTGATGCATAAAACTGATAAAAAAACAATAACAAGAACTAAATACAAAAATTGTGACATAATTATAAAACAATGAATAATATACACCAGCTTCTAAATTCTTGTTAAAACAGGCAAAACTCACTATATATATTGCCACACACAACAAGCTAGAGTAATTAATGGATGCCAGAAAGCTTGTGCATAAAATCCCCATCTAGTGCCTACTCATCCAATATCTCCAGACTAGTTTCTGGCTTATGGCCTTTGTCAGTGAGGAGCCTTGGATCTGAGAGCACTGCAACTAGATCTTAGGATCTAATGCAACTCTCCAGCAACCACCTTTTACCTCCATTTAACTACAAAAATATGAGTTTTAAACTGAAAACACCTTAATGTTTTCACTGACAAAGGCCATAAGTCAAAAAGTAGCCTGGGGATAATGGATGAGTAGGCACTAGATGGGGATTTTATGCACAAACCTTCTGGCATCCATTGATTATTCTAGCTTGTTGTGTGTGGCAATATATATATAGTGAGTTTTGCCTGTTTTAACAACAGTTATACACAAGCATAAGAGGTGATGGTCATGTGATGTTTATTGGCTTAAAACCAATCCTGTGTAGTAGGATAGTGGTGGCTATGGTTATTAAAGAACCAAAGACACCAAAATATATGGTTACTGAACTGGGTTCAGACCATATAACTACATAAGCTAATGGGCTTGGATTGAAAACATTAAGGTGTTTTCAGTTTAAGACTCGTAGTTTTGTAGTTAAATGGAGATAAAAGATGTTTGCTGGAGGGTTGCATTAGATCCTAAGATCTAGGTGCAGTGCTCTCAGATCCAAGGCTCCTCACTGATGAAGGCCATAAGACAGAAACTAGTCTGAGGATATTGGATGAATAGGCACTAGATGGGGATTTTATGCACAAGCCTTTTGGCATCCATTGATTACTCTAGCTTATTGTGTGTGGATATATATATATATAGTGAGTTTTGCCTGTTTTGACAACAGTTATACACAAGCATAAGAGGTGATGGTCATGTGATGTCTATTGGCTTCTAAATTTTTCCAGAATTTAAAACATATTCAAAATAATTTCATAGAGGAACAAGTATAATGCATTTAAAATATTATTCCAACAATACTTTGAGAACTTAGCATAAAATACCTATCAAATCATATATAAAATTATATCAAAAATGCATAAAAATAAATTCATGGCATTTAAATTATGATAAATTTAAAATTAATAATTGTACTCATAAACCAAAATAATAAAAAAAATAGCTCTTTATATTGATATTCACCAATGTACTTGATACAGTCAATAAAGAGTTTTTGACTATCCTGAAGACTTGGATATTGAAATAAAATTGTAAATTAAATAAACACACACACAACAATTCACACAATATAAGAAAATAAATATTTGAAGTCAATAACCTAAATAAATTACACAGCCATTCTGACTTGACTGTAAATAAAAAATGCAATAAATATTAAATATTTCTTATAATACATAATATCAATAACTTCTAAAAACACATATTTTATCATTTATTGATGATTATAATGAAAAGAAATTATTTCAAAATCATACTCTATGATTTACTAATGGTTATAATAAAAAAACAATAATTCTGGACAACAGAGCATAATAGATTAGGAGCAATTTCAATTAATATCTGAAGATTAGATTGAGTATCATAATATTTCATAACAAATTTCTTGAAAATGATTTTTTTATATAAATTGCAGACAACATGTTGAAGGATATATTTCATTCTTTGAATTTAATGCAGACACAGATAAAAATCATTTGTAGAACATTTTCATTTATTACCTGTCATTGTAAGATGTTAACTTCTGGTAAATATAAACAGTTATTAAATGAATTTTGTATTTTTAATAAAATATTTAAAATAATAAGGCATATGAACTAAATCTAAGTTCTTCATTAGTAGAACACTCTTCAATATATCCATAAAGTCAAAAATTGACTTTTATCCCTATTTGACTATAAATTTTTTCTAAGGAGCAGATATTCTATCATAGCATTCAGCATATAAATTTTATAAATAAAAATAATGCACAATAAAGTTCCAAGCACTGTCTTTGATTATCCAATTATTTCCTTGGGAATAAATATAATAATTCAATATATAGCATTTATAAAATTATTTTATTGTTCAAAAGTTCTACAATTCCTGGTGAAATAGTCTTTGTTTCATGTAAAAATAAAATTATATCACCAAAGAATGTATTTGATTAAGAATTATTCTGCAAGAAATAATTCACAACAGTTTTATTTTAAGTAAATAAATCCATTATTTATCGCATTCAAATTAGTTTCTTTAAAGGTATACAAATAAAAAGTGTTATTTTATTAGTGATAAATGAATCCATATTTAATTTTTACACAAGGTAAGTAAGAAATTAATTAGCTATTAGTTTACTTACATTTAACAGAGGCGTTATTAAAATTAAAAATAAATTCGGCACAAACGTATTTATGTATTTAATGAAATTTACTCTTGCTGAAATTATTTTACTTTAAAGATAAAATAACTTCATTCAAAAGGACATCTCATCGCGAAAATAAACAGTAACATAAAACCATTGTTCCAATGATTTTGTTAAGCCGACGTTGTTTTAAATATTTATTTAACTTTTATTTTTTATTTAAATATTTTATTTCTTCACTTACATATTTATCATGCAGGATTTGTTTTTATTTGATTAGTAAATTTAATGGATGACCAGATGTAGTAAGTTTATAGTACATTACTTTCATTTAGTTTGCTATATCTGGTATAACAGTGTATCTTTTTTTAACAATGAGTTCAACATATTTTTTCTAGAATAACTTGGCAAGAAGATGGCTCATCAAATGGCATGACTTGTTTTCAAATATTTTTTTCCTTTTTCTTTTTTAATCTTATTATTTTATTTAAGTTTTATGATTTGTTACCACTCATTTATATTAAAAATCAATCAATTAATTTTTTTTTTTTAACGCCAAAATAATAAAAATAAACCCTTTACAAGAAATGAAACGAAAATGCCAAACAATATCGGATTTCTTCATAAAAGATCCAAAAACTGATACAGAATCGAAAACAATAGTAAAGGATGATGCTTTGAATCAAGTTTTATTTTCTATTTCTTCTGATACAACAGAAAATAATAATGTTGACAAACCAAATAAGCTGTCTAGTTCCAAAAGTACAAAAGATGCATGTAAAATAAATGTAGATAGTGACCTTTCTGACTGCTGGAATTTGAAATAAGCCAATGAATTCAAAGAAAATATTGTAGTTTACTTATTATTGGAAAAAAGCTTGGGTGTTATATTTATACCAAAATCGAGCCAATAAAAGTGAAGGCAGCTCATGTGTCAAAAGAATGGAGAAGATGTAATATTGTTCCAAGTGAAAAAAATAAAATGGTTCAACAAGCCTCTCTTAAAAAAAATAAAGGAACACTTTTCATCAAAAGCACACCAGATATGTGTGATGCAATTGAAAGAAAGTGCAAAAAACACAATTTCCAAATCCATAGACAAAGCTCATGAAAAGTTTATGAGCTCCACTTGTAAAATTTTCAATATGGTTTGCACTTTAGCAAAACTAAACTGATCATTTTCTGATATTGAACATTTGCTAGAATTACAAAAAAAGAATGGGTTAGATATGGGAGTGGGACTCCATTCTTGATTCATGGCGGTCAAAATTGTTGAGCACATTGCAAAATACATTAAAAAGGAAGTGTTTAGAAAAATAATAGATCAGAATTTAAAGATGTGTTCTAATTAATAAGACATCAACAATATCATGCAAACCAGTCCTTATCATTTTTATTTAGGTTGAAGATATAGATTTTTCATCAACAATTTTTGTAGATTTAGTGGAATTACAAAACAAAGATGTTGAAACCATTTACACTGCTCTACTACAAAGTCTGCATTCAGTAGTGTTTGATAATCCATATTTGAAGAATAATTTGATTGATTTTGTTCAGATGGAGCAAGTATGATCCTGGGAAGGTGGTCAGGAGTGAATGTTAAAATAAAAAACCACTATCCCGAGTTTATTATTTAGCATTGTTTGAGTCATTGCCTTCAGCTTGTGCTGGAGGATTCTATCAAAGACATAAAGCAAATGAATCTAAAGCATTTATTGATGAAATATATAAAATCTTCCACCAGTCTAATAAAAAACGGCACTGAATAAAATTTCAACCAAATTGGGAATTGAAATTCTAAAAATTAGTAGAGTTTTTGACCCAAGATAGGCAGCATGCAGTCATAGATCAGCAGTTGCAACATGGCGAACCTATCCAACACTGTATGATTTTTTTTCTACTAATAAGAAATTTTCTGGAATGGCTAAACATCTCACCAACAAATATTTTATGAGAGACCTGGCTTTAATAATCGATATACTAGAAGAAATTTCTTTGGTGATGGATGCTGCTCAAGGAAGAAGTGTAAATATATTGCATACTGAACAATTGATTAAGAGAAGAATTAAAGCATTTGAATATTAGAGAGAAGAGTGGTACTTACAAAAAAATAATAAATGAAACTATCTCTTCTAAGGAATTCCTGCATATTAATTTTGTTAAAGATAACAAATGTGTGAGTCTTCCCCATCAAAAAGTATTGAATGTAGTGACAACAAATATGACATTAAGATTAATAATGGATTGTAATACCATAAGTAATAATATTTAAGATAGAAATCATAAAATCCATCAATTAGTTAAAATTGTGAACCCAGATGCTTTGAATCTTGAAGAAGCTGTAGTTCCCTGGAAAGAATTTGAAGAGAAATTATTTCATCATGAGATTTCAGTTAATAATTTTTGTGATTATGTTGAAAATGTTATGAGAAATCACCAGAAACATGTTGTACCTGAAACTATCTAAAGAACTAAAAATATAATTAAAACCATTGTTATGAATTCTGCAGAGGCTGAATGAAGGTTTTCTGTGATGAACGCAATTTATTCAGATAAAAGAAATCACCTTGAAGTGAAAAATGTGGTAAATCTTCTAGTAATAAATTGAATAGGTCTTCCATTAGATCAATGGTATTGCAGTAAGTCAAATCAAGTTTGGCTAAAAAAATCTATACAGCTGATGATGCTATAGTCAAAAAGCATCATCAACCTGAAGAGACATGATGCAAATAGAATGTCAATATGGAAATATCTGCCAAATAAATTTTTTTTTTCAATTATATAAATGAGTTTCTTTTTGATCCAATGAGTGAGACTGCAAAGTACATCATAGTGTGCATGTGCTCTGCTGCACTTTTTTGTGTATGGGGGGGGGATGTCATGAAATATTTCTGAGAAGTCACCAAAAACGTTTAGGTATGAAACCAAGAAGTGATTTGCTTCCATGCTTAGAAAGAAGAAAAATAAACAGAATAGGTTCTTAAATCCAACCTACTTTTAGAGAACCAGTTCTTGGAAATTTGGGATATCATCTATGCATAAAGGCCATAGAGTTGACAAAGATTATGGTGTGGAAATGAGATGGAGCAGAATATGGGAAAACTTTAAGTAGCTAACAGGTTTCTCTGGGCATAATTGCTGAGAGATTCTTGACTTTATATTTATTTAATATTAAAATATTATTTAACATTACGTATTGTAACATTCAAGTTTGTACATTCACATAAAAGAATTCAAGAGTCCAAGCAAAAAATATCGAAGCTGACCAGACTAGGATTGTGACATCCTAAGTCCGACCAAACTTCAACTCATAAGCCAGTACTCCAAGACTCAAGACCCTATGAATGACCACCTTGAAATTACACATAACATACTCCTTTATTCACGGTTGATATAGGTCAGGGAGAAACGATGGAACTCGTAATTAAAATTACTAATTTATCACCCCTAACGAATAACTAACTTAAATGGAGACTTTAATAATGCATAGATTCTATAAACATAATATCAATAATGAGAATTGGATTGAATAATGAAACTGAGAGTGGACTAGGTTAATTTACTAAAGTTTTAATTTCTCCAATAATAAGAGTTTTATCCAAAATATATATCACAAATTACATAACATGTGAAAATGCCCGCAGGTATTTAATGGCTGAAGAGTTTTTAGGTATGCTCTTCGGACAGGTTTTTTTATCAGATTAATAAATAATTATTACATTTAAGTAAGATGAATGCAACAATTATTCATCTTATGAATTCATAATAGCCATAGATTGCTTTGCTGTGTTATAATTTGAATACAAATATTCATATGAATTTATATAAGCGGGTAAATGCATGCAGGCATTTAAATAAAGAACTTATCACTACATCATGTCTATAGTGGAACATATGCTGACTCCTCTTAATGTGTGGATGAATACCAGTAATTAAACTAAACCTTGGTCAACACTTACTGTAGACATTTCTCGTCTGTTTATATTTATTTATTTAGCCTAAAATGGGCTACAATAACTTAGATTGACTGGGTATAAAGAGTATCTCAGACAATGGCTGAAAGAAATGAAATAGGGATTTAGAGTTGGCTGCTCTGGATGTACTAATGCACTACAGCACCAGCAATACAATAGTAAAGTTGCTCTGCAGATGAATTGGTAGATCAAGGGTTTCTGCAATCAACGCCTGTACCCTGAAAGCGATCATTATGCTGCATAAGAAAGGAACAAATAGTTCAAGAAAGGTAGGGGACTTATGTGCTGATCTGGCCTTAAACTCAGGCTTTGCAATTGCTCTACCCTATGGAGGAAGATGTGCTGGCTTAACTGAGGTTCCATCTTAAAGATGTAAATATACGTGGCAGCAAAATGAAAAAAATATCTAAGTGAATGAATCACATCCACCAAGAATGAATCACATCCACCAAGCAAAGAATTTTATAAAATTTAATATTCTATAGGCAAGAACAATAGCTTATTAGCTTAATCAAATAGAAGCTAACTCTTAGGTAGCATGATAAAATATATGCTATAGATGGGAATAATTACAGATAATCTTTGCTGTTCCAGCTCAATCTAATTTTGTTATTGATCAAATGATAGTACTAAAAGGAGGGAAAGTATATTTGAAGATGTTTAATAAATAACTTAAATAGCAAATATACTTATAAATATTTATCAAGGTTAGTCTATTTCTTAGTATTTAAAATTAATCTCTAACTAATACAAGCCACATTGCAAAATTTACAATCAAATAATTATCAAAAAAATATTAAATAATAATGAGCGAGTCATTGCTATTTTCATAAGAGGGTTTTGAAACAGCGCAGAAATAAAATTTATAAATAATTACGTGAAGAGATTTTAATTAATCTCTTGTTGAAATATTAAAATTTAGTGTTCGCTGTTTCAAAGCGTCAGCATATCATAAAATAAGTATAATAGAACAAATATTAAAAACTATGTGATAAACAAAATAACTAGAGACATGATTGCAGTGATATAGTTTAAAGTAGAAAACATTAATTAATTTCTTAAAGAAGGAAATTTTAAAAAAGCAAGTGGGTCATTTACAGATTTTAAAACATTAGAAAAAAAAAAGAAGCTTTAACATTAAAATGTTTATTTAGATGTTAGTTAGCTAACTGGAGTTTAAAGTGGTATGAAATTAATATGAAATTACACAGAGCTCTGCAATTTAAAGTGATTTATCGGTATTAGTAGGTGCTTGAGCTGGAGCTTCGTGAGTTTTCTGGGCAGCTTGTGGCATGCTCTTCTTTTATGGGTGGGATGTAGATATTATAGCAGCATTCTTCTTCTTTTTCAGTTAGACTATAGATATTATAGCGGCATTCTTCTTCTTTTCGGTTAGGCTGTAGATATTATAGACACCTTGATTATCATGGTGTCGGATGGAAGCGAACCCATCACCTCATTATGGAGTGACGGCCAAGACTGCCACACTAGCCGGACATCTCAGTTCAAAACTAAATTTGATTTTTAAATACAAATGCGATTTAAAATGGAGTCTTTTTTCTGTCTATCTCTCTATCTATATCTTTTTCTCTGTGTCCTTCCCACTCAAAATATGGCCTATTTATATCTTCATTTTATCCGCTTAACACCATTGAGAATTTTCTTTGCCCCATGATTACATTTTTAATTAATTTTGTTAAACATACAATCTGATTTCAAATATGCTGATAAGTTTCTGCGGTGTTATAACATTTCCTTAAATCTGTTTTAATTAAATTTCAAAAACATGTAATTTTGATTTTAAATATTAATAAATTATTAAAGTATTTCAATTATAACTTTCATGGTTATTTGTGAAACTATTTTGCCGCAAACAATTTTAATTAGTTAAATCCAAAATAGCTTTAATTTTTCTACCTGGCGCAATTTCAATTAGCCAGATTATAAAATGACTTTAACTTGACCAAAGATGGGTGCGGTCGTATACATACTGGGGTATACCCATACTTAGTTACGACAAAATCTGTTTCTAACCAAACTTTTAATTCTAAGAAAAAAATAATACTTAATTTTAAAGAAAACTCTTCAGCACATTTGAAAGAAAACCTTTTTAACATTTTTTTAAATAAACATTTTAAAATAATTTCATCTTTTAACATTTTAAATATATAATACATTTTAATGTTTTAAATCACGCCACCCCTATATACATTACAAATATAGGTTGGATTATATATCCACATACGAATTAAAATAATAAATTTATTAATAAATTGAACCCTATCATTATTTATATAATAAAAGCATTTTATTTAAAATAAACATGATACTAGAAATAATATGCTATAATTCTATCAAGCCTATCTAATTATAGCATTCTTTCATATCTAAATATATAATGCTGTTCAGACAGCTGTGACACCAAATTGTAGCTTTATTTTACATATATTATAGTTTAAATGAGGTTCAAATCTAACACCGATGATTGGGCTACTAAGTTGATGATGAAATGGCAAGGGATTAAGAGGTTCCTGTTTCATATCCATCAACTTGTAAAAAAAACAACAAAAAAAATGACTTTGCTTACGTGTATTTGGGATTATAATTATGAACTTTTGATTCATCATTTCTTTTTTGTTAGCCAAATGACCTATTTAACTGAGCACAAAAAAAACTTATTTACTTGATGAATGCACTAAAACAATTTAGACACAACTTACATACTGACAACGAAACTCTCCAGTCACAAATACCAATGCATACTAAAATAGTTGCAATTTGCAATATATATATATATATATATATATAACACAATAATAAAACATGAATCATTCAATATTATAGAATACAAACTGTTACACCCGATTGGATATCTGTCATGGTTAGAATGGGGTAGAGATGTTAGTTGTTTTATATATATATATGTGTGTGTGTAAAATAATGTTTGGGGAGGGGCAGATCCTTCATCAAACTACTATAAACTTTAAGTAGGATCTGTAGGTTGTTTAACAATTAGCTCTTCCATGCTGGGATTAAAGCAATATCCCAATAGATCATTATCATTGAAAGTATCACCTGATTCCTGATAATCTCTTAAGCTTAAAGGTGGTCATCCTTGGTGCATTCTTAAGCTTCAGGCAAATTCACTCCCTTCATAGGGAATCTCATTACTTTAGTTTCAAATCATAGTCCTCCAATTTTGAATCTCTCTTTGCCTCTTTAAATGCTGATTTTCTTTTTATGCTTGATAAAGTAATATTACAATTTTTCTGGCTTGTTCTGCACAGATCCTCTTAATCACTTTTTTTATTTACTCCATTTTCATCTATTGTAATATGTGTAAACTGCACATACCCGTCTTATTTTGGGGTCTCCTCCTCTGAGGCAATGCATGCTTCCCTACATGCTATATCTTGAACTGGCATCCGTGATTCTGTCTTTTTAAATTTAATTTGCTCTTGGTAAAGACAAATTGTGCCCTTTTCATAATTGAAATGACACTGATGCTGACTCAAAAAGTCATTTCCTATCACTAAGTCATGTATTAAATTAGCCATGACCAAAAATGCATGGCCAATAGTCATTTGGCCCCACACTAATTTTAGCCACACTTGCCTTCTCCCTGTTTTCATCTTCCTGCCATCAGCTCCAGTTATGACAATTTGCTTGATTGGCAATGTTGGTATTCCAGGTATTTGCTCTTCCATCTCTGTCAGCCATCTTTTCGACACAAATGACACTTGGCTACCCATATCTAATAATGCATTGCCTTCCACCTTAACAATATTGATCTGCACAATGGGACATGGCTCAAGTGAAACCCCTAGACTGCTTTCATCTGCTTCGATAATTCCTGACATTATTAATTCTGGAGTTGCTTGCTGCACCCCCTGGACTCTGGTAGAAGGAACTGACTAATGGGGTCCCCTGCAGTTTAATGACATTTTGTTCCTGTATGGTTCTTTAATCCTGGTCTGATGATTTGATTCCCATCTTGTAGGTCTGGAATAGATTTGGTCACCAGTCATCATTGTCTGACATCTTGGAGGCTCAATCCAATGCATTTTTTCTGGTGGATCCTTGGGACTTGGTGTAAAATCGATGGTGGTTAGAAAACAAGCCATGTCTTCTATTGTTAGAATTTGGCATCCCATCATCAATTGCTGCACTCTTGCAGGCATGTTTTGCTGAATTATATGGATCTGCTGGGTGTTTGTAAATGGAAAAGCTGTCAGGGATCTAAGGGAGGCTATTTGTCTCAGAAAAAATTGAATGTGGGTTTCCTTCACCACTGACCCATAGGCCTCCTTAAGTATAGCATGATAAATTCCCTCCTGGCATTCCTCACTCCAGAACATTTTCTGTATGGCATATGCATATTGCTCAAAGTTCTGTGGTTTATCACCACAACAGTTCCACCAAGACTTGGCATATCCATGCAAATAATGAATGTCCAAGGCTACTTGGTCAGCTGTTTGGACCTTTTGAAATCGGAAGAGTTCCCTTAAGCTTTCTTAGTGGGCTTTGGGGTTTTCTCCCACTTCTCCCTGAGAAGACTTTACTTCGATAAATTTAGCCAAGCCCATGGGTGTATTGAGTGAATATGTCACTGGCTCATATATATAGTTGGTTCTTCTGCCTTGTATGCTAATTCTAGATCATTCCTGCCTGGGATGACACACTGTTCAGTTCCTCGGTCTGTGTTACTATCCATATTGGTTTTCCTTTCCCCTACTCTAGGAGTACCTCCGACAATATCTGTAGCTCTGCTAAAACCTTGTTCAACATCTGTTCTGCCATGATTATAGGCTTGGGAACCAGTGTCTATATTCTATGCTCTCTATTTTTGCTTCTTTTATTTGTGTGATGTCTCTCTTCAACTCCTGAATGGATTCTGCAATGGCATTTTTTTCTTGGGCTGCTACCTGACTTCTATATGTTCATTTTCCCCTTAATTCAGACATCTCCTCTCTGATCTCTCTCTGTGTATCTTCACATTTCTTAATGGAGGCTGATATCTGTCTCCATTTTGGAGACCTTCTCCCCTAGATTCACTTCTTGATGCTCTGTTTGTACTCTGATGGTCGTAATTTGCTCCTTAATTGCCTCTATTTCCTTGCTATTTTCCTCTTGATTTTTATCTAACTTTTCTGTGAGTTTTACCCAAACTTCTTCGGATTTTAGTTGGCAGGTGATCCTTAAATCCTGCAGTTTTTCACATATTCTATCCTCGAACTGTCTATTTCTTTCTTCCCAATTTTGATCCCTTTCCTCAATCTCCTTTCTATGCTTTTTATCCCTTTCTTCTGCTTTCTGTCTATGCTTCTCACCCATTTTCATTATCTCCCTTTTAATTTGTACAAATATTAAACTCATCTCCAGACATTTACTCTTGACTTCATTTGTTGGACTAGAAGCAGGTTCCTTTGATATAATGACAGCTTCTTCTGTATACACCTATTCTGCGTCATTGTCTGTGCTGCTGCTATCTTCTGTTATTTTTCTCCCAGACCTTAATGTAATCCCTTCTTTTTAATTCCTCACTTCCTCTCCTTCATTCATTATTTCTTTTTTCTCTTCCATATTACTGTTTTATTCTATTTTATTTATCAAAATATATTTTATGAAGCTAAATTAATTTACTTTGACTTTTTTTTATAACATGGCTATTAGATGTACTCCGTAAATGAAAACGACCTGTCCACTTCCCATTCTGTTCCGATACTTGACTCTATTAAATATGCTTATAAATTGATACCTCTATAATTATTTAATTCACTAAGACCCACCTATTTTCAAGTCTGACTACATAAACTTAATAAATGACTAAAATTTACTAAATAAATCAATAAATCAATAAACATAACTCATCCTCAGTCTCTTCTTTCAGCTCCTTTTAAATAGACTTCAGTGGTTCATGATTATAACATAATTCAGTTTACATGTCTGTGTCAGTTTCAAATCTCTAACTTTTGATTTGACCCTACTTTATTCCATTCTCATCCAATCCAATTTATAAAATATTACTTTAAAAAAAAACAGAAAAAAACAAATGGGTTCCCTTTTTTGTTTAAACTTAACATTTCCTTCTCCACCTCTGATGACAAATTTATATGAGGATGACTTATCACTTGTTCAAATCATCCTCGGGTGCCAATCACCAGTAGGTAGGAAAGATTACATAAAATTCATAAAATATTTCATAATAAAAAACTTTAATTTTTACTATGCATATATATATATATAATTGCGTGGAATTGATTGACATGCCTCCTGATTTGTTTACTTTTTTTTTATACCCAGAAAAATATATACTCTACATGAATTACAAATATTTTTGCGATAGGTCAAACAAAACAAACGTGGAAAAAATCTTATACATATACATTATTTAGTGTTATTAAAAAATGACTATATATATTAAATACTATACAGAGTATTGCAGAGTGTAGGAATAATTAACAAAGACCCACAAATGGGCACAAACCTGGGGAAAAAAATACTATGTAATGGCCAAGTTTGTACCTTCGTGTAACAGAATTCAGAGTCCAAGCAAAAAAGACTGAAGCTGACCAGACTAGGATTGTGACATCCTGAGTCTGACCATACTTCAACTCATAAGCCAGTACTCCAAGACTCAAGATCCTATGAATGACCACCTTGAAATTACATGTAGCATACTCCTTTATTCGCGGCCAACATAGGTCAGGGAGAAACAATGAGACTCGTAATTAAAATTACTAATTGATCGCCCCTAACGAATAACTAACTTAAATGGAGACTTTAATAATGCATAGATTCTATAAACATAATATCAATAATGAGAATTGGATTGAATAATGAAACTGAGAGTGGACTAGGTTAATTTACTAAAGTTTTAATTTCTCCAATAATAAGAGTTTTATCCAAAATATATATCACAAATTACATAACATGTGAAAATGCACACAGGCATTTAATGGCTGAAGAGTTTTTAGGTATGCTCTTCCGACAGATTCTTTTATCAGATTAATAAATATTTATTACATTTAAGTAAGATGAATGCAATAGTTATTCATCTTTTGAATTCATAATAGCCATAGATTGCTTTGCTGTGTTGCAATTTGAATACAAATATTCATACGAATTTATATAAGTGGGTAAATGCATGCAGGCATTTAAATAAAGAACATATCACTACGTCATGTCTATAGTGGAACATATGCTGACTCCTCTTAATGTGTGGCTGAATACCAGTAATTAAACTAAACCTTGGTCAACACTTACTGTAGATGTTTCTCATCTGTTTATATTTATTTATTTAGCCTAAAATGGGCTACAATAACTTAGATTGACTGAGCTTTTAAGAGTATCTCAGACAGTAGCTGAAAGAAATGAAATAGGGAGATAGAGTTGGCTGCTATGGATGTACTAATGCACTACAGCACCAGCAATACAATAGTAAAGTTGCTCTGTGGATGGATTGGTAGATCAAGGGTTTCTGCAACCAACGCCGGTACCCTGAAACCGATCATTATGCTGCATGAGAAAGGAACAAATAGTTCAAGAAAGGTGGGGGACTTATGTGCTGACCTGGCCTTAAACTCAGGCTTTGCAACTGCTCTACCCTATGGAGGAAGATGTGCTGGCTTAACTGAGGTTCCATCTTAAAGATGTAAATATACGTGGCAGCAAAATGAAAAAAATATCTAAGTGAATGAATCACATCCACCAAGCAAAGAATTTTATAAAATTTAATATTCTATAGGCAAGAACAATAGCTTATTAGCTTAATCAAATAGAAGCTAACTCTTAGGTAGCATGATAAAATATATGCTATAGATGGGAATAATTACAGATAATCTTTGCTGTTCCAGCTCAATCTAATTTTGTTATTGATCAAATGATAGTACTAAAAGGAGGGAAAGTATATTTGAAGGGGTTTAATAAATAACTTAAATAGCAAATATACTTATAAATATTTATCAAGGTTAGTCTATTTCTTAGTATTTAAAATTAATCTCTCACTAATACAAGCCACATTGCAAAATTTACAATCAAATAATTATCAAAAAAATATTAAATAATAACGAGCGAGTCATTACTATTTTCATAAGAGGGTTTCGAAACAGTGCAGAAATAAAATTATAAATAATTACGTGAAGAAGTTTTAATTAATCTCTTCTTGAAATATTGAAATTTAGTGTTCGCTGTTTCGAAGCATCAGCATATAAAATAAATATAATATAACAAATATTAAAAAGTATGTGATGAAAAAATAACTAGAGACATGACTGCAGTGATATAGTTTAAAGTAGAAAACATTAATTAATTTCTTAAAGAATGAAATTTTAAAAAATGCAAGTGGGTCATTTAAGATTTTAAAACAATAGAAAAAAAAAACTTTAACATTAAAATGTATATTTAGTGGTTAGTTAGCTAACTGGAGTTTAAATTGGTATGAAATTAATATGAAATTACACAGAGCTCTGCAGTTTAAAGTGATTTACCAGTATTAGTAAGTGCTTGAGCTGAAGCTTGGTGAGTTGCAGCATGCTCTTCTTTTACAAGTGGGCTGTAGATATTATAGCAGCATTCTTCTTCTTTTTCAGTTAGACTATAGATATTATAGTGGCATTCTTCTTCTTTTCAGTTAGGCTGTAGATATTATAGACGCCTTCTTGATTATCATGGTGTCGGATGGAAGCGAACCCATCACCTCTCATTATGGAGTGATGGCCAAGACTTCCACACTAGCCGGACATCTCAGTTCAAAACTAAATTTGATTTTTAAATACAAATGCGATTTAAAATGGAGTCTCTTTTCTGTCTGTCTCTCTGTCTATATCTTTTTCTCTGTATCCTTCCCGCTCAAAATATGACCTATTTATATCTTCATCTTATCAGCTCAACACCTTTGAGAATTTTCTTTGCCCTATGATTACATTTTTAATTAATTTTGTTAAACATACAATCTGATTTCAAATATGCTGATAAGTTTCTGAGGTGTTATAACATTTCCTTAAATCTGTTTTAATTAAATTCCAAAAACATGTAATTTTGATTTTAAATATTAATAAATTATTAAAGTATTTCAGTTATAACTTTTATGGTTATTTGTGTAACTATTTTGCTGCAAACAATTTTAATTAGTTAAATCCAAAATAGCTTTAATTTTTCTATCTGGTGCAATTTCATTTAGCCAGATTTTAAAATGACTTTTTAACTTGACCAAAGGTAGATGCGGTTGTTAATTACATACTTGTTTACGACAAAATCTGTTTCTAACCAAACTTTTAATTCTAAGAAAAAAATAACGCTTAATTTTAAAGAAGACTCCTCAGCACATTTGAAAGAAAACCTTTTTAACATTTTTAAATAAACATTTTAAAATATTTTCATCTTTTAACATTTTAAATATATAATACATTTTAATGTTTTAAATCACGACACCCCTATATACATTACAACTATAGGTTGGATTATATATCCACATACGAATTAAAATAATAAATTTATTAATAAATTGAACCCTATCATTATTTATATAATAAAAGCATTTTATTTAAAATAAACATGATACTAGAAATAATATGCTATAATTCTATCGAGCCTATCTAATTATAGCGTTCTTTTGTATGTAATTATATAATGCTGTTCAGACAGCCATGACAGCAAATTGTAGCTTTTTTACATACATTATAGTTTAAATGAGGTTCGAATCTAACACAGACGAGTGGGCTACTAGATTGATGATGAAATGGCAAGGGATTAAGAGGGTCCCATTTCAGTATATGACATATTTATTTATTATAGAGTTTTAAAAATGAGGAAGATATCTCTGGTCAATAAACTTAATATCATTTTAAAAATCAACTTACATTAAAATATAGAGACTGTTTTAGGTTTGCTTTCTAGCTGTTATTCTGAATAACTTAAAATAAAATTAAGAAGTGGCCCATTTTTTTACTGTAAAAAATTATTGAACATCACAACTAGAGAGCAGTTCAATTATTATTTAAAATAGATTTGGTAAATTTTACATGACATTATACTTATTCAATATCAAAATCTTATTTAGTATTACATATCTGACATACAGTACTGTCTCCCAGTGCAGGCTGTAGTAATCAATGGATCAATAAGGTTGTGCATGAAATTCCTATCTTCTAGCAGCCAACTTTTATCTTTTCCATTAACTAGAGAGATATGAGTTCAACATGAAAACAGATATTTTCAATCCAAGCTCATTCACTTGTACAGCCATATAGATCAAAACTTAGTTCAGTATCAATGCATTTGAGTGTATTTAATTCATTAATAATCATAGTCAACATGACTCTGTGGGCAAGAATGATATTAAACTACTAAACATCACATGATCACTCTTTCTATGACTATAAAAACTATTAAAACAGTGATACGATGCACTGTGGCTTCTCCTTTTTTGGAGTCTGAAATCCCTGTCACTATGCACAGAGAAACCTGTTAGTCACCTTCCTTTCCCTTTTCATCCCCATGCCAAGTTTTCTCCCATATTCTTCACTATCCTGCTCCATCCCATTTTCACAATTATAATCTTTGTCAACTCTATGGCCTTTATATCTAAATCCCCCTTATTTTTTTCCAAAACCCAACTTAAAAACCAAGAAACCCACTTTCTGTATAATTACTTTGTTTATATTTATTCTCCCACAATTTCAATATTTGTACCCTTTCTGCTTGTAAGAATTTACATTCAATTAACAGATGTTTAATATTTTCTATGCTTTCCTCATATAATTTGCAGACTATTATGTGTAGATTCCTTTGTTGCTAAAGATCCTGTTTAAACCTTGAACAGTAAACTACTTTCCTTGCTATTATCATAGATTAACTCACACCCAATATTCTGTTTACTTTTATATATATTTAAACTCTTTTTATTCTCCGTAATAGTTCTCCAACTCTTCAACTCCCTATTTTTTTATTAATGCATCTATTCTTCTGTCCCACTTCTTGCCATTATAACACTGAACAATTTTTCTAACACATTCATACCATCTTTTGTATAAGTATACTGTCAAAGATTCTTTACCAAAATCTTCTGCATACCATAATACCTTTGTCAATCATCTTCTTGCATGTCCTTTACTCATAACCCAATTAAATACTATTTTCGCTATTTTCTTATTTGCAATAAATTGTAATCTACCAAACGTTTTCATTTTGCTTTTTGCATCTTTCATATAGAAACTTGACCAAATCATTTCTCCATGAATGGCCTCCTTTGATATCCACAAATCTGCATGTAATGCGACTTCCTACTTCTCTTTGTATTTTTTCTAAGTAATCTAGCACGCCTTTACTAACACATAACACATCATTACCATAAGTTAATTCTGCTACTGACATTCCCTTCCATACAATTCTAGCTTCATCATATTTATATGCAAACAATATTAATTTCTTTATCAGTTTCTTCCTTTTCCTTGTTTCATTTATCAATTTTTTTTCCCATTCATCCAAGAAATTTCTCTGATTACTTAAGACAATTCCCAAATAGTTATGTCTATTCGCCACATTTAGCTTTATATCCCCCATACAAAATCTTTTTCTTCTCTTTCCGCAGTATTTATCAACATTATTTTTGATTTTTCTTCACTAAATTTAATCTCCATCTTTTTACTAACTCTTGTGCATGTTTTCAGCATAACTTCCATATCTTCCCTACTTTCTGTGCGCAAGAAGATATCTGCAAATAAAAGACTTGATAATGTACATATTGCCTTGCCACCTATTAATGGTATCTCTACCCTTCTTCCTAGTTTTCCTATTACTCTCTCCATTTCTCTCAAATATTACAAAAACAAAATAGGTGACATAGGACATCCTTGCCTTAGTCCTATCCCATTTTTAAATTTAACTGATTCTATATCTCCTAACTGATACATACAGTAATTGTTTTCATACAATCTCTGAATAAGATTTATTAAAACTCCATTCATTCCCAAATTTACTAAGCTTACCCATAATCTATTTCTATTTATGCTATCACATGCCTTCTATATATCTATAAAAATCATATATAACTGTCTAACTGTATTACTACTCATATCTATAAGTTGTGTAACTACAAATAAATTTTCTCCTATATGCCTATCCGATTGAAAACCTCCTTCCATTTCTTTCATTATATAATTTTCTTTTCATCCATTTTGTGACGTTTCCAGTCACCATATGTGTTACCACTATCAGTTTATAATTGTTTTAACTTTCTATGATTCTTATGCTTACCTTTAAATAGTAACATTACTTTTGTATTATTCCAACTATCTGGAAATTCTCTCTTCTATGCCATCTTATTAAAACTTGATAATAGATTTAATTTTGCCCTATTTCCTAAATTTCATCATCATCTCTGCTGCCCATCCATCTAAATCTCTTACCTTTCCACCTTTCATTTTTTTCCCTGCCTTATTCATTTTCTGTAAGGCTAATATTTTCATTACTATATGCTTTCATGTTTGTTAATCAGTCCTTTACATCTAACATCTTTTCTATATACATTACATACTCATTTAAGATTATCTCTAATTCTTCTCTAGAGCTACATTCTAATCTCTCATCATCTAGTAATATTATTTCTCTCTCCCTCATTTTTTACTCCCATCTATTCCACTTTTATTAATATCCTCAAACAATTTACTATTTAATTTCATTTATAATTATCTATTTTAGCCACCTTTTTTGTAAATATTTTTCTCATTTAACATTAACATCTTTTTCATTTATTTTGTTTTTAATAGTACACTTTTATTCTCTGCATGTTTTTTCCCTTTCATTTTACACATTTACTAATTCTCACTTTTCTATTACTTTTAATCTTCTGAAATATTCTCATCTAAAAGCCTATTTGCGACCTATTCTACTTTACCACCCCAGGCCTTATATTCATCACCAACAAACTTTCATGATTTTTTCTACTTTATCACATTACTAACCATTTCTATGATAAAGAAATTATGATCACTATTACATACCCTCTCTTCATTATGAAACACTTTAATTTTCCATACTTTATTTATTCTCTCTTTCTCTACTAATATATAATCTACTGTGTGAAATATATTATTTCTAGACTATGTGTATTGTTCCTCATAAATATTTAATAAAATTTCCAATGCTCAAATTCTCTTTCTGACAAATATTCTTCAAAAACTGTCAATTCTTGTTATTTACAAAATTAATTTTTTCAATATGCCCATTCATATCCTCTATAATCATTATTTTCTTCCTCCTTTTTTCCAAAACTATGTATGTTTTTAACTATGCATTCATATATGCTGTCGTTTCATTCCATTATTGTTTGACTATCTGCAATGGACATATAGTCACCATTCTTTTCTTTCTAACCTTATCTCAAACTATAAATGTTCTTGACAACAGTATTTAAATAGTGTTTTTGGCATAAGTCCTATATCACCACTCATTTTTCATTTTCTTTTCTATTTATAGCCTGTTATATCACATCTTTCAGTATAGGTTCTTCTTCTCTTAGATTTTCTGTTCTTCTACCATCTTGCATATTCAACTAATTTTAAAAATTTATTTTTTCTTAACTACTTTGTATATTCTGTTGACTCTTTCTTCTCCATTACATTTGTAAGTAACATGCTGACCATTAATTTTACAGAACCTTTCCCCATCCACATCTACATTTATATCCAAATCAGCTATCCTTGGGGATATTGTATGAATAGAGACTAGATAGAGACTTTATGCAAAAGCTTTTTTGAATCCATTGACTACTATGACTTGCACAGAGTTTGCCACTGTTTTAACAGCTTGCATAGCACAAGAAATGGTGTTCCTGCGATGTTTAATGGTTAAATAATATTTCTGCCCATAAGATTGTGGTGACTATGAGTATTAAAGATTCATATACACCAACTTATATTGTTGGAGCTGTGTTCATATCTATATGACTATACAAGCTAATTTATTTTGAATTAAAACATGGTATTTTCATCTTGGGTTTTTAACTTTATAATTAACAAAAATGTAAAGATGATTACTGGAGGGGTGCCTTAGATCCCGAGATTTAGGTACATTGCTCTCAGATCCATGAACTCACTGATGAAAGCTACAAATTAGAAACTAGTCTGGGGATATTAAATGAGCAGGCATTAGATAAGGATTTTGTGCACAAACCTTCTTGTATCCATTGATTACTATTGCTTGCACTGGCACTACTGTATGGAGAGTTAGTTACTGCAAAAAGTTACTAAAAATTTCAGCTAATGGGCAGTTTAATTATTATTTAAAATATAGTTGGTAAATTTCATGACATGATATTTATTCAATATTAGAATATTATTTATATTTTTTATTATTAGATATGCGATGTGTTTATTTATTATAGAGTTTTAGAAATGAGTGGGATATCTTTGCTATATAAACTTATCACCAGTTATTTAAAAATCAATTTACATTAAAATATGTAGGCTGATATAAGTTTGCTCTTTGGCTGTTATTGTTTTGAATAACTCTAAATAAAAGTGTCATATCTCACCTTGCTGTGAGAAGTGGACTAGCCCAAATTCTTTCTTATCTGATCAGATTGAGCATTCACTGCTGCTAACCAATTGGTAATCAGATAAGAAAAACACAGCCAATGGTAGTACTAACCAATAGGCAGTGATGTTCTCAGATTCTAATGGCTGTCAGTAAAGTTGAAGATCTGGTAATAAATAGTCAACCTTTTATGACATAAGCAGAGAACATCAATCTAACCTAAACGATTAAACACACTCTCATTTGAAACTGCTGATAACAGTGCACATTTCTATTATAGTTATTACACTATAAGTCTACCACAGTGAAGTAAGTCTACAATAGGACTGGAAGCTGCAAAGACTAGGGCTGTATCAAGGCGGCTGTCTATTACAGCTGGAAGAGTTTCTACTAAAACTCATTAGGCAAATGATTGTATACAGCTGGAAGTGAGTCTGGTCATTGAGGCATGACCAGCCCAGTATTACTATAAGTTTATATATGTGATATTATATTTATTAATTGTATAATATGTATATATATATGTTACTAATAAATTATACTAATTAATTTTTGAGTGTCCATATTTTTTATAATTGTCAGTTTGAGACTACAATTCAGACATAACACAACACAATAGGCACAGTCTGACAAAAGAAATATTTTTTTCCATGACTGGGAAAATAGAGTAAATACTTGAGTGTGCAGTTAAAGACATTCGTTGTATATACCATACAGTGATAAAGCCAACAGAATTGGCAGTCAGACAAAAGTGTTTAATTTTTTTCCCATGGCTGAAAAAATTTAAGCTAATAGTTTGGTAAAAAGAAATATTTTTCCTATAACTAGAAAAATAAAGTAAATACACAAGTGCAGCGAAAGACATTCATCGTATTTACAATAGCAATTATTAAAATCACTTAGATCTACTTAAATAAAAAATCAGATCAACAGATCTGAAAAAAATACTGCAAACGTTATAGGTGTGTCAATTGAAGGCTTAAATCAATCATGAGAGCTCTACTTATAACAAACTGATAGAAGCTCACCCTAGTGGAATGTTAGCTTTGTCACTACTGATTTTTGATCAATTACAAACTGTAGAGAAATAAAACAATGACAAATTTTACTGGCCTATGGAAGCTTTTGACCCAGCCCACCCTGAGGGCTGGTCAAGCTATAAAGTGTAATTTATATTTTACCTACAGGCTAACCATATCAAGAATCCTGAAGTAAAATTAGTCACATTAATGACCATAATAGGTCCACAAACTTACACAATTTTGAAATCTCAATCTATGTTAGAAACTCGGGCTGGCCAAGATTTTGATAAAACGTTAGCAAGTCTCACAGATTATTTTTCCCCAAAATTTCTGCCAATAATACAGAGATATTATTTTAATCTCTGAATCCAAGAGCAGGGGGAAAAGCCAGAGAGTTTGCAACAAGAATCTGAATATTGGCATTAAAGTGCGAATTCAGAGATTTTCTGAATGAAGCACATCATGATCATTTTATTTGTGATATAAATGATCACAACTTAAGACTAAAATTGCTAATTATACCAGATTTAGATTTGGAATCATAGCTCAAGCAATAGTAGTAGAATCTATAGCTAGTAAGACAAAACCACTAAAAAAATTTATTAATTAGGATGTGCAAAAAATCGAGCTAAACACTGGGTAGGTCAGACACTCAGTCAGCTCAGATAATTCAGCATCAATTAGAATAAAGTGTCCCTATAGATGTGATGAACACTTAAATAATGTTCACACTGCTATACTACATGTACATTTTGCAAGTAAGTCAGACATATAAAAGCTAGTTGTCTGAAATTAAAAAGACAGATAGATGATATGAGAAATGGAAAAACCCATTCCAAAAAATAGTCAAGTCAATTATAAAAAAAATAAACAAGCTGTTTGTATAAATCATATAAAAGACAATCAATCTGGATTTAAACACAGGATTATAATTAATGGTACATCAGTTATAATGGAACTGGACACAGGATCTGAATAATGATAATAAGAATAATGAAAATAAACTGCATCCTAGCAGCCAGTCCATCATAGACTATCAGGGCAATAAAATAAATCTGTTGGGTCAAGCAGCAGTTGAAATTACTGTGCCTAACAGGACTGTATATCTTCACTGGTGATCGCATCAGGTGATCATAGTAACTTATTAGTCTGTAACTGGTTCAATCATTTAGGCTTTTCAGTGTCAAAATGAACCAGGTTACAACACTGAACAGTAAAACAGTGACTGTAAGGACCACTAATGATCCTGGATTCCAAAAGTTACAAAAATGGATCCAACAGGATTTTCCAAATAAAAACCAGATGAGTTGCATTCAGTCTACTGAACACAAAGTCTGAATGTCTCAACTGAACATGGCTGTATTATTTAGAAATCAAGAGTTGTGATTTTCTCAGGTGAACATTTCCAGATGCTCAGTCTGTTACATAATGGGCATTTGTGGATTGTCTAAAGGAAGATGCTGGCAAGATCATACATGTGGTGGTCTACTTTATATGCTGATATTGAGGCCAAAGTGCATCACTGGTGACAGTGCAAAATGAATCAAAAGTTGCCAACAAAAAAAAAACAGCTCAGTGGCTTAAACCTGAAAGGCTCTGGTCTAGACTCCATGTGGATCATGTAGACCCCTGAAAAGACAAACTGCTATTGGTAGTAGTTGACTCATATTCCAAGATAAGGTTGTGGAAGGCCCATCACTTCAGTCCACAACAACAGTAGCATGGTCTACCTAAAACAATAGGGTCAGATGATTGCACAGCATTTACAGCAAGTGCATTCAAAAACTTTTGCACTAACAATGGCATCCCACCATTTTATTCAGAAAGCAATGGCCAGGCAGAGAGACTAGTTCAAGAAGCAAAAAAGCTGCTAACAAACATGGATACAGGAAGCTAAAACACTAGGATTGCCAGAACACTGCTAGAATAGCACTTCACAGTACAGCAACAGGAAAGACTCCAGCAGAACTGCTATTCAATAGACAAGCACAAAACAACCTGTCAGCTCTGAAACCTTATTCCAAACATGAACAAAAAAATAGCAAAATAAAAGGGCAAATAGATGAGTGGTGATTACACAACTGAAAGGACTCTATACTGTAGTAGTTCAATCAGAAGATGGTTATCAATATTATTGCCTCCTAAACCAACTGAGACTGAATCATACACATCCAGGGACAAGCACATCAAACAAAGATGATGACCATCAAACTGAAGACAGCAACAACCCAGACAAACATCTAGGAACAAGACCATAAAGCAAGGATGATAATGAACAAGACAAGAACAGTAATAAACCTGAGAAACCAACAAAGTGGATGACATGTTGTCCAGTTCATCTATATGACTACATTCTCCAGGGCTAATTTTAGTCAGGAGAAGAGATGTCATATCTTATCTTGCCACCACAAGTGGATTAATACAGATTCCTTCCTTATCTTATTGGATTGAGCATTCACTGCTGCTAATCAATGTATAAACAGATACCTAAAACACAGCAATGGTTAGTATTGATCAATAGACAGTGATGTTCTCAGAATCTGATGACTGCCAGAAAGGATGGGGATCTGATAATAAATAGTCAGCCTTTTATGATGTAAGTAGAGGATGTCAGTCTAACCTAAATAACTGAATGCATTCTCATTTGAAATGGGTGCTAACAACAAATATTTCTATTATAGTCATTATGCTATAAGTCTACCACAGTGAGGAAAGTCCATGGGGACTGGAAGCTGCAAAGGCTAGGGATGACTTGAGACAAGCTGTCTATTACATCTGGAAAAGTCTTGGCTAAAATTCATGAGCCAAGCTATTATGTACTGCTGGAAGTGAGTTCAGTCATTCAGGCATGACCAGCCCAGTTTTACTAATTTGTCATATTGTATTTGTTAATTGTATAATATGTATATATATTTTTTACTAATTTAATTATACTAATTAACTTATGAGTGTTCATTTTTTTTTATAACTGTTGGTTTGAGTCTGCAATTCAGACCAATCACAACAAAAATGGATCTAAAATACAGTAAGAAGTGGTTCATTTTTTTACTATAAAAAGTTATTGAATATGGAAGTTAGAGAGTAGTTCAATTATTATTTAAAATAAACTTGGTAAAATTCACATTACATTATATTTATATATAAATTTTATTCATTGTTTTCATTAATACAGTACATGTGAATCTTTAAAAGTTAACCGAAAAAATGCAGAGCATAGTTTTAGTTAATGAAAACATGTTTGTTACTTTAGTAGTGAAGAAACAACTAATTGTGTTGAACAATGCATTCAATTAGCCAAGGCAGGCCCAATAATTCCTTATTGATTTTACCCCTATTTACTTCCTTCCCTACATCTTAGACTAATTAATCAATTCAATTCTTAAAAATACTAGATCGAAATAGATAAAAACTCAAAATATTCAGGTAGAGGTTTTGCTGCAGAAAATGTTGTTGGAGGCCTAATCCAGGGATTGAACCCTATAATGTGTAAACCAGTAAACTAAAAATTTATGGAGGCCATTACAATCTAAATTATAAGATATAGTGTTTGCAAGTAAATACATCATTAAAAACCAATCATCACCTAGACAATCCCAATATCAATCAACAATTTCAAACTGTTGTCAAGGCAACCTCTTATTTATCATACACATATTGTAATTTTTATATCAGATTATATGTATATTGACTTTATAAATATTGTATATTTATTAGACCATGTTATAATAATTAAAATATAGCTTTGTCTACTCTTGTATAATTTGCATAATTCTATAATATCTGTTTAATTACCTTTGTCTGGTCATACTCAAAAGTGCAAAAGCAACTATTGTGTTTGGTCGGAATTGCAAACTCAAACAGACAGTTATAAAAAATATGAACACTCAAAAGTTAATTAATATAATTTATTAGTAACAAATATATATATTGTAATGTAATGTGCTGTTTTCTATATATATTTTACGCATATATGTAGTCTTGTATAATTGCATGCATGTATATATAACGGTACACGTATATGCGTAATTGTTTAAAAAATATTTATTCTTAAATTATTCCATTTGATTGCCCAGCATATTTGTGAGCATCAATTTATGACCTCAAGTGCCAATCCTATATTTCTATAAGAATTATGCTGGGAGAACTGGAATACCAATATGGAAATTCCCCTGGACTAGCTCTGCTCAGGGCTGGTGGTAAAATTTACCGGCAGTAGATCTAACCCTCTCTTTTTTTTTATTTAAAAAAAAAAACTCACAACACAAAAAAAAACCATTCATTTTAAACATATTTATTAGTAATGATATTTGCGTATCTGTCAAAAAAAAAATTATTATTTACATAAGTTAAATTAATGTCTCATTCTTTTTTTTTTTTTCAAAGATTCATATCAATTCATATCAGTTTCCCCTTTGTTGGTTTGCTCTTTTCTCTCTTTACCAAAACCCTCCACACATAAATATGCTATAATATGTATTTTGCACCGAAGAATTAATTATGGATTAATTTATACACTAATAAATCCCGTAGAAAATAATTTTGAACTCTCTGTGCCAGAGAAAAGAAATTTTAAGTTCACAATTGTCAAATAACAGTTTTCTTAATTTCGTGGAGTAAGCTTACTAAGAGTTACATATATATGCAAATAGAGTAAAAAAGTACCTGCATTTCCCCAGGGAATTGATCGAATTCACCTGGTGAAAAAGAAATCTCTGGTCCTTTGTCGGTGAACGGACTTTTTTGAAGTTTGGATTCCATGGTTGAATTCTATTTATTTATTTATTTTACATCTTATGACGATCCAACATTGTTACTTACTTTCAAAATATTTATTAAACAAGTACAATGTTTACAGTGACAAATATGTATACATGGTAAATTAAAAGGAAAGCTAGAATTACAAACATAAATAAGAATTACATGATTATAAATATGAGATAGTATTATTCTGGATAAAAGGGAAACCCGAATACCTGGTCTACTGTTAACACGCAAGTAGGCCAATTAATCTCACCCACCTCACCTAGACAAATTGCCTCACACTACCAAGAGACTTAGTCAATCTAGAGTTTGGTTAAATCACCATTGGCAAAATCACTACAAATATGAAGGCTTAGGTATTTATGCTAAATCTGATGTGTTCAGTTAAATATTATCCATTTTGAAAATATTAAAGATCTGAACTTCTGATTATTAATCAAACAACTTTCAGCAATAACTTAAACAGAAGAAACAAAGCGTTTTACCAGCAATCATTCTTACAATGCAATCAGAGTCCATGTTTCCTGAATAACACTTTTGGAGCTAGGAGCATGTCATGATTTTTAAATTTTATAAGTTTATTCAGAAAGAATTTTCCCTCATGAATTGCACCGGTATTGAAAACCATTTTACAATGAGTAGACCAGAATGCATAGTTGATAAATAATGACAACCTAATAGTAGGGATGGATCTTGTCCTAATACTGTCCTTAAGAGATGTAACAAGGTAAAAATTCACTTTAAGGTTATCAGCAATAATCCTTCTAGACCTCCAGAGTCCATGGCACGAGTACACCAGATGGTCAAATGTTTCATCATGAGTCTGGGAGAGGGGGAAATTTGGGTCAATTTTGTTGATGCCTCGCCTATGAAAGAGAAACCAATTGAGGCAATTTTCCAGGCTTGATGTCCTTTCTCCGATATTGGCAGCTGCTATACATTCAAAGGAAGGATTCGAACACCTCGCACCTTGAAGCTTCTATCCCAGCCTGACCATATTTTATCAATATATAATCTGATTTCTGTATTCTTATTTCTGTATATCAGTCTAACGTCTGCTTTCTTCCACTCTCAAACTTATAATAATCCTTAATTCTTTTTTTTTTAATTATCGAATTTATCTTTCTTTTCATTCATTTTCAATTATATTTCCATTCACATTCCGTATGCCTTTGTTGGAATGCACCACAAAAGCTTTTTACACCTATTTCTTTCCAAGTAATATTTAATTAGCATTAGACATTCCACGATTTTTATAATAATTATTTCCATTGTTCTGCAAAATCAGTCTTCCAGCTTGACATTTATAGTTCTTTTGTTGACTTAATATGTATATATTTAAAAAGTTTATCAAACAAAATGTTTCCTTCTTATTTTTATTTCATGAATTTTTTATTTTTAATGGTTCAAACACATACACACATATACATAGCGATGTGTATAGCTGGGTTTGGCAAAAGAAAGAAAAAAAATCAGAGCAAATGTATATCCCCCCATACCTCTTTTATGAGTTCTTTTTTATTATTATTAAAATAACTAAATAAATCCAATCTGACTACGCAAATGACCGTTGATTATACATCAACTAGTAAATATTAGTTTTGTTAGTAAAGTAATATATATATTTTTAATAATGCAGTGGTGACTTATGTCCACCAAATATATGGACACTATGGGGTGTGGAAAACTGAAAAGTGGCTCAAACAGTGGTTTTATTGGTCAAGCATGCCTGACCAATAAAACCACTGTTTGAGCCACTTTTCAGTTTTCCACACCTCATAGTGTCCATATATTTGGTGGAAATAAGTCACCACATGCCTGACCAATAAAACCACTGTTTGAGCCACTTTTCAGTTTTCCACACCCCATAGTGTCCATATATTTGGTGGACATAAGTTACCACGCATTCCATATTTTCTGGGGTATTACATGTCTCCAACTTTCTGGTCCCCTTTTTGTATTGGAGAACAGCTTGGTCAAGTTTGTATCAGTTGATCCAACTTCTGGACTCATCATTGTTTTTTTTTTGTATTCCCTTCCAGTTGTGCAATTATTTGACTTAACTGGGCATCCTCCCTTTGACACTGGGCTAATCTCTTAAGATCATTCTCTACCCCCTCATTAATCCTTAAGCTTATTCCAGCCACATATAAATTTTCAGTTTAAGATGACATGATGACAAACGCACTGGGTTATAGCTAAGAGCATCAGCTACAATGTTATCTGACCTCTTACAATGCTTTACCACATAATTATACTCTTGGAGATATAGGCTCCACCGCACTAACCGACTATTTGTCAGATAAATATGGTTAATAAATTCTAAACTCTTATGATCTGTAACTGCAATTGTTTTTGATCCCAACAACAATGTGCGGAGTTTTTGAAATGACCAAACAATGGCTAAAGCCCCCTTTTCTGTGGCAGTGTAATGATGCTCAGGACCCTTGATCAGCCTACTTAAGAAATACAGCACTTACACCTGACCAACCTCTTGAATCTGTGATACTGTTGCTCCCAGCCCATACCTGCTACTGTCAGTCTGCACTATAAAGGGTTTCTCAAAATTGGGAAAAGCCAGCATTACATGTTTCATGAACTCTTGCTTCACCCTCTCAAATGCCTGGCTTTGCTTTTCACCTCACTCCTACACTACATCTTTTCTCAGTAATCTAATTAGTGGTTCCATATGTTGAGAAAACTGCTCCTGAAAACGGTTGTAGAAGTTACACATACCCAAAAAGAATTGTATCTGCTTCTTGGACCTAGGTGCTAGGAAACCTTCAATGGCTGAGATTTTATCTGGGTGTGGCCAGACACCCTGCGATCCTATAAGGTGACCCAAAAATGTAACTTCCTCTTGAAAGAGCACATTTTTCTTCAGGTTTACCTTGATCCCTTTATTCCAACATTCCCTTAAAACATTTCCACATCTTTGGTATGTTCTTTCACAGTAGTTGATGCCACCAATACATCATCCACATACATTATGACTATTTTCTTGATGTCATCAGATAATACCCAATCTAAACATCGCAGTAAACCAGCCCCACTGTTAATCAGGCTGAATGGCATACGGTTGAACTGATATGAGCAGCCATCATACCTAAAGGCAGTATACTTACAATCTTCTGGGTGCAGCCCTATCTGCCAATAGCTTGCTGTCAGATCGAAAAAAAAATTTTCCTTTAAATCTACCAAGTAATTCTTGCATGGGTGGTGTGATATGTTACAATCTAGGACTGTGATTTTATTCAACTGCCTCGCATCGAGACATAACCGTATGGAATTATCCTTTTTCTTGATGATGACTATCAGGTTACAATAAGCCAAAAAGCATTTTGATATAATACCCATTCCAACATTTGATCTATCTGCTCCTTCACCTGCTCCCTATATTGATGAAAATTGGGTATGATTTTGCTTAAATGGTGTGTTTCATTTACTTGAAACCTTTGTTTGAACCCTAAGATCACACCTGACCTGTCTGAAAATACCTGATTGTATTCCTTCAGTATCTTTCTTAGTATTTCCTTACCTTCTCCCCCAGCTATCTTCACTTGGTCTATTTTTTCCATTATCAAATCATCATTGTGTTCATCGACAACTTTCACAGCACCTATTGAACTATCCATGCTACCCATTATAAATCCAACCACCTCCCCGTTACACATGGCTTGTCTACTTTCATAGTTCAACTTGCATTTATATTTGTATAAAAAGTATGTTTCTAATAAGACATCACAATTCAAATTTTTCATGATTAGGAATACAAGGGGGCAACTTACTCCATGAATTTTGACATCCAGCCATATTTGTTTGGATTCAACCTTGGCTTTTCTGTTGTTGGCCATCACCACTTGTACAGCTTTTAATGGTAGAACAGGTATATTTGGTTGTTCTCTGGTGAGTTTATAATACAATCTTTCTGTTATTACAAAGACCTGACTCCCTGAATCAATAAGCGCTTCTACTTTTGTCTGTCCTGCTGTTATCTGTATTTTCGGACATGTTTGGCATGCATAACTCAGGATGCGATTCTCCTACGAACAAATTAGGTTGGTTGCTGTCTGAATATTATGTCTCTTTCTTAGTATACTTCCCTTATTCTCAAATCTGTCTCATTTCCATACTTATTTCTATTTGACCCAATATATTGTCTATTTCTTTAGATGGGTTGTCTCCATCTTCCTCTAGCATCAATCTTATTCTTATTGGCAAGTTTCAGCAGTCCATCTTTACAATATGTTTCTCTGACAAATTACATGCTTCTAATGTCCTGAATGTGGCTACTTGATGCCTAAAAAATGCACATATCCCTCTGGTCCATCCTCTTGAAACTTCTCTCTTATCAATTGGGATCTAATGTTATCCTGCCTTTCTTCACTCCAGAAAGCTCTCTCCAGGGCTGACTTGTAATTAAAAAATGTCTGCAGTTGGTGTAGCAATGAGTTCCACCAATTCATGGCCTGCCCTTCTAGGTGGTAAGATGCTATTATCATTTTAACCTTGTCTGGTGTTCCATAACTCACAAAGTATCTTTGCAGACTCCTAAGGTGCTCTACTGGCATCTCTTCCTTCTTCCCTCCATATACTTTTATTCTTATCAACTCCAACCTCTTTATGTGATGTATATAAATTTTTTTCTACGTGCTAGGTTTCGAAACCCCAAACCCCCAAAGCACAGTGCTGCCTCCTTCCCGCACATTCTTATGCCTTCAATATTTCTTAAGTATATATATTTATAATTCTACCATGGACTGATCAATATTTCACTCTGTTATTTCGACTTACTCTTGTTTTCCACTTCTATAAAACCTCGTTTTGGAAAACTAGTACAGATAGACTATTATTATTTCAAAACCTTCGTTTCAAAGTTAGTTTCAAATTCAGAAATTGTCAAAATGATTATAAAAGCAAAAAGTGAAACATATATTAAAATCATAGCTACTGTGTGGGTGTAAATTAAATGTAATTCATTACTCGAATTTCTTTTAAAACAACATTAATGTGATATATATATATATAAATTATTTTTATCTAGTTATGACATTTTATAGTAATAAGTGACAGAAATTCAAATAATTATTTTGTATCTAATTAAAATGGATTAATTATAAAGGTTAACCACTTGAAAACTAGTTTATTTTTTTCCCTTAAAATATCTGTATTACTTTTTTGTTTTTCAAAAAAAAAATCAATCGCGAACAAAAGAAAAAAATTTACATTCGTTATTTATAAAAAAAAATCCATAACAAACTGAAAGTTCTTTAAAAACCATTTGAACCTAAACTGATTTCTTTATGAAATGCTTTTACATTCTGCACTCAGTTAGTATTTTTAATATAGCCTAAAAGTTTTTTTTATTCTTATAAACTTAATATTTACTACATCCAACTCTGCCAATATAATATAACCTCCGTTTTCCTAATTTTTTTCCTTTAGCTAAACAATAATGATCTGACAAAACTGATATGTATATATTTATTTATTTCACCCCCAAAAAAATTCATGTTAATTTTTTTTATATTTTTCTTTCCCTCATTGACCTACTTCTCTTCGAGGCCCTTTCGTTTGGTCGCCATTGTAATGTGATGTGCCATTTTCCATATATATTTTATGCATACATGTAGTCTTGTACGATTGCATGTATGTATATATAACAATACACGTATATGTGTAATTGTTTAAAAAATATTTATTCTTAAATTATTCCATTTTATCGTCCAGCATATTTATGAGCATCAATTTATGACCTCAAGTGCCAATCCTATATTTCTATAAGAATTATGCTGGAAGAACTGGAATACCAATATGGAAATGCCCCTGGACTAGCTCTGCTCAGGCTGGTGGTAAAATTTACTGGCAGTAGATCCAACCTTCTTTTTTTTTTTTCTATTTTAAAAAAAAACTCACAACACAAAAAAAAACATTCATTTTAAACATATTTATTAGTAATGATATTTGCATATCTGTCAAAAAAAATATATTATTTACATAAGTTAAATTAATGTCTCTTTCCTTTTTTTTTCAAAGATTCATATCAGTTTCCCCTTTGTTGGTTTGCTCTTTTCTCTCTTTATCAACCCCCCCCACACACACAAATATGCTATAATAAGTATTTTGCACCGAAGATTTAATTATGGATTAATTTATACACTAATAAATCCCGTAGGAAATAATTTTGAACTCTCCATGCACTAGAAAAGAAATTTTAAGTTCACAATTGTCAAATAACAGTTTTCTCAATTTCGTGGAGTAAGCTTACTAAGAGTTACATATATATGCAAATAGAGAAAAAAAAGTACCTGCATTTCCCTGGGGAATTGATCAAATTCACTTGGTGAAAAAAAAATCTCCGGTCCTTTGTCGATGAACGGACTTTTTTGAAGTTCAGATTCCATGGCTGAATTCTATTTATTTATTTATTTTACATCTTATGACAATCCAACATTTTTACTTATTGAGGCAATTTTCCAGGCTTGACGTCCCTTCTCCGATATTGGCAGCTGCTATACATTCAGGGGAAGGATTCGAACACCTCGCACGTTGAAGCTTCTACCCCAGCCTGACCATATTTTATCAATATATAATCTGATTTCTATATTCTTATTTCTGTATATCAGTCTAACGTCTGCTTCCTTCCACTCTCAAACTTATAATAATCCTTAATTCTTTTTTTTTAATTATCGAATTTATCTTTCTTTTCATTCATTTTCAATTATATTTCTATTCACATTCTGTATGCCTTTGTTGGAATGTACCACAAAAGCTTTTTATACCTATTTCTTTCCAAGTAATATTTAATTAGCATTAGACATTCCATGATTTTTATAATAATTACTTCCATTGTTCTGCAAAATCAGTCTTCCATCTTCACATTTATAGTTCTTTTGTTGACTTAATATGTATATATTTAAAAAGTTTATCAAACAAAATGTTTCCTTTTTATTTTTATTTCATGAATTTTTTATTTTTAATGGTTCAAATGCACACACACATATACATAGCAATGTGTATAGCCGGGTTTGGCAAAAGAAAGAAAAAAATCAGAGCAAATGTATAACCCCCCACACCTCTTTTATGAGTTCTTTTTTTTTTATTATTAAAATAACTAAATCAATCCAATCTGACCATGGAAATGACCATTGATTGTACATCAACTGGTAAATATTAGTTTTGTTAGTAAAGTAATGCATATATGTATAACCCCCCCATACCTCTTTTATGAGTTCTTTTTTTTTTATTATTAAAATAACTAAATCAATCCAATCTGACCATGGAAATGACCATTGATTGTACATCAACTGGTAAATATTAGTTTTGTTAGTAAAGTAATGCATATATTTTTAATAATGCGTCAGTATTAAGATATATATATATATTTATAATGCGTTAAGTATACAAATCCGTATTTGTCTAATTATCGTAACAGGGTTTGATTATGCCTGCCCTGTTGCAATATAATATATATATATCTGTCAGGGGTTCCTGACAGAGATATTTTAAGTGCTGGCTCTGGCTAAGCATTTATCATAAAGCTTGTAGAGGAATTGGCAATCCTCACTGTTTATAACTTTCAAGCTTAAGAGATAGGGTCATGTGATCTATGAATTGACCTATGACTCTTATTTTGACTATTTATAGTCTCTGCCAAGTCTTATGAAATTTTATATTGCTATGACTACTAATATATGGTATGGCTGAAGATCTATCAGCCCCATATAGCTATTTGAGTTGGATAGCTGGGTTTGAAGACATATAGATGTCTGAAAATTTCAGATTTTCCACTCAATGATAACTTTTAGCTAAGTGCTTAGCTTTGGGTTGGTATTTTTAGATCTAGTGTCTGAACCTACCCTGACACCTCTCTGAGGAGTGCCAAAGCACAAAACCATGGTCAGGGGTTTGGGGAGGGGTTCCTGACAGAGATATTTTAAGTGCTGGCTATGGCTAAGCATTTATCATAAAGCTTGTAGAGGAATTAGCAATCTTCACTGTTTATATATATATATAATACAATTAATAAATATAATATCACATATATAAACTTATAGTAATACTGGGCTGGTCATGCCCCAATGGCCAGACTCACTTTCAGCTGTATTTAATAGCTTGCCTAATGAGTTTTAGTAGAAACTCTTCCAGCTGTAGTAGACAGCTTGCATTGAGACAGCCCTCATCTTTGCAGCTTTCAGTCCTATCATGGACTTGCCTCACTGTGGTAGACTTATAGTGTAATGTCTGTAATAGAAATGTGGAGTTGGCAGCAGTTTAAAATGAGAATGCATTCAGTCATTTAGGTTAGATTGACATTCTCTGCTTGTGTCATAAAAGGCTGACTATTTATTATCAGATTCCCAACCTTACTGGAAACCATCATATTCTGAGAGAATCACTGCCTATTGGTCAATACTAACCATTGGCTGTGTTTTATGTATCTTTATGCATTGGTTCAATCTGATCAGATAAGAAAGGAATTTGGGATAGTTCCTTTCTGATGGCAAGGTGAGATATGACATTCTTCTCCTGGCAAAATTAGCCCTGGAGAATATAGTCTTATAGATGAGCTGGACATGTTGTGCACTTTGTTGGTTTCTCAGGTTTATTGCTTTTCTTGTCTTGTTCATCATCATCCTTGCTTGATGGTTTTGTCCCTGGATCTCATCTGGGTTGTTGCTGTCTTCAGTTTTGTGGTGATCATCTTCATTTGATGTACTTGTCCCTGAATGTTTGTTTGGTTTGCAACTGTCTTCAGTTTCTGTATGATTCAGTCTTAGTTGGTTTAGGTGGTGATAATGTTGATAACCATCTGCTGTTTGAACTACTATGTATAGCATTCTTTCAGTTGTATAACTACTGCTAGGATCCATTTTGTGGATCCATCGTTTATTCTGCAAAGCATGTGAGTACCTATTTGCACTTTTATTTTGCTATTTTCTTTTTGCTCATGTTTGCAATCAGGTTTCAGAGTTGACAGGTTGGTTCACACTTGTCTATTGTATAGCAGTTCTGCTGAACTCTTTCTTGTTGCTGTACTTGGTGTGAAATGCTGTGCTACAAGTGTCCAGTAATCTTTGTGTTTCAGCTTTCTGTATCTATCTTTGTTGTCAGCTTTTTTTGCTTCTTGAACTATTCTCTCTAGCTGGACATTGCTTTCTGGATGAAAAGGTGAGCTGTACACTAGTTTAATGCCATTATTAGAGCAAAAGGTTTTGAATGCACTTGTTTTAAATGTTCCATTATCTGACACTATTGTTTAGGTAGGCCATTTGCTTCAAATTGCCTCCTATGAGCTTTTATTGTTGTTGTGGACTGAAGTGATGGGGACTTCCATCATCTTCATCCATTTGAAGTATGAGTCAACTATTAATAGCAGTTTGCATTTCCATGGGCTTCCATGGTCCACATGAAGTTTAGACCAGGGCCATTTAGGTGTATACCACTGAGCTGTTTTGTCTTTTACTGGCATGTTTTGATTCATTTTGCATTGCCAGCACTTTGGCTTCAATATCAGAATTTAAGGTAGGCCACCACACATATGATCTTTCCAGCATTTTCATTCGGACAAGCCTCAGATGCCCATTATGTAACAGAATGAGCTCCTGGGAATATCCAGCTGGGGTAATCATAACACTGAATATCCAAATAATACAGCCATGTGCAGTTGAGAGGCTCAGCTTTCATGTCAAGTAGGCTGAATGCAACTCTTCTGGTTTTTTATTTGGCCAACCCTGTTGGATTCATTTTTGTACCTTTTTGAATTCATGATCATCCATGGCTCATACAGCCATTGTATTACTTTCAGTGGTGTATTTGTTTTCAAGTCAATCACGTTAATCGATTGACTTGATGTTGTTAGATTGTTTTCAGCTCTGCAGGCAATCAGCTTAATGCATCAACATGCAGAATGTTTTGTGTCTATGTACTGCAGTGCAAAATTATAGCCTGACAAAAAATTAAAACACCACAGCATTCATGTTGAGGCATGCTGAAGGATTCCCTTATCAGGTGCAAATATTCCCAAAAGGGGTTTATGATCTGTTTATAGGATGAACAATCTCCCATATAGATATTCGTGAAATTTTTTAATGCCATTGATTAATGCTAGGACCTCTATCAATTTGTGCAGTTTTTTAGCCTTTAAGAGCCAGTTTGATGCAAAGGTAATAGGGCTGTGTGTCCTATTATTATTCCTATGAGACTACACTGCCCCCGTTCTGAATAGTGATGCATCACAATAGTAATAGCATTTTTCTGGGTTGAAATGTGTCAACACTGCTGTTTCTTATATTAGATTTTTTATCTTATTGAAGGATTTATCATGCTCACTGTCTTACTTCCAGACTGCATTTTCATCCAGTAGTCTGTATTATAGTTCAGCAGTTTCAGTTTTATGATATAAAAACTTCATAATAATTTATGAGCCCTAAGAAGGAATGAAGTTCTTAGAGCTGACTGTCAGACTGACCCAGTGCTTAGCTTGATTTTTTTTGCACATTATAATTAATAATTTTTTTAAATGGCTTTGTCTCACTAACTATAGATTTTTCTAGTATTGCTTGGGCAAAGTTGATTCAAAATCTAAATTATTAAAAATTTTAGGCTTAAGTTATGATCATTTGTACCACAAATAAAATGATCATGAAGTGCTTGCTTCATTCATGAAATTTTTGAAATTAGCACTTTAATGCCAATGTTCAGATTCTTGTTATGAACTCTCTGCCCCCTCTGCTCTTGGATTCAGAGATTGAAATAATACCTCTGCTTTATTGTCAGAGGTTTTGGGAAAAATCTGTGAGAATCGCTAATGTTTAGTCAAAATCTAGGCTAACCTGAGTTTCTGACATAGAGACTTCAAGATCTCATATGTTTGTGGATCTTTTATGGTCATTAAAATGGTTAATTTTACCCCAGGATTCTTAATTTGGTTAGCCTGTAGGTAAAATATTAATTGTTCTTTATAGCTTGATCAGCTTTTGGGATGGGCTGGATAAAAATCTTCCATAGAACCAGCAAAATTCACCATTGTTTTATTTCCCTCTTTAACTTTTTTTTATCAAGAACCTTTATTACTAATGTGTACATTGGTTAATCAAAGAAATCAAAAAATTTCTACATGTATTTTGTAATATGATTTGAGCTCAAATAGGGTAAAGTCTACTTTTGTTCCCAAGTTGTTTTATGGTTTTAATGTCCTGTGTTGCCTTTGAGTCATCCACAGGGTTGTTTCTTTTTTGGTCCATGTTTTCCATGACTGCATCAATGTTCATCTTTCGGTCCTATGCATATGATTAGGTTCTGATAGAGAGTTTTCAGAGTTGGTGCAGATTCATTGCTCTTTTGACATTGAACTCTTTGTGCCATTGTTGTTGTTATTTGTTTGCTGCTTTTTAAAATGGCAACCTTGTCTATTACATTTCAATTTCTGTGTGTGTCCACTCAGTTCTGTTTTTAATAGTTTTTCTCCTGATTTTCATGTACTTTGGGAGAAGAGTTCCCATGTTGTGCTGTAAATGAATGGAACTGCAATGAGTTGATCTCTAGTTTTAGTTTTCATGAGTTTTTTCAGAAATATCTGTGAGAGTGCAATATCATTTGATCCAAATATCCCTTCACATCTGGTTACCCACATATTGAATATTAAGAAAGAAACACCTCTAATTATCACACATTGGCATGTTGTTATTGCTTGTCTTAGTAGGGTTAAGAGTGGCTGTTAGTAATAGTATATTGACCACACAATGCTTCTATATTTCTGCATCTTTATGCAATCCTCTAATATATGAAAAATTGTATCTTCCTCTCATTTACATAGTGGACAGAGGGATTCTATCATGGCAAATCCTCTGCAGGTTACCAGAAAGTAGTTGGTGAGAAGTGCTTCCATGTTTATTTTGAGTAGGAAGTCAAAAAACTTAGGTTCTAAGCTTCACCTTTTGAACCTTCTAATGAGATCATGATTCATGATGTCCAGTTGTGTTTTCTCAATCAATGGTGTTTTGTTAATCAGCAGGTATACATCCCAGTATGTAATCTTTGTTGTTTCTTTTTGAAAGGGAAGAACTGTGATTTTTTTTGAATCTCATTTATTATGTGATTCAGCCAACCTTTTTGTATAGGTGGTAGAGTATCAGTTGGAAATATTGAAGTTGGATGAATAATTTTGGGGATAAGTTTAGCTAGACTCCTTAACAGGTTGAATGTACATTGAAATCTCAGTATTTGTATTGTATATAGAGACATTCCATCTGGAATGCCTCTGCATTTTTCTCAGACTAATGGTAATTGTCTTTCCCTTCCAAAAAGGCGATTGCATAAGGAATTTATCTTGTTGATAAAACTGTTAGAGAAATTGACAAATGGTAAGAAGTAGGCTATCCTGGAAAAACCAACATATTCATCAGTGTGGTCTTTGCATACAATGATGTATATACTTTTGATATTGATGTTGTGTATTTATTAACTGTCTCCAGCATCTTTTCCAGCACTCTACTCATGGCTGAAAGGGAGAGGTATAATGGAAGTCCCAGGAATTTCTGAGGCTGCACAATGAATGGAAATGCTATGGTTTTCTCTGAAAATAGCCTCCAAGCCATTGATTTACTGAGATTGAACTGTAGGCCAGCTTCATTGAAGTATTTTGTCATTAAATTAAACAGAAGTGGAATATAATTAGATGAGGGTAAGAACACCATCAGGTTGTTCATGTATGCAATATGTATGATGATTCTGCTCATGGATGGGATGAAGATTTTGCTCTATTGACTTTAGAAAGGGAAATGACAAAAAGCAGAGCACTGAGTGGTGAACTTTGCAGTATAGATTTTGATGGTCTGAATGGTTCCAATATTTTACTATTAAGTGAGATGGAGATGTCTCTGTTATTAAGCAGATTGCTAATTATGCTGATGATGCCATAAGGTATATTGAATCTCCAAAGCAGGGGGATGAGATTAGGTGTTCTAACTGAATAAAATGCTCCAGTGATATCTAGTTGTGCCACTACTGGTTTAGATCTTCTATTTATTCTTGTATCATCTACTATTAGTTAGAACAGTGATAGTGCTTCAGCAGTGGAAGAACTCTTCCTAGCAAATTAAAAGAGATGTTTGGAATTATTTTACCTTGTATTTTGTCTTTTATTATGGATTCAATTAATTTGATCATCAATGGAGTCATAGAGATAGGTCTCAATGATGAAGGGAAGCTGGGCTTCTTAAGGAAAGGTACCATGCTAATGGGATATAGACCATCTATTCCTATTTGCATAGTGGAGAGGAGATCTAACATATTTATTATTATTGGGATGGTGAAAGCTTTTAGGTGGAGTAGTATAAATTTTGGGATGGCATGGAGATTTGGATGTGTTCTTTCAGGGGTTGACGTTAATTTTGCCTTTATGTCCGAGGTCAATATGCCATGAATAGGGTTTAATGATTTACTAAGTTCTATTTGTATGTCTGATGTTGAGTTATCAGATAGTTTATCTTTATAATATCTGACAATTTCACTAATTATACTTTGCCCTGTGAAGGTATTATTATCCATCATGATTGCTGATGGAATCTGTTTTTTTCCTTATAGCCAAATGCCCACCTAATGTAACCTTTTGAAAAATTATGTGGACTTTTTAAATTATTTTTTTTCTTTTTGACTGATAAGTATTCTGTAATTATTTGGTGGCTTTTAATATATTGCAGTTTCAAGTCAATTATTGCATTCATTGCTGCTGATGGTGTTGGCATACTTTTTAAAGTGCTGTTTATGTTTTCAATATTTTGCAGGAGTGTACTTGGGCCTTTATTTGTTTTAGTGTAAAGTGAAATTATTGAATTTAAAATCTCTGTAAAAGCAAACCATGCTTCTAATGGATTAAGTGCTAAAATATTTATCTTCTGAATAGATGTAGGATTCAGATATCACAGCTTCTGGGATTGCAGCTTTTAGCAGTATTCTGGTTGTAGATTTCATATTGGTATTAATTTGTTTGGTTTTTCCTATTGCTATTAATATCATGAGGGTGTGATGGTCTGAGAAAGGAACTGGTTGTAATTCTGGGTTTATGTAGAAGTAGAGTTCAGGAGAGTAATATACTAGGTCAATTAATGTGGCATATTATTTGGTGTAGAATGAGCAAGCATTTAGTGGAAAAAAGCCTTGCGCACTCATCAATCTGTTGTTAAATAGGTGAACGTATTTTTTATTGAACTGTTCATATGATGAGTTGAAATCCCCCAACAGTATTGTGGGATAGTTGTTAGTACTGAGGGCTATATTGATCTGCTGTATTACATAGTAAATCTATGCTGAGTCTCTTTTGAGGTATAGGAAAATGAGATTTAGTTTGATCATGTGGAATGATATTGTGATAAACAGAATATTTGGGTTCAGAATGATGATGTTGTGTGCTTGAATTGGAGTGTTGAAAGAAATTAATATGGTGACTCCGGCAGAGGGATTATTGGAAATAGAATGATAAAATGTCACTATCCTTTTCAGATAGTGGATGATTTCAGGCTTAGTGCTACTGTATAATTTTGTTTTTCCCATGAAAATTAATTGAGAAAATTTTTTGACCCAGTCTAAGGTTTGTAATTGTTCAAAAATTGGTAGTGACAAAGAAAACAATCCTCTAGGTTGAGCTTCTGTCGCTTTGTTACGAGTAAAGCTCGCACGATTGGTTTAAGCTTTCAATTGACACACCTATAATGTCTGCCATCAATTTTCTTTTCAGATCTATTGAATCTGGCATTTTATTTGAGCTAAGTGATCTTAATAATCACTGTATTGTAAATATGACGAATGTCTTTCACCGCACTCGAATATTTATTTTATTTTTCTAGTCATAGGAAAAATATTCCTTTTGCCAAAACTGTTTGGCTTAAATTTTTTCCAACTATAGGGAAAAATAAATTCTTTTGTCTAATTCAGTTGGCTTTATTACTGTATTGTAAATATGACAAATGTCTTTAACTGCTCACTTGCATATTTAATCTTTTTCCAATTGTGGGGGAAAATATTTCTTGTCCGATTGTGTCAATTCTGTTGACTTTATCACTGTATTGTAAATATGATGAAGGTCTAACTGTGCACTCGCATATTTATTCTTTTTTCAGTCGTATGGGAAAATATTTCTTTTGTCAGACTGCACCAATTCTGTTGTGTTTGGTCTGAATAGTAGACTCAAACTGATATTTTTAAAAAATATGACCACTCAAAAGTTAATTAGTATAATTTATTAGTAACAAATATATATATTATACAAGCAATAAATACATTATCTCATAGGGGCGGATTTAAGGCGATTGGAGCGATTGGGCCCAATCAGGCCCCGCACTTGAAAGGGCCCCGCATCACCACCAAAATTAATAAAAAGTTATTTTTCGAAATTTAAAGCAAATTGCTTTTGACGATATATTATTAAAATAATTAAAAATATATTTATTTTAAGTTCGCATTGATGGATGAGATTTATTATTGTGTTTATTATAATATATATACATTGTAATATAGAAAACGGATACCCGTAAGTGTCGTTTTTGACTAACGTTTAATTAAACGGATAGTACTATCTTCTCTCTCAATTATTCTATTCTATATGCATCTTACTCGGCGCACTCACATTCGTTTTTTGGCATTAGTCATTGCTGCGCTGCGCTCACTATTAAGTAGATGTGGCTACTATCAAATGCCAATTGTTTATTGCATTTGCAGTTCTCTATTTTTCTAATCGTTTTAATTATTAGTGTCGTATTTTGTGACTATAATTACTAATTGTTAAAAAAGATAAGTACTAATTATATTACATAATATTTATTAATAAGAAATTATATTTAAAATTAAAAATTTAAGTATATTTTGTGATTAAAAATGGATTTAATTTTATCATTAGATGTCGAATCCACTGAAATGAGAAAGAGATGTGGGAAGAAAATATAAAATTGGTAGTCTAAAAAGGAAATTAAGTGCAAAAAGAAAAATTGAAAGTGAAAAACTTAGAGGTGCTTTGAACAAATTTTTAAAAATAGATAATGATGACAAAGGTGAAGAAGAAGAAAATGACAAAAATGAAGAAAATGATGATAAAGATGAAGAAGAACAGGTAAAAAATAAACAAGAAACACAATTACACAGACCGGAACCGGAAGAAGCAAATATTGGAATGAAAATGGAAAAACTGAATATAACTGATGATCCTGCTTCTATTTAATATATAGAGGGCCCTGCAAAAAACATCCAATCAGACCCTGCACTTATTGGATCTGGCTCTGCTCATATATAAACTTAGTTAATGCTGGACTGGTCATGCCCTAATGACTGGATTCAATTTCAACTGTATATAATAACTTGCCTCATGAGTTTTAGCCGAGATTCTTCTGACTGTAATAGACAGCTTGCCTTGAGTCAGCCGTAGTCTTTGCAGCTTCCAGTCCTATTATGGACTTGTCTCACTGTGGTAGACTTATGGCATAAAGACTATAATAGACGTGTGTACTGCTACCAGTGGTTTCAAATTAGAATGCATCCAGTTATTTAGCTTAGACTGACATTCTCTGCTTGCATTATAAAAGGCTGACTATTTATTACCAAATCCACAACCTTACTGGCAGCCAACAAATTCTGGAGCATCACTGCCTATTGGTCAATACTAACCATTGACTGTGTTTTATGTATCTGTTTACCCTTTGGTTAGCAACAGTGAATACTCAATCCGATCAGATAAGGAAGAAATCTGGACTAGTCCACTTCTGACGGCTAGGTGAGATATGACACAACACACACCAATGGATACTGCAATAAGATTAGAACATTTACCAGTATTTGATTTAAATATTATAAATTACTGACTACAATTATATATCACTAACTTTACAAGTATGTCAAAGTATTTGTGATTATATACAATAACTATTGCATACATTGCAATTTAAAACTGATTATATTCAGAAATTATTATATGAATGATAATTAGAGGTATTTGAGCTTAGGATTTTTCAGTCTATTCATTCTCTACTTCATCTCAAGCAACTGATATACATAGCACATGATCTCCAATATACACTTTTTGTGCAGAAACAGCCCTCATCAGTTGGGCTAGATCATAATCTCCCACATATATATTCAGTGCTCAGTTTATATTATAATAACAATTGATGGACAGGCTTCATTCTTTTCTTTTTTCCAATTATTCAACTATTTCATTGAAAAACAGATGACAAAATACACAAAACCCTTATTGGATTTGGTATTGTAATCATACTCATGTACACATTACGACAATCTAACCCCTCATATTATCAGACTATTACATATCCAATATCACATCCAATAAGGGCTTTGAGCATTCCATTGTCAGTTTTTTAATGAAATGGACAGTTGAATATTTGGAAGGGTGAGAAGATTGAAACTTGTTCATTAAAGTTTGAAGAATTGCTATTATAATATAAACTGAGCACTGATTGTATATATGTATGGGACATTATGATCTAGCCTAACTGATGAGTACTGGTTCTGCACAAAATATGTATATTGAGGATCAGGTATCTTTTTCACATGTGTGTGATCATATGTATAAGTGGCTTGAGATGGAGTAGAGGTTCAAATCCCTCTAATTACATATATATAAGAAACATTCAGTATAAGCAAATTACATACTGCCTTAGAATTATATGACGGTGTGATAAGAATATATGCAGTAGATATTAGAAAATTAACAAAGCAAAACTCTCCATACAGTAGTGCCATCTTGTACCAACAAGAGCAATCAATGGATGCCAGAAGGCTTGTGCATAAAATCCCTATCTAGTGCCTACTCATCCAACATCCCCAGACTAGCTTCTGGCTTGTGGCCTTCGTCAGTAAGGAGCCTTGGATCTGAGAGCACTGAACCTAGATCTTAGGATCTAATGCAATCCTCCAGCAGCCACCTTTTAACTCTACTTAACTACAAAACTATGAGAATTAAATTGAAATCACACTAATATTTTCAATGCAAGCTCAATAGCTTATATAGTCATATGGGTCTGAACTCAATTCAGCACCTGCTATATACGTGTATAATAATTAATAAGTTTTGTTAAAATAAGTTATACGTATATAATAATTAATGTTTTATTAAAATAAGTTTTATTAAATGAAATAGACAAGAATTTTGTAATTAAAATTGGTATGCTATTAAAATAAGCACTTCAGATTAGAAACTAATTAAGCAGCTAGATTAAAAGTGCTGATTACTAAAAGTAGACAATAGCTGAGAGTTAATTGGTTTCTAAAACATTCCTTAACAAGAAAAAAGGAAGGAACAAAGGATAACTAAGCAGCACTTGCAGCAGGGAACTCATTGAATGCACACGAAAGTCAAGAGTTTTAACTTAGCGACAGAACAAACTCAGTGAACTTCACCACTGAAGGTTAAAAAGTGGACCCAAGAATTTTGCAGGCCACACCAGTCTAAATTATGTTTTTCTTATGCCTTCATGGCCAGTGTTCGTAAGTTAAATTTAATTGTCTTATAACTATATATGTAATATTATTTATCCGACTGATAATTCTATTAAACTATTTGTCTAATCATTTGGTTTCTGCTGTCTATTTACCTGAATGTTAAGCTGAGTGAGTAGCTGTACATAGCAGAAAGTTGGCACAGTCGACAGGTGCCCTTCTAGGTGGCAAGATGCTATTATTGTGATCACCTTAGGAGTTTGCAAAGATACTTTGTGTGTTATGGAACACCAGACAAGGTGAGAACAATAATAGCATCTTGTCACCTAGAAGGGCAGGCCATGGACTGGTGGAACTCATTGCTACACCAACCGTAGACATTTGTAGATTACAAGACAGCCCTGGAGAGAGCTTTCTGGAGTGAAGAAAGGCAGGACAACATTAGATTCCAATTGATAAGAGAGAAGTTTCAAGAGGATGGACCAGAGGGATATGTGCATTTTTTAGGCATCAAGTAGCCACATTCAGGACATTAGAAGCATGTAATTTGTCAGAGAAACAGATTGTGAAGATGGTCTGCCGAAACCTGCCAATAAGAATAAGATTGATGCTAGAGCAAGATGGAGACAACCTATCTAAAAAAATAGACAATATATTGAGTCAAATGGAAATAAGTGTGGAAATGAGATGGATTCGAGAAAAAAAGGAAGTAGACCAAGGAAGAGACATAATATTTAGACAGCAACCGAATTCAAAACACATGGGGAACCTAATTTGTTCATGGGAGGACCGCATACCAAGTTATGCATGCCAAACATGTCCGAAAATATGGATAGCAGCAGGACAGACAAAAGTAGAAGCACTTATTGATTCAGGGAGTCAGGTCTCTGTAATAACAGAAAGACTGTATTATAAACTCACCAGAAAACAAACAAATATACCTGTTCTACCATTAAAAGCTGTACAAGTGGTGATGGCCAACAACAGAAAGACCAAGGTTGAACCCAAACAAATATGGCTGGATGTCAAAATCCAGGGAGTAAGTTGCCCCCATGTATTCCTAATCATGAAAAATTTGATTTGTGATGTCTTATTGGGAACTGACTTTTTATACAAATATAAATGCAAGTTGAACTACGAAAATAGACAAGACACCAGTGAAAATGGAAATTGACAGCGGAGCAGGCATGTCAATGATGACACTTGGAGACTGGGAGAAAGTAGTGCAAAATCGAAAAAATCCTCCTTTATTAATGAAGGCAAGTTTAAGAGCAAAAGACGCTAGCGGAAATAGTATGAAAATATTAGGGAAGGTGATGGCTCAGATTGAATTAAATAGTAAGGTTCAAACACTACCATTATATATAGTACAAGGTGGTCTAAATCCTATTATAGGTAGGGAATGGTTCGATGCTTTGGGAATAGAGATATGTGTGATAAATAAAGTTGCTATTGAGCAAGAAATGAGAAATAAATATAGTGAGTTATTTAAAAGTGATGAGGGGAAAATTATTACGATGCCTATAAACATACAGCTACAAGGTGGTGCGACCCCGTTATCTGCAGACCCAGAAAAGTTCCTTTTGCACTGCAAACTAAGGTGGAACAAGAGTTAAATAATCTAGTTAGTAAGGGTATATTAATTTTCAGATGGAAACTCCGCACGAAACTATCGTTAATCCACTCAGAACAAAAGTCTATTACACACTACGAAAGCAACGCTCGAGATAGTACTTACTCCAAGGGAGAAAAAAGTCTGGGTTAGAGACATTATCAGGAAACACTGGGTGAAGGCCTTCATAAAAGAAATTCTGTCAAAACAGATAATACTTGTAGAGACAGAAACTGGAAAAACAACGTGCAAGCACATAAATCATGTGAGACGTCGAGAAGAATTAGTGCAAACTGGAAGTACTGCAGCACCGCGCATTCACAAAAGCGAAGAGAAATCCGATGATCAAGAAACTGAAGGAGCCAACAAAATACCAGTAGAAGAGAAATATGACAATCAAGAGACCAACAAAACGCCAGTAGAAGAGAAAACATCTCCACGAAGATCTTCAAGAACAAGAAAAGAACCCACATACTTAAAAGACTATGTAAGACTTCAGAAACAATAATTTCTGAAGTAGTGGAGGTGCTATATATGTGTATAATAATTAATAAGTTTTGTTAAAATAAGTTATACATATATAATAATTAATGTTTTATTAAAATAAGTTTTATTAAATGAAATAGACAGGAATTTTGTAATTAAAATTGGTACGCTATTAAAGATAAGCGCTTCAGATTAGAAACTAATTAAGCAGCTAGATTAAAAGTGCTGATTACTAAAAGTAGACAATAGCTGAGAATTAATTGGTTTCTAAAACATTCCTTAACAAGAAAAAAGGAAGGAACAAAGGATAACTAAGCAGCACTTGCAGCGGGGAATTCATTGTATGCACACGAAAGTCAAGTGTTTTAACTTAGCGATGGAACAAAACCAGTGGACTCCACCACTGAAGGTTAAAAAGTGGACCTAGAAACTTTGCAAGCCACACCGGTCTAAATTATGTTTTTCTTATGCCTTCATGGCCAGCGTTCGTAAGTTAAACTTAATTGTCTTATAACTATATATGTAATATTATTTATCCGACTGATAATTCTATTAAACTATTTGTCTAATCATTTGGTTTCTGCTGTCTATTTACCTGAATGTAAAGCCGAGTGAGTGGCTGTACATAGCAGTACCCATACATTTTGGTGACTTTGGCTCTTTAACAACCATAGTCACCACTATCCTATTAGGCAGGATTGGTATTAAACCTCTAAACAACACATGATCATTATCTGATACTAGCACATAATGTTATTCTCCATACAGTAGTGCCATCTTGTGCCAACAAGAGCAATCAATGGATGCCAGAAGGCTTGTGCATAAAATCCCTCTCTAGTGTCTACTCATCCAACATCCCCAGACTAGCTTCTCGCTTGTGGTCTTCGTCAGTGAAGAGCCTTGGATCTGAGAGCACTGCACCTAGATCTTAGGATCTAATGCAACTCTCCAGCAGTCACCTTTTAACTCTACTTAACTACAAAACTATGAGAATTAAGTTGAAAACACACTAATATTTTCAATCCAAGCTCAATAGCTTATATAGTCATATGGGTCTGAACTCAATTCAGCACCCATACATTTTGGTGACTTTGGCTCTTTAACAACCATAGTCACCACTATCCTATTAGAAAATTACACTTAGTCAGTTTAATGCCTCAAAAGTTCATTTTAGTTAAAATAACAGTCAAGCGTCGGTTGCGTGGCGGTTAGCATAGCTGCCTTCCAAGCAGTTAACCCGAGTTCGCTTTCCGATCAACGCTTTGACATATATATAAAATATTGTATAGATACTATGTAATGAGGGGGAAAAAAGAAATTATCTATACTGTACATAAATTTTATAGTAACTTTTTTTTTATTTAAAAAAACAACTTTTTATTGTACTAAACTTACATACATGTAAAAAATATCCACTTACTTTCAATAAAAAAAATTTTAAAAATCAAAAAAACAAACAAATGAAATTTATATATTCATAATTAATTTTTTTTTAAAAAAGGAATAATTTTAGAATATATTTATTTACAAAATATTTGCTTAATATTTTTAAGCGGATGATTACATTTTATATAGTAAAATCTACATACAGATATTTTAATTTGCTTTTAAAAAAATATCCTATTTGCCTTGTTTGATGATGATAAATGAATATTTTCATAGTTCATCCTTAAACAAAAAAAAGGGGGCGCTGTTTGTCTAAAAATATTTAAAATGGCAGTCGCGCAGGCTGGTTCTGTTAGTTTAAATTCAGATAATGTTACGTCTACTGTATATTTTTATTTAGAACTTCGACAGGTAAATATTAAAAATTATATTTTGTTTACTTTCATAATATTTAACGATATTTTTTTACCTAGTTTATTATTTAAAATGTATTGTTTTTAATCGTGCGCAGGCTATTGTATTGTAAATTTATTATTGCTACTATTGTTAATGATGTAGAATATTTAAGGGAAACATGCAGACGATTAGTCCACTTGCTGCTCAACATTTTTCGTAAATTAAAAATAATTTATAGTTAGTGTGAAAATTATTCACAACTGTTATTATTATTATATTATTGTTTGCTTTGTTTGTTTTTTTTAATTTTTATATGCATTAGAGGCTGTATATTGCATTTTTTTTAGTTTTAACTAATAATTTTCAATTTTTCATAAAATGTCAATATTGCATTATTTGAAATATTTTTTGTTTCCATTTTTTAATTTTCTTAGAAATATTTTTATAATTTTTTTTTAAATGTAAACATGACTTTTATATTCTTTCAACTTGAACTTTTAAAATAACTCTGGTCTTGCTATCAATGTTGTAATATTTTGAGGGCGATTTGCCAAATTTTCTTAAGAGATTTCTTAACTTTATTCTTTCTCTTTAAATAATTATTTTAGACATTAAAACTTATGCACTTTCTTAGAAATATATATTTAAATGATACACAAATTTGCAAAATAAGTAAAATTACTATTTAAATATTTCTATTATATAAAACTCATTATTTTACATAAATGTGATGTTTTGTGGTTTAAACTCATTATTTATTAGATATTATGCATATAAAATTCCAAAGCGAGTAAAATTGGTGTTTGAGTATATATACAGTAAATTATTTACAGTGATATTTATATAAAACTCATTTCATTCATCATTATCATCTTTTTCAACAATTATTTAATCCATTTTCTTCAATTTCTCTCTTCCCTTTTTCACAAACAAACTTCCTTATTTCATCCACTAATCTTACATGTGGTCTTTTTCTAAATCTTTTATAATTTCTTGGGATCCAGTTTAAGATTTCAAATATCCATCTATTATCATCATTTCTTGTACTATATCCAGCTCAGTTCCATTTCAGTTTCTTAATTTTTTCAATAATGTCAGTGATACCTGTTTGTTCTCTCAGCCATATATTTTGTTTTTGACCTCTTTATTATGCTTATTATACATCTCTCCTTACTACGTTGAATGATCTGAAGTCTGAATTGCTCTTCTGGTAAATGTCCAAATCTCAAATTCATAAATAAGAACTGATAAAACACCTCAAAACTTTTTTTCAAATACTTAGGTATATTTTCTATGTTATTTTTACCAAATACTCCATCCATGTTTAATTCTTTGTTAATTTAATCCATTATATTTCAATTTATTAATAATCTCTCCTAGATATTCGCAATTTCTAATTTCTTCTCATTCATGATTGTCAATCTTTATTTTCCTCTTTTGGAAAAATCTATTATACATTATTCTTTTTTTAGCATTTATCTTTAATTTTACTTTCTTATTTTCACCTGATACCTATTAAAAAATTTCCTGAAGCTCTGACACATTATTTACAAAAACAACCACATCATATACAAAATCTAGATGATTTAAATAATTTCCATTTGCTTTTACTCTCTTATGATAACTTTTTATTTTAATCTACAAAATAGTTTTTACAAAACTGCTGTAAAAAGTTTTGAAGATATAGTCAATTTGTTATACATCGTTTGTCTTCCTAGTTAGACTATGTAATCTAAATATTGCTGAGCATTTTGATAAATATTCTTCAGAATATGACAATACCCTGGGTTTATATTTTGATGTTCTAATGTTTTAATCACTATAGAAATTCTTATGGAATCAAACACCTTTTCATAATCTACAAATCCAAAACATAATGGCAACTTGTATTCATTAGTTCTTTGTATAATTTCTCTCAAAACATGGATATAATCCCTTGTGCTAAAGCCACTTTTAAATTTAGCTTGTTCTTTTGGTTGGTTAAAGTCCAAAGTTCTCTATAAATAAGTTGTAATTATACTACTGAAACATGGTATGATCACCATTTATTATATTTAAACAATCTGTTAAAACAATAGCAGCTCTTTTCATACAGCACGGCCACCCAGTGCAAGCATATTAATCATATGAATGCTAGAAGGTTTGTGCATCAAAACGCCTATCTAGTGCCTACACATCCAATATCTCCAGATTAGTTTCTAGTTTGTGGCCTTCATCAGTGAGAAGCCTTGGATCTGAGAGCACTCCATTTAAATGGAAGTGAACGAGCTTAGATTGAATAGCTTTATGGTTAAGTAAAAGGTAAAAGATAACTGCCAAAGGATTGCATTAGATCAAAGTTTTAGGTGCAGTGCTCTCAAATCCAAGGCTCCTCACTAATGAAACCCACAAACTAGAAATTAGTCTGAAAATATTGGAAGTGTAGGCTCTACATCGAGATTTTTATGCAAATCCTTCTGTCATCCATTGATTACTATGGCTTATACTGAGTGGCACTACTGTATGGAGAGGGTTACTACTGTTTTAAGTTGTAATTATCTTGATAAAGATTTAATATAGAACTGATAGAAGAAGAATAAAAGTCTGTTTTTAATATCTTCTTTACCATCATACTTAAAGATCAGTATTACTACTGCATTCTTCCAATCATCTGGTACACCTTTATCATTTGGACTTTCAATATATAATTTTGCCAACAATTTTTCTATTTCTTTACCTGTTTCTTTGAGATATGATTACAATTCCTTCTTTTTTCTAGAGTTTTTCTCTCTTCATAGATTTTATTGCATATCTCCATCATATAAAATACTGGGCATTTCTGAAGTTGTAATAATAGTAATAAATACTTTTTTTTTATTTTGTTTTTTGTTTTTATGGCTATATAATTCTTTATACAATTCTTCCATACCTTTCATGATATCCGATGCAAATATATTATTTTATACTTTTGAGGCTTATAGCTTTACTTGTATATTTTCATATATTGTTTGTTATTAACTCTTTTTTGCACTACTTTACAAAACTCTAGATATTACATTTTTTTTTATGGAACATTTAAAAAAAATAATTATATTCCTTCTTTTCTTCATACATTCTTTTCATTGTTCATAGATTCTCTTGTCTCCCTAAAAAAAATTATTGCTAAACTGGTGGGTTTTTTTTGCACCATTTATCTTATAGTCTGTTATCTTATTATTTATTTTATTCAAGTCTGAACCATCTTCAAAATCTATTAACATTTTAATAATGTTCATCTCTCTTGTTTTGCATTAATATGTATTTTACATTTCAATAATCGATGATCTCTTTCTACATTGAATCTATTAAGAACATTACAATCTTGAAATACATATTTTTTGCTTATCAAAATATAATCCAATTTTATTATACCTTCATTTCATGTATATTTCCATTTAATATTTTTATCAAAGAAAGAATTCATAATTTATAGTTTTTATTTTTCTGCAAATTTTTGTTTTATTTCTCTCATCCATAACCAAATGTAATCACATTTTCATTTTTCAATCCTTTACTAATTCTAGCATTAAAGTCCCCTAATGACAATTTTAAATGTTTCTTGGTCTAATCAAAAGCATTTTGCATATCCATGTAAAAATTCTTTACTTCTTCATCACAATGAAAACTTGTTGGGCATAAATGTGAATTATTTACATTTGATGTCTTACATTAATTTGAATAATTAATCTAATCTTGCCTCTCTGTCTGATATACCATAAATCTCCACAATGTTATTCTTTCACTTCTTATTTATAATGAATCTCATTCCACTTGCACTTCTAATATTTGGGACTTTGTAGTAAAATATATGTCCACTTAAATGTAATATTAAAATTGCCTTTTTCTTTTAATATCTCAAAATTCAACAATATTCCATTTGATATTAGACAGTTTTTTTTTTTCAATTTATGCAATCTTCCTTCACTTGGAAGTGATCTGCAGCTGTAAGTATCTAAATAAAAGATTGTCAAATAATATCGTGGGTCCACAAACGAAGAATTCTTAGCATTCTTGTCTTCAACCAACTGCTATCTTTGCTAGCAACTTTACAACCTCCTAGGAATAAGGACCATACTTTAGTTTTATCTCTCATGATTGAAAATATATATATGTTTTTAAAAAGTTCATTCACACACACATTCTCATTCAGCCACCAAGAAAGCTCAAATGATATTTCAGTTAAGAGCGACAAAGCAAGTGAAAAAAAACCCCATGGCATCTCTTGCTTTTAAACTCAGAGAGAAAAGCCAATAAACTCACTAAGGTGGCGATGCACGAGCATCCCATCCACTGCAATGGCAAGAATGTATGGAGCAGACATTAGGGATCTGTTCTGCTTGACTCTTTTAAGCCCTCAAAAAGTAATGAAAGGATTTCCTTTCAGTTAACATCAAACTTCTTTCTGCAGCTATTATATCTTTAATACGTAAATTTTCAATACAATTATATATTTATATTAGATTTACTTCTGTCTTTTTTTATATATAATTTTAATAGGTTTTTTTATTATTAAATTATTTTTCCCTATTCATACTAATATTTTTGCATTCAATCCTAAGCTCAGTGATAATGAGTATATATTTAGCAAAGTCGGAAAATAATAACTAAGTATAAATTTTTTTCATTTTAATTCTCATACTAAAATATATACTGTTAACTTTCTCTAACAGTCTACATAAAGGACTGATATATATTATTTCTATTTTGTTTTGCATCATCCTCTTTATTTTATTTGGTTTTTAATATTTTATTAGTAATATTTGTATTGGGTAACAACATATAAGATGATATTAGTGATTAATTGATTAGAGTTATGTAAATAAAACTAGTTTTTGCCAAAGAATTTAAAGTGATATCACTCCAAATTCTTTGGCAAAAACTAGTCTTAAATTATTCTTATACAATATATAGAAAATTATGATTAATATGACAAAACAGAAAAGCTATATTATTTTGGATCCTTCAGGTTGGAAAGACTCAACATGTTATTGAAGATGAGCCAAGAATATTTCCCTTTGTGTAGGTTTGTATGAAATGATTGAATTAAGGATATTTAAGATATTTAGTTACTAATGCTTCCATGCAGGAGAGAAAAAATTGGAATTCATAAGAAAACGATCACCATTGGATTTGGAATTTGATAAAGATAGAAATAAATCATTTTACATTTTGATATCTTAAGAGTGAGTAAAATAAGGTGGACTGGATTAGGAGATAAGAACGACAAAGAAGAAATGATGTGTCTTTAATTATCAGTAAGAATTTTGCAATGATTGTCATTGAATATAATGATATAAATGATTAATTAAAATCACCTTGATTTTGCATACTTCCAGTTAATATTATTGTAATACAATTCTATATTAAAACAAGGTAGGAAAAGAAAGAAAAAACAATTATATCCTAGCAGAATTTGACAAAACTAGCAGCTACATAATACTTTTAATAATTAGTGGTTGGAATTCCAAAGCTGGAAATAGGAAAGGAATGTCATTGATCAGTATGAATTTGGATCCAGAAATGAAGCAGGAGATTGACTAATAAATATTTGTGCATTCGCCAATCTTTTTATTGCAATAACTTTTTAATAGTCAAAATGTCAATTATGCATGTGGACATCATTAAATAGATTTTATAGAAGTCATATTGATTACATTTTTGGCAAACTGATGGAAGATTTTAGTTTTAATAGTTAAAACTTGGTAAGGAGTAGATTATGGAATATGAAGCTGACAAACAAATTCCAACTCTGTCTACATATAAGATGAAATCTAGAGAATTTAAGTTACTGTTTTTAGAAATAACATCAGAAATTGATTTAAAATTTGAATGTAATTGATATGAAAATAGGTGAACTACAGAGTTGGAAGTAAAAGAAATAAATACAAATATGAAAAATATTTTAGTATGATGAAAAAAAAAAAGGGTAAATTAAAGTGGATCTCAGAGCATAGAATAATTCAAAGAAAAATCAAAATTATATGAATGATGATTCTTTGGTGCTACAAAGTGTAAAGTTTATTTGCTTTATAAAGCTACTGATTATGATCGAAACAAGTACTCTGTACTATTAAAACCCCTTGAAAATTTTTTCTTTGTATTTGTTAACTTACCAGATACACCTAACATGCCGGACAACAAAGGAATAATATATGAAATACAGTTTTTATTTATAGTGGCCCATAGTATAGGCTATGGCAACGAATACCACCTTCATATAAAGTGTTATTATTCAGACTAGTGTGAATTCTTTTATATTTATAATAGTTTTCCCATTATAGATCCAATTCTAGCATATCCAAAGCAGATACTAAGAATGATATACACCTTAACTACCCTTATTTAACTAAACATATGGTTGGGAGAAAAAATCTTTATATATGTAAGAATGAGACTACAATGAAAATAGTCTAGATTAATTAACTAACAATGTATTTACTAAAATAAGATAAAAAAGAAAAAGAAATAAAAAATACCAATATGAACATAGGACAGTCATAGATATCCATATTATGGAATTTGAATTAGTATATGTGTCAGACACATTTTTGACTTATTAAAAGTTAATTCAATTTTTTTACTATCCGTCAGTGTACTTGGACTTATTATCTACAATACTATAGTCCTGGTAATATTTGTTACATAAATCAAGTTCATTCAGTACAGCTTAAACAGCAATGTATATAAGAACGTTCAAATTTTATCCTCTTATTTTATTTCCTTCTGAAACAAGAATTTTCTTCTTTACTACAGTTCTAAAACTTAGAAGTAAAATTTAATAAATAAAAAAAAAAACAACTAATATATTTCTTACAAAATTTTCAAATATCTAATGTATATATTGAGCTGATATTTTAAGTCAGCTCATATATATATAAGCTCACATATTTATAATTTGTCATAAATATTTTTGAAGTTAAATAGTTTGTAAAATGAAAAAAAAGAATTAATTAACAAATGGTTTTGATTTAATGGAAAGGGTAAAAATTTTGAACTTTTATTTTGAAATAAACAAATAAAATTGAATATAATTTATTAAAAAAAAAAAAAAATGTTAAAATGTTTAATTAAAAGGGAGAAAAATTCGAGAGATAAAAGGGGGGGAAAAGAAAACAAAATTAGATTCTTGGTAGTAATTATACTCTATTGTTGAAACTTTCACAAAGTAAAAATATTTGGTTAGTAATTGCTATTACGCTAATTGAAAAAAAAAGATAAGAAAGAGTGGAGATAAGATCGCTTTTAGAGTTAGATCAGTTGACTTGACTTTTAGAGACCAGCAAGGACAATAAAGAAAGCAGTTGTGTTTAAAAAAAATTATTATTATTGAAATTTAATTTTGGACTCTTTTCAAAAGCTAAAGTTATCACAACCTTCCTTTGAAATTATCCCACTCCATCTGAATGAAGCTATCGGTTATGGAATGGAAGAAACGGATATTCTAGCGGACAACCAAAGGAACACTCATGGAATTCGCATATATAGGACAAGCACGACCAATGGAATGTAAAACCTATGAAAATCAGGCCACTCCACTCTGATCGATCAGGGTAATTATAAACTTTTCAATTAATGAGAACTCTAAGTAAAGCGTAATAGAACTTTATCTTTAATTTAATTTTCATTTATTATGTTTATTACGAATGTTTCAACAATAGAGAGGGGAAATAAATTTGTTTAATATTGTAATCTATTAATGTTGATTTTCGTTCAATATTTTTTTATGAAATATTGGAATAACTGTGTTTTAAATTATTTAATATCTATTCGATCTAGAGAGTAACAACAGGGTGGGGGTATAAAAGTGTGTCGCCAAGTAACAGAGAACCTTGGGGCGTTACTCGTTTGTTAGTAGAAAATAAGGAAAGAATTGAAAGTATAAGAAAACGAAAGACACTTATATGTTCATTGTAAGATTTTTGCAATTTATTTATTTACCAAAGAAAGTGGAGTTTAAAAATAAACTTCAGGAAAGATTAAAAATACTATAAGTCGTCTTATATACAGGTCTGCTAGAATTCGCAGTACTAGTGTAGGCGCGAGTAAATCTATGGTAAATATTTGGGAAGTATAATTAGAAAGTAAACAGAGGGAAAATCAGAAATTGTAAGTCAGTTCTTTCTGGATCGGATAGAATTATAAGGTTATTAATAATAAATAGTAGTAAAAGAAATTAAAAGTTTTTTTGTCCAACGTATTCTTGAATTCTTGAATTATTTATAATAATTAGTTAGTGTTCTTAAAGGAAAACCCCTATGAGATTATAATCAAAGTTTATAATCAGTGAATCGTCGTTCGAAAATAAATAAAGACCAGGTTTATGTAAAGTTACGTGACCAGGTTCCAAGAGAGAAATCCTTGGTGGCGCCCTCGACGACGATTCTAATAACTAAAATTCAGTTAGTAGGGGAAGAAAGAAAGTTGTCGTGTCACAATATATATCATCACTTAAATAGTATTTGAAATGGATGAAGTATTGCTGGTCTTTAGTTTGTCTACTTCTTTCTTTCAGTTGAAGTGTTTCCTAAGGGTTACCAATTTAGTTTCCAAAATAGCTGGATTTGAAACATTTGGTAAGGTGTATCATCTCTAGATCAGATTAACATATTCTTTAGCATGGTAGATAATAGGCTAGGTTTTAAACTCTTTGTTAGATCTAAGCAGGTTATTTTTTCTACTAGGCACTTCATGATGACTAGATGATGAAATGATGCACATTTTAACAACCTTTAGCCAGATATTCTGACATACCTACAAACATAGTTATAGTTTCTCATAATAGCAATGAGGATAAACTAATAAGTACTTTTCACATTGATAGCTAACTTTCTTGTTTTACCAATAGTTAAGTTTTACATTTAAAAACCACACTGAGATATATATTAATAAGATTAGAGAGTTAATTGATCCAAAGTCATATCAGCCATAATGCCAAAAGATGGGAATTTTAAAAGGATTTAAATTAAAGAATGATAGAGTGTTAGATAAAAAAGAGACATATGCACAGAAATTAAAGATGCAAAATGATTGTGTGAAAATAGGTTATAAAAGGATTTTTGGTAATTAGATAGAAAAAGTGAGTATAGTAGGAATAAGTGTATAGATAGTAAATGGATGTATATTCTATATTCAGAAAAAGTATATATACAAGATTAATGAAAGAAAGATTACCAAATGATGTAAAAATAGCTTGGAAAAATAATAAGTCTTTGGATAAATGTTTGTATAATGCAAAAAAGTTGAATGATATTAATAGTAAGTTGGGGATAGTTTATAAAATTAGCTGTGGAAACTGCAATAAGATATATATAGGAAGACAAGAAGAACAGTAATTAGGAGAGGTAAAGAACATGATAGAGCCATTAATAGAAAAGATATGAAGTCAGGAGCATATTTACATTATTTAGATACAGGATATAAAATGAACTGTGAAGAAAATATGAGGTTATAAAGTATGTAAAAAATTATCATAAGAGAATCTATTATGAAACGTTATATATTCAGGAAAATTTGGATAAATGTGTAAATATAGTTAAAGGTCCAGCAAAATTAGGGGGAAAGTGGACTTTGTTAAATAATTGGAAGATATAGGAAATTATTGTAAATATTTAAATAATATTTAAAAAAGATAAAATTATTTATTTATCATTATTTTTTAAATTTATTTCATTAAATCTTCACGCTTCAGATTGGTTCATACATATAGCTTGGGTGAAAAAGATAGTGTACCAGTCAAAATTGTATATTAACTCAACACGATTCACAGCCTGGATAAAAGTACCTTGAATCCAACTGTACGCGAGATCAAAGATAAAGAATACTTATGGATTCTGCCCTGTTCACCCACTCTCTAAATCTGCCAACTAATTAACAACATTTTCAAGGTAAGCAATAAATCTTTTCTACACTCCGGCCCACTAGCATCAATGGTGGAGCTTGAGCCTCAACTAATTCTAACGTCTAACTCTAATATTGATTCTAATTAGACTTATTCATTGACTTAAATATACAAATGGTATGTATGTGACCTTGAGTCATCAGATAGCAGCATAATATTTAATTAAAATAGAAACGTTAATTTTATAATAAAATGAATGGAGACGAACCACAGGTAGCTTAAATTCACATATATATTTAATAAAACATTTGTATAACTTTTCTAATGTGTCTCTGTTTTATTTCATAAATTTGTTCACTTAAATTTTGATCCTGTCATTAATTATGCCTCGAATAAGGGAGCGGTATAGTTCATATGCCAATTTAACAAATGAAACGATTAGAGTTTTATGGTAGACGCCCACTCAAGTCTGAGATGTACGAGACAAATATTTTAAATAGCTCTATTTTAAATATAACTTTATGACAAGTGAAATTATTTTAAGAGAGAAATAATTGAATCATATTTTAGGAATTGGTTTCGAAGAGAGTGACACGTTTAAAATATAAACGGATCGCGATATTCGCAACTAAATATTTTAAGATTGTAAAACAAATAAATTAATCAGACCGTAGTCAATCCGCCATGATGTGCTCAGAACAAAAGAAATTGGACAGACCCAGCATTTGATATTGCATCACCAGCATAGACTCAATTCACCTGCCCCGTTCCAGTGATGCCAAGAAATAAAACAAATGGTCTGCACTATTGGCAAACCTCAAAATATTTCAGGTGAAAGGATGGGAATCGTCAAGGCTAGCTAAGCTCAGCTTACCCTGGGTCTTCCCAAGTTGTCTTTCATATCCTGATAAACAAAAAATTCATAGCCAGTGAAATTATCACGTGGTCTAATTCTGATTTAGCAATCACAAAGAACAAAAGACAAGTGATCAAGCAAAATGCTGGCAAGGCAAAATAAAAGTACTGGAAAAATACATTTTTAGAATTTAATATAAAATTGTACTGAGCTATTAAAGATTACACAAATGTTATATGGATTGACCAAGATTGGACCAACAGGAATAAAATAAGCATTAATATTATTATGAATATCATTTTCTGGGTGACACGTCTCTCCCCTCAAAACAAAATCTCACCAATATATTTAATTAAACATTTTATACTCTCTTTTACTATTTAGCAAGAATAAACTTTCTAAAACCCTCCTCACTTTCATTCTTATAACATGAAATAATATAATTAAATAAATCTCATACCTGACCTAGAATCTTCCCCAAAAACTAAACCGTATATGCATAAATAAAATACATAATAATATAAAATTATTTCATCCTGACAAAAAGGGTTGCTCCAAGTATTAGTCATTTAGAGCTAGAGAGTTATTTATTTATTTACTGACAAACATTGGTCGGGAAATAGGAAGCAGAATATTTAATTATATAAAACTTTTGTCGAGATGGAACAAATTGGCATATAGTGATTTCATTTTAAATAAGACATTTAGCAATCTTAAACAAATATATTCATGAGTAAATAATAATCTTTCTGAACCACTTTAAGAGAAGAGTTTAGCATTAAGAGGCATAATTTTAAGATAGACAGAATGAGAACAGAGACATTAAATTTAAATTTATAGCAAGTCAAAAGTTACAGAATTTAGTTAAACAGTTACATTAAATTAAGAGGATTTCATTTAAGAAGGCACTAAAGGTAGCGAAATTACATTATCAGGTCAACTGGAGTTTTGAGAATAAATCAGGTTGTTAGAAGTAAACAAATTGGAAACATAGGTGCTAATTTATTTTGAGTCTTTTGGAAATTTGGATCCCACGATGAAATACGAATTTTTACACAGGCATAGCTAGCTATGAATTTAATTTGAGAGTTCACAGTTCAACAGTTACACATTTTGGCGAGGTTTCTCTGGCTTATGGTATTTTGGCAATCATACTTAGGACAAATGGGAGATGAGCAGACTACAAGGCCATCTACTCCACTACCATGTTTCTAAACATTTTTATATTTATTTAAAATTTAACCGGCGTGGATACTCCAGGCAATCACTGAACGAAAACTATGACTGGCTGACCTCTATTGTTCTCATGGGCTATTTATACCCTTTTTTGACTATTTTTGGGAAATTCCCTTTTTCATTCGCCCAAGGCTAAGCAGATATGTTGAAATTCCGGTGACTGCAATTATTGACCTAAAATATTTTGCATTGTATTCTTGAGATCCACTCTCCTGATAAACCCAATGATTTCATTGTTTCAAATCTATTTTTAATTTAATGTAGTTTGAAGAATTCATGTTTCAAATATCTTTTCCATTTTAATTTTACTTTAATTAGAAAATTCCATTACCATTTTGTTAATGGATTTTCTTTTGTTTGACGCTACAAAATGTTAGCAGGGTTTATCACGAAAATAAATCTCCAGAATAAAATACTTTAAAAAAATAGCATATTAAAATTTATTTATTGATTTTTATAAAAGTTTCCATCTGTAATTATATATATATATGTATTTGCACATATATATATATCTGGGCCCCTCCAATATTTATAATAAAAACATTTTAAATAGAAAATTGATATTTTAATCACTTATTTGCTTGTCTAAAAATTAAATGTATATAAAATGGCAGACAGAAAGTTTTATAAACATCATAACACGCGTGGATTTGGTTTGATCCTAGTCTAGCAATCTAGAAAGACGTGAAGAATGAATCTGGCCTACAGATCCATCGCTTCAGTAGAGTGATTCATTCTATCTTTTAAAAAGACTATCTTGTGTTTGGAAAGGAGAGTATTCAGTATAAATAGCATTCCATATGTAAAGCGCATATGCCATGGTTTTAAGCTACATTATTATTTATTAAATATTGTAAATTATATGTATTATAAAATGTTAAAAATTGTTAAAATTTATTTATTTATTGGATTATAATGTATAAGTATATGATTTAAAGCATAATTTAATGTAAATAATGTCCAGTAAATGGAATAGATATAATTAATCGGTTATGAGATATAATTATTTAGGGTAATCAGAGAAAATGTTTGGCTGAATGGGAGAAAAAATTGATAAATGAAGCAAAGAAAAGAAAGGGATTGATAAAGAAATTAACAGTGTTTTCATATAATAAGTATGATGTAGCTAGAATTGTATGGCAGTGGCAGTACCAGGGTTAACATATTGTAACAATGCATTATATGTTAGTAAAGGGGTATTAGATGACTTAGAAAAAGTACAAAGAGAAGTAGGAAGACATGCATTAGATGCAGATGTGTGGATGGCAAAAGAGGCAATTCAATGAGAAATGGGTTAGTCAAGTTTTTATATGAGAGATGCAAAAAGCAAAATGAAAATGTTAGATAGATTGCAATTTATGGATAATAAGAGAATAGTCAAAGTAGTATTTAATTGGGTTATGAGTAAAGGGCAAGCAAAAGGATGGGTGAGAAAGGTAATACTGTATGGAGAAGATTTGGATAAAGAATTTATGTCAGTATAGTTGTACAAAAGGTGGGTTGATTGTAATAGAATTGTTGAGTGTTATAATGATAAGGAATGGGATAGAAGAATAGATGCATTATAAACAATAGGGGGTTGGAGAAATGGAGAACTAATATGTAGAGTAAAAAGAGTTTAAATATATATAGAAATAAATGGAATATTGGGTATGAGCTAATTTATGACAATAGCAAGGAAAATAGTTCACTGTTCAAGGCTCGAACAGGATCTTTAGTAACAAAGGAATATACATATAAATGGAAAAATGTGGATGATTTAGTCTGCAAATTGTATAAGGAAGGCATAGAAAATATTAGGGATCTGTTAATTGAATGTAAATGCCTGAAAGCAGAAAGGGTATAAATAATGAAGTTGTGTCATCATCATCATCATCATCAACCATTATCAATCCACTGCAGGATGAAGGTCTCTCCAAGTTTAATCCATCTTCTCCGATCTTTAGCTTCTCTTCTCCACAACACCCCTGCACATTTTCTTATTTCATCCATCCATCTCACATGTGGTCTCTTTCTGGGTCTTTTACAATCTCTTGGAATCCAGTTTAAAATTTCAATTGTCCATCTATTATCATCTCTTCTAGCAATATGTCCAGCCCAACTCCATTTCAATCTTTTAATTTTTTCAATAAAGTCAGTAACACCTGTTTGTTGTCTTAACCATACATTGCGTTTACGATTTCTTCTTGTTACTCCCAACATACATCTCTCCATACTCCTTTGAGTGTTCTGAAGTCTCTGTATTGCTCTTCTATTAAGTGTCCAAGTCTCAGATCCATAAGTAAGAACTGGTAAAACACATTTGTTAAAAACCATCCTTTTCAAACACATAGGCATATTTCCTTTTAGTATCAAGTTATTTCTACCAAAAGCACTCCAACCAAGTTTAATTCTATGATTAGTTTCCTCCATTATGTTTCCATCTGTATTAATAATCTGACCAAGGTATTTGTAACTGTTAACTTCTTCTAATTCTTCATAATCAATCTTTATTTTCATATTTTGAGCAAATCGATTAAACATTACTTTAGTCTTTTTAACATTTATCTTTAGTCCTACTTTTCTACTTTCATCTGCTAACTCCTGCAACATTTCCTGCAGCTCTGAAGCATTATTCGCAAAAACAACTACATCATCTGCGAAATCTAAATGACTTAAATACTCTCCATTTACTTTCACTCCTTTAGTTTCCCATTTAAATCCACAAAATACTTCTTGCAGCACTGCTGTAAAGAGTTTTGGAGATATGGAGTCACCTTGTCTTACACCTTTCTCAATGTTGATTTTTCCAGTATCATTATGTAATCTAATTGTTGCTGTTGCATTTTTATAAATATTCTTTAAAATATGACAATATCCTGGATCTATACCTTGATGATCCAATGCTTTAATCACTGAAGAAATGTGTATAGAATCGAATGCCTTTTCATAATCTACAAATCCAAAACATAATGACAACTCATATTCGTTTGTCCTTTCTATGACTTCTCTCAATACCTGGATATGATCTATTGTACTAAAACCACTTTTAAATCCAGCTTGTTCTCTTGGTTGGTGGAAATCCAAAGTTCTCTGTAGCCTAGTTGTAATTATCTTGGTAAAAATTTTATATAAAACTGATAAAAGGCTGATAGGTCTGTAATTTCTAATATCTTCTTTATCACCTTTTTTAAATATTGATATTATTACTGCATTCTTCCAATCTTCCAGTACATCTTTATCATTTAGACATTTGGTATATAACTTTGCTAAAATTGTTTCTATTTCTTCACCTGCTTCTTTTAATATATCAATTATAATTCCATCATTTCCTGGAGCCTTTCCTTTCTTCATACATTTAATTGCATGTTTCACTTCTTCATTTAAAATTATGGGCAATTCAGAAGATGTAATAGATATAGGAGGTACTTGTTCTTTATTACTATATAATTCTTGATAAAAATCTTCTACCAATTTTATGATGTCATCTCTCTTTTTAGTAATAATTCCATCTTTTTTTTTTATTGCAGATATAAATTTCCTACCAATACCAAAATGTTGTTTAATATTTTTGAGACTTTTATTTTCTTCTACAGCTTTCCTTGCTATTTCACAGTTATACTTTCTTATATCATTTTCAACTCTTTTCCGTACCATTTTACAAAATTCGAGATATTCAATTCTTTTTAATACATCATTTTTGTATATCTTCATGTTCCTTCTTTTCTTCATAAATTCTCTAGTCTCAGTAGAAATTTTATTAGTCAATTGCTGCTTTTTTCTACCAGCTATGTTTGTTGCAGTTTTTAAAAGTGTATCAGTTATTTTCATATTAATTTCATTCAAATCTGAATCATGTTTAAAATTTCCTAACACTTGAAACCTATTTGTAAGTTCTAATTTAAATTCATTAGAATGTTTCTGAAGATTAGGAATATCAATTGTAAATATTGTTTTTCTTAATAATTTTTGTCTCTCTAGTTTTATATTAACACGTAACTTACACCTTACTAATCGATGATCACTTCCTGTGTTAAATTTATTAAGAACATTACAATCTTGAAATATGTATTTTCTGTTAGTCAAAATATAATCCAATTCTGCTGTACCTTCATTTGGATGCTTCCATGTCCATTTCCTTTTAACATTTTTCTCAAAAAATGAATTCATAATATAAGGTTTTTCTTTTTCTGCAAACTCCACAAGTCTATGTCCTCTCTCATTTCTATTACCATAACCAAAATTACCTACAGCAATTTCATCTTTCATTTGTCTACCAATTCTAGCATTAAAGTCTCCCATAACAATTTTAAAATATTGTTTACTCTGATCAAAAGCCTTTTGTACATCCATATAAAAATCTTCTACTACTTCATCACTATGAGAACTTGTTGGGGCATAAACCTGAATTATCTGCATTTGGTATCTGCTATTAATTTGTATAACTAATCTTGCCACTCTGTCCGATACACCATCAATCTCCACAATATTGTTCTTCCACTTTTTATTTATAATGAATCCTACTCCACTTGTATTTCCAATATGTGTGCCTTTATAATAGAGTATATGTCTACTTTTTAAATCAATTGTTTCTTCTCCTTTTCTTCTAACTTCACAAAGTCCAATAATGTCCCATTTAATATAAGACAGTTCTTCTTCTAATTCTTGCAATCTTCCTTCACTTGAAAGTGATCTGCAGTTGTAAGTACCTGAATAAAAAGTCGTCATCAAATGGCAGCCTGGGTCTGCAATCAGGGGATTAGTTATTGGTTTTCATGCTGGGTTTGGGAAAAGATAAGGGAGATTTAGATATAAAGGCTATGGAGTTGACAAAGATTATGTTGTGGAAGTGGAATGAAGTAGAATAGTGAAGAATATGGGGAAAACTTATAGAGTGGGGAATGGAAAGGGAAGATAAAGTGGCTAACAGGTTTCTCTGGGTAGAGTGGCTGAGAGATTCCTGACTCCGTATAAGGAGAAATCACAGTGCATCAAATCACATTAAATATATATAGAAGTAAACAGAATATTGTGTGCAAGTTAATTTATGATAATAGCAAGAAAAGTAGTTTACTGTGTAGGGCTCGAACAGGATCCTTTGCAAAAGGGAATATACACATTAATGGAAAAATATGGGTGATTTAGTTTGCAAGTTAGGTTAGGAAGGCATAGAAAATATTAGGCACATATTAATTGAATGTAAATGCTTGCTAGTAGAAAGGGTACAAATAATGAAGTTGTGGGAGAATAAATATAAACAAAGTGATTATACTGAAAATGGGTTCTTGCTTTTTATGCTGTGTTTGGGAAAAGGTAAAGGAGAGTTGACAAAGTTTGTGTTGTGGAAGTGGAATGGAGTAGGATAGTGAAGAATATAGGGAAAACAGAGTGGGGAATGGAAGAGGAATGTAAGGTGTCTAACAGGTTTCTCTGACATTGTGGCTGAGAGATTCCTGACTTCGATAAAGGAGAAGCCACAGTGCATCACATCACATGTGATTTGTGTAATTAAATATCTTGAGAAACTCTCAATGGAGATTAAAGCCGTTAGATTAATATTAAAATACAATTAGCAATCGTTGTTTACTTCAGTCTTATTTAGATTAATTATTTAGTTTATACTAATAACTACTTTCCTCATTAATAAATCTTGCTTGTTTCACTAACAGGTTTTACATTTAAAAACTATTGAGAAATATTGCTGGCATTCTTCTTTAGTCATCTCACTTTGTTCTCTCTCTTGTTGAAAATTAAAGGCTATCATTCGATAGTTTGTAAGCTCATATTCATTGCTATTTCTTCTGATCTCATCTGATCTAAATTAATTAATTTTAATTATTCAAATTATTTTTAAAACTATTTCTCTTTTATTTAACAATGACATGTTTTCCAGAATCCAAATGCTAAATTTCTCACCTGTATAAAGTATTTTCCACAAATATACTTATCTTTTAAATGTATTTTCTAACCTTAACTATCTATTGCTTCCTAATTAATAAATTGTCTTCTAAATAATATTTTGTAATAGTTATAATATTGTGCTAAATCTTTACATGTATTAAAATTATACATGCAAATAATATTTGTATATTTTTAACAATGGGTTCAGTTAAATGACTTTTTATTATCGACTATCTTTTATTGTTATTCCCATAAATCACGTGTCTTTCAAAATAGATATTTAGCACTTATTTTTTCTGACTGATCAAATTTTCCATTACATACTAAGATTATGTGTGTTTAAGAAACTGGCTCCCAGTTCATGATAAAAAATGAATTTTTCAGTTAAATTGCCTTCAAATCACACACTACAAAATTTATATACCTTACACTGTGCATGTAATTGTGAAACATTTAAAAAAATCTTACAATTTTCAACTTTAAATAATTCCAAAATTTGCTTTATATTCTTCTTTTATTACACCATTAATTACTCTGAATACAAAATAAGAGAACAGTAGAAATTAATTAACTGTCAAATGGTCTAAAAATATGTATTTTTTTTATCACATATGCTTTTCTATGATATAATTAAATATTCTTGGTTCTAGCATATATATTTTTTATGAAAAATATTGATATAATATTTGAAAAATCTTTCTTCAGGGTTACTTTATTATATAATATTCTCTTCATATAAATCCAATAAAATATTTTTTTTTTTAAAAAAAAAAAGTTCCTTTTTCATTATACCATATATATATACATTTTTAACACACTATCATCTTTCCAACATTTTGACCGCTTTTAAAGATGTATATATATATATGATATAATGAGAAAGAAGTACAAGTTTTTTTTAAAGAAAAAAACATATTTTATTGAATTTATATGAAGAGAATATTATATTTTTTAGAACATATATATTTTTTAAAGAAAAAAGAGGATGAGTTATTATTATTGTTAAATTTTTTTTTTAATAATGATGATAATAATTTAAATATTTCCTTTATTATTTCGAAAATAATGCCTGTTTTAATTTCTCTATTTACACTGCAACTCGATTTATGGTCTTTACAATACTTCTGTAACCTTAAATTCAACAATAAGTGAGACATTTTTATCAACTTTTGTTTTATAATGTCAAATTTCAATTTCAGTGATTATTATTAATTTTTTTTTTAACTGAAATGTAATTCAATTTAATACTTTGATTTGGTAAGCTGTCATGAATGATTTTTGTTTTTAGAATTTTATTTGGCCTCACATTTAAGTTTGATTTACTATCTTTTGCTTTTACTTAAAGCACTGCTGTAGACTCAATTAAAACATAATTTATACATGGTCTATCTTTTGCTTATTTTTATTTCTTGTAATCCTACCAAACAAAAACACTAAATTGAATTACATTTCAGCAAATAAAAAAATAATCAGTGAAATTAAAACTTTACACCATAAAATTAGAGTCAATAAAAAAAAAAAAAATGCCTTTATTGTTGAATTTATGGCTATAAAAGTTAATTAAATATTAACCTTTGGCCTATTTTATATTTTGTACATATTTTTATTCAGTACATATAATTTTATCAGAGACTCAAAATTACATTATACATATAATTTTAGAGTACAAAACTACTTTCTTCAGTTTATTTAATATATATTTATCATTGTAAATTCAAGAATAAATTTAGATTTTTTTTTTAATTAGTTTTTTTTTTTTTGCTCAGTGCAACCAAATAGATAGACCATACACTATAAGAGTACTTGCTCATTTAAAAGAATTAAAGAGGAAATTCCAAAAAGCATCCAAACATTGTATTATAAATAATACAGTAATTGCAAGGACATTAAAAGTGGAAACAATCTTGGAAAAACAATCTCCATCTTTTATAGAATTTGTAAGATCAAAAGAAAATTTCAGCCATGAATAAGTTTACTAAAAGCTGCTAATAGTCAGATTATAACTAAAGTAGCAAATATAAAAGAAATATAAAGAAAATCTATACCATAAGTGTAATCATTTTATTTTAGGAAAATAATGTTTAAATGTACACTGTATATAATATTTAAATAAGGAATACTGTTTGATAATGAAGCAATTGTAAACAAACAACTTGATTAGCCAATGCAGCCATATTCAAAATTTTTCTGTCCTGGACCATATATATTTGTGTGTTACATCAAGCGGGCTGCAAAATGCTATATAAATGATCGGCAACCAATTGGTGTCGCATGAAAAATGTCTGACTTCTCAATTCATGCATACCACAGGTTGTGGTTTACTTTACTATGTCTTAGAATTAACATATTAATAAACTGCAAACACTTTTATTTGATATAAACATTTATTTAAATATCAATGTGATTTTTGATAAAGATAAACTTTTTAACAATTTTAGATAAATCTGGTTTATAAGTGCTACATGCTACTCTTAATATATCATCAAGGTATGAATCAGTAAGTCTGTTTTCCTATTAAAAAAGAAATATAATCTAACAAATCTCTTATTATTTCATTGAAGGATATCCATCAGATCACATGGAAACAAATTTTTTATTTCAATATTATTCTTCTCCAGAAAAGTACAAAACTATTGAGAAAATCACTACCTCTAATTTGATCCTTCATAGGAAGACATTTCAAAAAATCTTCATAAATTGAATTCTATTCCATACAGTATCTGACAAAAATAGCACTTTGTGATATTGCTGAAATGTCATTACTAGGATCAACAGCCAAACTAAAATATTTGCAGTTTTTGAAATCTTCTATTATAATATCAAAAATATGGTTTGCAATATCTTCAATACATCTAATGCAGGTAGATTCTGACAGTTGTAGTTTCTTAATTTGTAATACTATTTGACTTTTATTATTAAATTTATCAAATAATATATTTGAAGCATTTATGAAACATTCTTTCACAACTTCAGCATCCGTAAACTGTTTTATATTTTTTCCAAGTATATAACAAATTTTATATGATGCTCGGGTCACCACTGCTTCTTGTGAGATTGCCATTGACATAATATTTTGTTGCTGTTGCAATGATTTCTTGAAGAAAGCTAACTTTTCACCTCGTATTAAAGACCCATGAGCAAAAATGTCATTAAACAATTTATGTTTCGTGCTGTAATGACGCTCAGTGTTATATTTTTTTAATGTGACACTTTCTCGATAAATCAAACATATTGCTGAACCATTGTTATTTAACACAACAAAATATTTCTCTTCCCAGTTGTCTTGAAATATTCTATTTTCATCTGATAATTTCTGTTTGTTGCTTGAAGACATCATTATGGTGTTTAAATTATAGTTTGATATAAAATACTATATGTCTGTGTTCATACTAATTCTTGTATAAAACTAACATGTCTCACCTTGCCTTCAAAAATACGGACTATTGGTAGATTGAATTAAAGTTTCAAACTTCTGATTGGTCAATTATATAATCTGCAGTAAATGTATTTGTCTTTTTAAAATTATATTTGTTTTAGTTTAATATCTAAAATGCAAATTCATAATTTGTCAGATTACAAAAAGGTTTTAAAAAAATAAATTTCTATTTATAATTGATGATAATAATCTAATCCAGTCAAATTAAAATAAATGCTTACCATCCAATTATAAATTCCAGTCGTAATTCCTTGAATTCCTCGTCAATATGTTTTAGTGTCAAAGTAAATATTTTTGACTAAAATCTGAAAAACAAATGTGGGTATAAAAAAAGTTTAACAAAATATGTTTTCATTTTCGAATTCAAAATGTAGGAATATCACTGTCAAAGTCATGGATTGGCACTCGCTTGCAGAGAAAAGAAGAAACAACCAATCAGAGACTTGAAAAGACGGATTTACGTCATTGTTGTAAATTTAAATATTACTGATTTTTTATTTGTAAAAAATGAAGGTGCTAAAATCAGCGAAATAATACTAAAGATAGCAGGTTGAGAGCGAGTACAAGCTGTATGAAGATACTAGGCACTTCTGGTGTAGACTTGGCAGGTTCTTCCGATCTGTAAAATTAAAAAAAAATTACAGATAATGTTATTAGTGCATCAATAAAAAAAATCAGTTGCATGTGGTTTTTCGTTAATTAAGAAGACTGTTGTCACATCTGTTAACCATCAGTCTATTGCTAGGCCACACAAGCTTGATGTGCTACATGCTTCCCACGGGCCACAGGTTAAGTATGGCTGAGCCAATGTAACATTTATAAATAAACATTATTTAATGATTTTGTATTATTTTTCAGTTTAATAGACATTTAAATAATATTTATTTTCAGCATTTAATGTAGACTTCAATTTGCTTAAAGATATTTCATCATTGTATGTTGTATTTATATAAATAACATTTTATATATATTTACACATTTGAAATTATGAATTTAATCTTAATATTTTATATTTAATTATTTTTATCTTTTTTTTTTCAGACAATCATGGTGGTTTCAATTTTCATTATTTCAACTCTTTTATTTATAGTTTATTATATATACAAAAAAATTAAAACAAAAGGTAAAACTTTTAAATAATTAAATTAATAGTAATGCATTATAATTATGAAAGTATACTCATGATTAATTTGTATGGTAGTAAATTTTTGTTATTATTAAATATACATTTTTGAGTTACAGATATTATTTTTGTACTTAAGTAAGAAACATTTTTTGGGATGGAAATTATATAAATGATTAAATTTGAAAAAATAATTACTTGGAGAAAATTTGATTAAGCATATTATTAATAATAATAATGACTTATGCACAAAACTTCTAACATCCATTGATTATTATGACTTGCATAAGGTGACACTACTCTATGGAGAGAGTTTTATATTAGTTTTCCAGAAATTGATTGAGGCAGGGAAGTTGAATAATGGAAAGGCAAGACATTTAGATGGATGGGCAGCAGAGATGGTGATGAATTTGGGAAATAGGGCAAAATTAAATCTATTATGATGTTTTAATAAGATGGCATAGAAGACAGAATTTCCAAATAGCTGGAATAATACAAAAGTAAGGTTATTTAAAGAAATGGGTAAGGACCATAGAAAGATAAACAGTTATAGACTGATAGCTGTAATGTTAGTGTTATTATAAAAGTTTTTGCATATATTGTGGTTGGAAGCGTGGCAAAATGGATGGAAAAAAATAATATAGTAGGAGAAATCAAGAAGGTTTTAGAATAGATAGATGTATAAGAGATAGTTCATTTATAGTCACACAACTTATAGATATGAATAGGAATACAGGTAGACAATTATGTATGGTCTTTATAGATATAGAGAAGGCATATGATAGAGTAAAAAAAAAAAGATTATGGTAAGTTTAGTGAATTTGGGAATGAATGGAGTTTTAATTAAGAGATTCTATGAAAATAATTATTATATGTAACAATTAGGAACTAAGGCAAGGATATAAGTCACCTATTTTGTTTTTGTTATATTTGAGAGAAATGGAGAGAGGAATAGAAAAAGATGCCATTAATTGATGATAAGAGAATGTATACATTATCAGGTCTTTTATTTGCTGATGATTATCTTCTTGTGCACAAAAAATAGGGAAGATATGGAAGTTATGCTGAAGACGTGTAAGGGTGGGTAAAGAAATGGGGATTAAATTTAGTGAAGAAACATAAAAAATAATAATAAGTAATGATGATTAAATACTGGGGAAAGAGAAGAGAAAAAATTATTATTGGGGATATAAAGTTAAATGTGGTGAATATGTATAACTATTTGAGAATCATCTTAAGTAAATCACAAAAATTGCTTGGATGACTGGAAGAAAAAAATTGATAAATGAAGCAAAGAAAAGAAAGGGACTGATAAAGAAATTAACAGTGTTTTTATATAATAAATATGTTATTATATATAGAGCCTGCAAAACAAGCTCTTAAAAAGCTTTGAGAATATCCTCAACCCCAGACCGGTTTCTGCATCTAGCATCGTCAGTGAGATTAAAAATACTAGGACACGCTCAGCACTTTATCTAATGTATAACTATTGAGAAGAAAATCTGAAGTTTTCAGACATCCATATGTCTAAAAATCCAGCTATCTAACTCAAATAGCCATATGGGACTGAACTAAGTTCCGATACACCATATATTAATAGTTTTAGCAATATAAAATTGCCAAAGCCTTAATAGCAAAAAATAAAATAATAAAAAATCAAATCAGATGTCACATGACCTAATTTTAATAAAACTTCTATTTACAAATGTTATATATAGAGCCTACAAAACAAGCTCTTAACAGGCTTTGAGAATATCCTCAACCCCAGACTGGTTTCTGCATCTAGCATGATCAATGAGGTGCCAGGATATTCATTAGATTAAAAATACTAGGACAAGCTCAGTACTTTATCTAATGTATAACTATTGAGAAGAAAATCTGAAATTTTCAGACATCCATATGTCTAAAAATCCAGCTGTCTAACTCAAATAGCCATATGGGACATGGATGTCTGAAAATTTCAGATTTTCTTCTCAATAGTTATACATTAGATAAAGTGCTGGGCTTGTCCTAGTATTTTTAATCTAATGAATATCCTGGCACTTCACTGATGACGCTAGATGCAGAAACCGGTCTGAGGTTGAGGATATTCTCATAATTTGTTAAGAGCTTGTTTTGCGGGCTCTATATATAGCATTTGTAAATACGAGCTTTATTAAAATTAGGTCATGTGACATCTGACTTGATTTTTTATTATTTTATTTTTTGCTATTAAGGCTTTGGCGATTTTATATTGCTAAAGCTATTAATATATGGTGTATCTGAACTTAGTTCAGTCCCATATGGCTATTTGAGTTAGATAGCTGGATTTTTAGACATATGGATGTCTGAAAATTTCAGATTTTCTTCTCAATAGTTATACATTAGATAAAGTGCTGCGCTTGTCCTAGTATTTTTAATCTAATGAATATCCTGGCACTTCACTGATGATGCTAGATGCAGAAACCAGTCTGGGGTTGAGGATATTCTCAAAGCTTGTTAAGAGCTTGTTTTGCGGGTTCTATATATAACATTTGTAAATACGAGCTTTATTAAAATTAGGTCATGTGCCATCTGACTTGGATTTTTTATCATTTTAATAAATATGTAGCAAGAATTGTATGGAAGAGAGTGGCAGTAGCAGGATTAACTTAGGGTAACAATACATTATGTGTTAGTAAAGGGGTGTTAGATTTCTTAGAAAAAATACAAAGAGAAGTAAATAGGAAGACATGCATTAGATGTAGATGTGTGGATAGCAAAGGAGGCAATTAAAGGAGAAATGGAATGGTCAAGTTTTTATATAAGAGATGCAAAAAGTAAAATGAAAATGTTCAGTAGATTGCAAGTTATGGATAGTAAGAGAATAACCAAAATAGTATTTAATTGGGTTATGAGTAAAGGACAGACAACAAAATGGGTGAGAAAGGTAGTATGTTATGCAGAAGATTTGCATAAAGACTTTATATCTATACTTGCACAAATGGTGTGATGATTGTGTTATAGGAAAATTGTTGAGTCTTATAGTGGCAGAGAATGGGATAGAATAATAGATGCATTAATAAAAATAGGGAGTTTAACTATATATATAGAAGTAAACAGAATATTGGATATGAATTAATTTATGATAATAGCAAGTAAATTAATTTACTATTTAGGTCTCAAACAGAATTGTTAGCAACAAGAAAATATACACATAAATATAGAAATGTGGCTGATTTAGTCTGCAAGTTATGTAAGGAAGGCATGGAAAATATTAGGCATCTATTAATTGAATGTAAATGCTTACAAGAAGAAAGGGTACAAATAATGAAGTTGTGGGAGAATAAATATGAACAAAGTGATTATACAGAAAGTGGGTTCCTGGTTTTATGCTGGGTTTGGAAAAAGATAAGGGGGTTCTAGACATAAAGGTCATAAAGTGAACTAAAATGATGTTGAAGAAATGGGATGGAGCAGGATATGGGGAAAATTTATGGTGGGGCATGGAAAGGGAAGGTAAGGTGGCTAACAGGTTTCTCTGGGCATAGTGGCTAAGAGATTTCTGACTTCGATAAAGGAGAAGCCATAGCATATCATATTACTTCACTACAGTTTGAAATTAATGATTATCAACCAAAATTTATTCATATACAGATTCTATATAATGGAATGAAACAAAGTATTACTACAAGTGGAAAATTTAAGGCATTTGAAATGAAAACTGGTGTCAAACAAGGATGTATACTTGCTCCAACAATGATTTCAATTTTTGATAGTGGTCTTTGAAATTGTTTATGGTCAGCTTAGCCAAACAAGCATCAAGGTATGGTAGAGATTTGACGATATAATTTTTAATTAGTATCAATTAAAAGTGGAAACAAGAACTTCTTTTTTTTTGGATTCTGGATTTATGGTATGCTGATGATTGTGCTATTTTTTCCAGTTCAAAAGATGATTTACAGAATGTTGTTAATGTTTTGAATCCAACATATAGAGACTTTGGTTGATTAATTAATGTTCAAAAGACTCAAATTTTTTACAAAACAATGCCAGAAGAAAAATTAACTTTGATGATTATCAACTTGATAATGTAAATTAGTTTAAATATCATGGTAGTTTTATAAGTAGAAAAGTGGACATAGATATTAAGATACGACACAAGACTCCAATAAATCAAAAGATAAAAGTATTTTATCAAAATGAAATAAGTACATCAACTAAATTAATATATATAATTGTTATTTTACATAATTGATTGTATGGAAGTAAAACTCGGATTATTTATCAATCCATTATAAAGGCATTAGAAAACTTTCATTTAAGGATGCTTTGTAAAATTTAAAACACAATGGCAAGATCATAAAACCAATCAATATGTGCTTCAGCTTGCTGTATGTAATATTATTAAATCCACTGTTATAAAATTACAACTTGTTTAGATTGGACATGTAAAACAAATGAGCATGAATGAATAATGGAAGACTTTCTAAAAAGATATTTTATGGTTAACTTGAGCATGGTTTTCGTGGAAAGGATTAACCCATTTTAGAAAAAAAAAGCTTTTTTCTGAAGAAATTAAAAGACATCAAAATATCAAGTAACCAGAAAAATGGACTACTTATTTTATATGGAATTGTATTTGTGGTTCACAGATTGGTTTATATAATCATTGAAAAACTCATTTCTAGTTTCTTTTTTTGCTCTCTTTCTTTTTTCTTTCTTTTTTGGAATTGGAATGGCCATATTCATTTATGAGTGGCTTTTTATTACTATTAGATATATATTAATTATACATTTGTATATATTTATTTGTAACAATCAACCCTTAAGCTATCAACAATCTCAACTCTTTGTCAAGGCAATCCCCTTTTACAATAAAGGTGGCACCACCTTTAAGTATAACACTGCCTGAGTAATCTTTGCTAAGCAGACATGATTAATCTGTACCAAAATCTAAGTTTAAATTTGTTTCCCTTCTTAGGTGATTAATCATCTGAGATCATTGATATAAAGAGTGTTTGCTTGTGGTATGAAAGTGAGGAGTAAATTGTAATCAAAAGAGATAGATTTATTTGAAATTTGGAAAGATCAGGAATTGTTAACGTTTAGAAAGAGTTTCGTTCGCCATTTTAAATATTGAAGTTTAAAAAAAAAAATTGTTGACTGTGTGTTAATGTAAGGATATTTTATAACTAAGTTGTATGTAAGATTAGTTGGTTTTTTTAGTAAGTTTTCTACTAAAGATTTTTTTAAAATTTAAGAACAGTCATTTATTTGAAAAAAAAAAAAAGAATATTTTGGAGGCCTAAGGTTGGAAAACACCTGCTTATCAATCAATCGTTTTTGAAAGAAAGTAAAGTTTTTATCTTTCCGGGAAAAGGGGTTTGAAGAGTAGGAGAGGAAGTATAAAGTCAAATATAGAGTAGGTGGCTTGGAAAATAAGGAATATGGATTGCATTTGTATTCCACAATGTATATATAATCGTCAAAGAAATTAGGTGTGCTATGTTAGAGTGTACCATATGTGATGAGGTTTATCACTTGAAATATTTAAATAAGACTAGGAAGGATGTAACAGATTTATGGTTATGTAGACAGTGTGTAAATGTGATAAAAGAGGTGAAAAAGTGATTTCTAAGTGTAGATAGCTTAAAGAGAAAGTCAGGAGAAATGGAGCAAAATGTAGTTGAGGAAGACAGGATAGAGTATGTTTTTAGTGGAGTGACAAGAGATATGGATGAAAAAATAGGTAGTGCAATGGAGATGATTAGCCAAAGAATAAGTAAGATAGAGGAAGAGGTAAAGGATGTAGAAGCAAAATTAAAATCATTAGAGACGAAGTGTGAGCAGATAAAGGAATTATTGAGTAGAAATGATAAGGAAGAAGTAGATAAGGAAGTCCAGAAGGTGATAGAGAAGGTTATGAATGAAGCAGAGAAAGTAGACTATGAGACAGTATTGATAGGAGATTCACTAATTAGAGAATGTGGAGATATAATTGCAAGGAAAAATAGAAACAGGTATGTAAGAGTATGTTTGCCTGGAGCTAGAATTAGGGATGTTACAGATAAAGTAAAGAAGCAAGGGAGTAGAGATGTGTATGTTATGGTAGGGACTAATAATTTGTCAGAGCCATCAGAGAGAATAATGGATGAGTACATAGAATTGATTAGGAATTTGAGTAAGATTAAAGAAAGAGAAGGAATAGTTGGATTATTACCAAGATTTGACAAGAGGTTTATGTTAAATAGGGCATGTTCTATAAATGCGAGATTGAAAAAATTGTGTGAGAGAAATAACGTTATGTTTGTGGATGTGTGGGATTTTTTTATTGGGAAGAGGGAGATATATAGTAAAGATGGATTGCACTTAGGAAAACAAGGAAGTGAAGTTTTAGGGAGTTTGATTTATAAAGAATATAGTTTGGGAAACTTATAAAGGGGATGGGGTTTTAAATTGCAGTGTTATCAGAAAGAAGAAGAATAAATGAATGGATGTGGTGTAAGAAATAAACAAAGGGTAGCTGATTTAGATATAAATGTAGATGTGAAGAGGGAATGGGTCTATAAAATTAATGGTAAGCAAGTTATTTATAAATGTAATGGAGAAGAAAGAGTCAAAAGAATTTATAAAAGAGTAGTTAGGAAAGAAGAAATTGTTAAAATTGGGTATTTGAATATGCAAGGTGGTAGGAGACCAGAAAAGTGGCTGGAATTAAACAAAGCAATTAAAAATGAAGAGCTTGAGGTATTAGCAGTAGTGGAAACACATCTAAGAGAAGAAGAACCTATTCTGGAAGACTTGGTATGGCAGGGTATAAATAGAAAAGAAAAAGAAGAAAGGGGTGGTGGTATAGGAGTTATGTCAAAAAAATATTTAAATACTGTTAAATGTCAAGAACATTTGTGGTTTGAGATAAGGTTAGGAAGACAAGAAATGGATGGTGGCTATAGTGTATATAGCTACTGGAGATAGTCAAACTATAATGGAGTGGAACAGTAGCATATATGAATGCTTAGTTAAGGATATACAGAGTTTCAAAGAAAAGGGGAAGAGAATAATGGTTATGAATGGGCATATTGAAGAAATTGATGATGTAGGTAATAAAAATGGACAGCTTTTGAAGAATTTTTGTCAGGAGTGAATTTGAGCATTGGAAATTTATCAAATATTTATGAGGGATAATACACATGGTCTAGAAATAATATATTTCACACAATAGATTATGTATTAGTAGAGAAAGAGGGATGAATAAAGTACGGAAAATTAAGATGTTTGATAATGAAGAGAGAGAGTATGTAATTGTGATCATAATTTCTTTATAATAGAAATGGTTAGTAATGTAATGGGAAATAGAAATAAAAGTAGAAACGATAGTGAAAGGTGTGGATGGAGAGTGAATGATAAGAGTATAAAATAAAAGTTGAAGAAGCCATGGAAGTTGGTTGGGGATGAGTATAAGGACTGGTGTGGTGCAATAGAGAAAATGGCAAATAGGGTTTTTGATGAGAATATTCAGAAAGAATAAAAGTAATAAAAAAGTGAGTTAGTAAAAGTGTGAAAGAGAGGAAAAAATCATGCAGAGAAACAAAGAAAGTGAAAAAGATGTTAACATTAAATGGGAAAAGTACTTAGAAAAAAAGAAGTTGGCTAAAATAGATAATTATATAGAGAGAATGAAATTGAATAGTAAATTGTTGGAGGATATTAATAAAAGTGGAAGAGATGGGAGTAAAAAATTTTGGAAATACATTAAAAGAAGAAATGTAGGGGAGAGAGAGATAGTATTACTAGATGATGAGGGAGTAGAGAGTAGCTCTAGAGAAGAATTAGAGATAATATTAAATAAGTATGTAATGGATATAGAAAAGATGTTAGATGTAAAGAACAAAGTGATTGCAAACATGAAAGCATGTAGTAATGGGAATATTAGAGTTACAGAAAATGAACTGAATGAGGCAGGGAAGAAATTTAAAAGTGGAAAGGCAAGAGGTTTAGATGGATGGGCAGCTGAGATGGTAATGAATTTAGGTCATAGGGCAAAAGTAAAATTATTATCATGTTTTAATAAGATGGCACAGAAGAGAGATTTTCCAGATAGTTGGAGTAATACAAGAGTAAGGTTACTATTTAAAGGAAAAGGTAAGGATCATAGAAAGTTAAACAATTATAGACTGATAGTGGTCACATCAGTTTTATATAAAGTTTTCTCATATATGGTGGTTTGAAGGGTTGCAAAATGGATGGAAGAAAATAATATAGTGGGAGAAATGCAAGGAGGTGTTCGATCAGATAAGCGTATCGGAGATAGTTTATTTGTACTTACACAACTTATGGATTTGAGTAGATATTCAGGTAGACAGTTATATATGGTTTTTATAGATATAGAGAAGGCACATGATAGAGTAAATAGAAATAGATTATGGGTAAGTTTAGTAAATTTGGGAATGGATGAAGCTTTAGTGGATATTATTAAGAAATTTATATGAAAATAATTACTATATGTATCAATTAGGGGATATAGAATCAGTTAAAGTTAAAAAGGGGGTGGGACTAAGGCAAGGATGCCGTATGTCACCTATTTTGTTTTTGTTGTATTTGAGAGAAATGGAGATAGCAATGGAAAGATTAGGAAGAGGGATAGAGATACCATTAATAGATGGCAAGGGAGTATATACATTATTGGTCTTTTATTTGCAGATGATGTCTTTTTGTGCGCAGAAAGAAGAGAAGATATGGAAAGAGATGGGAATTAAGTTTAGTGAAGAAAAATCAAAAGTATATGGAAAGAGATGGGGATTAAGTTTAATGAAGAAAAATCAAAAGTAATGATGATTAATACTGGGGAAAGAGAAGAGAAAGAATTTTTATTGGGGGATATAAAGTTAAGTGTGGTGAATGGATATAACTATTTGAGAATCATCTTAAGTAATTGGAGAAACTGCTTGGATGAATGGGAGAAGAAATTGATAAATGAAGCAAAGAAAAGAAAGGAATTGATAAAGAAATTAACAGTGTTTTCATATAATAAATATGATGTAGCTAGAATTGTACAGAAGGAAGTGGCAGTAGCAGGGTTAACATATGGTAACGATGCAGTATATGTTATTAAAGGGGTATTAGATTACTTCGAAAAAGTACAAAGAGATGTAGGAAGACGTATTAAATGCAGATGTGTGGACAGCAATTGAAGCAATTCAAGGAGAAATGGGATGGTCAAGTTTTTATGTGAGGGATGCAAAAAGAATAATGAAAATCTTTGGTAGATTGCAGTTTATGGATAATAAAAGAATAGCCAAAATTGTATTTAATTGGGTTATGAATAAAGGGCAGGTAACAAGATGAGTGAAAAAAGATAATGCGGTATGCAGAAGATTTGGATAAAGAATTTATGTCAGTATATTTGTACAAAAGATGAGATGATTGTTAGGAGAATTGTTGCGTGTTATAGTGGTAAGGAATGGGATAGAAGAATAGATGCATTAATAAAGAATAGGGAATTGGAAAGATGGAGAACTAGTTTGGAGAGTAAAAAGAGTTTAGATATATATTATAATGGAACCCGCTACCCCAAAGTTGATGGTGCCAGATATACCAGAACCATTGGATATACCATACGACAATGCGAATATGACTTAAGTAGTTGGATGATTTGGATGAAATGTGTCAACCAACCTACAACAAGTCATATCCAAAATTCATGATTCAATGATGCATTTGGGTGCATCAGATGTTAGTGAATCAAGAATGGCATCTAACAAAGGGAATACATCTCACTACTGTCAGACCTAGGCCTTCAAATAGGATGCTAAAGATGTCACAATGAAATGCCTAGTTCCAAGTCACATCTACTTTCAATATACTAACTTATAATTAACTTAAAATATTTCAATATAACCTAGACCAGTGCATATTCATTACACCTCTCTTTTTAGGCCCCATTACACCACAGAATTCGAACTCAGTGAGTTCTTGCAGTCAGCTTTCCTCAGGGATGGACCTACTCAATTATAAACCAAATATGCCTATATATAAGCATAGATATAGAAAAATATTGATGATGATCAATTATTTTTAAGAGCAATATACAATGATGATGATGATCATCAAACCTTTAATAGTGTAAATTCATAATGTGATGATGATGATCAACATCTTATGGTATCAATGCACAGTGATGATGGCGATGACCAAACATCTAGTGAAATAAATGCACAGTGGTGATGATCAAACAGAGATCAGATTGGTTTAAACAACTTAATTTATTTACAACATATAAAATAAATATTTACAAACAAAAAATAATAAAATAGATAAATATTTGATTATGTTTTTTTTTTTTTTTTATCACAGAAAAAATAATTTAAGTTATTTATACAAAATAATACTATATAATTCTTTATATATGTACATAAAACAAAATAAAGAAAAGCACAATGGATGTTCTCTAATTATAAAACTAGCCCATTAATATAATTACTATGGTGATATTTTTAGGTTAGGGTAAATATATTATAATTATAATTATATCTTTTTTTACAAAATATATATATATAGCCCACTCCTATTTATATGTGTGTGTAAGTCTTGGTAGAAATTAATGATAGATAAAGACCATTTACACAGCGGGTTAATTGTGCATTCAGAATAAAACAAAATTACAAGCAAATATTAATAAATTATTTAGTCTTGTTGTCCTAAAGTCTTACTCTTAATATTAAATATATGAAAAACCTTACTTGAGATGAGGTCGTCTTGATGGATCAATGTTGAGAGGAATCTGAAAATTTACTTTTATTAAAAAAAAAAAATACATATTAATTGAATAGGATTCCTTTTTTTAAATTTAAATCAGTATGACATTTCTCCATCTACTGCTTCCACTTTAAATTTCAAATGATCAAATTTGAAAAAAATGAATTGTAAATACACAATAAAAAAAATTACAATATATAAACTTTCAAATAAAAATGACAAAAGCAAAAAAAAATAATAATCATCATGTGAATAAGATATATAATTTATCTTGAGTAAAGCAAGCACTCAGTCCAAAAAATGTCAATATCCATGGCAACTCTGTTGTTATTTATATACCTCATACTCCTTGATTGAAACAAACGCATATGAAATATCTTTCCTGTTCATATGAATCCATGGAAGATGGTGGTACACCAGCGTTCTTGAGATAGACATTCTGATGAAAAATTTTATAATTCCATAATTTCCTAATGACATAGAAGTTAGCTGGAAAGTGCCACAGCACTGTTTTTTTTTACCCCAAATACATTGTACTGATTCCTTTTATAAACTATTATTTATAACTTGGCTTAATTATATATAAAAATAGCTTTTAAAGACAACAGATAATTTTTAATAGTTTCAGATTTCCTTTGCATTATTTCTATTATAATGAAATTTAGCTTGCAGAATAACTTAAGTCACTAATTCATTCCTGCCAATCTTAAATTAAAGATCAACTTCTTGAAACTATAAATATTAAAACTTTAATATTTTTTTAAAGAGCAAAAAGTTTTTTTCTTTTCTTAAAAGAAATAAAAACTTAACTTTTTCTGCTGTCTGTTCAATTCCCGATTTTCAAGCCAAGAATGCTATTTTTTGTCGATTCAATTGTAGATTTTTCCAGTCAAGAGAAACGCTGTCTTGTCATGTGTCTGCTAAAAACCCTATTATTACAACTTGATAAAAAAAATGAAATTATAAACATTATTATTATTACTATTTTTATTTAATTTTCACTATTCCAAATTCGATCATTTCTCAACAATTTAGACCTCATATAATTTTAATCTTTAATTACGTCCATCCTATAAATCCATTATTTAGTACTTTTAGTTAATGAAATTAAATGAATAACAGAAAAACAATTAATTTCTACCAATAGACAAACATATTAGTTTACATGTATGTTTATATATATATATCATGTAGAAAACAAATTTATTTACTTTGGGTATAATAGATAAAAAAAAAAAGAATTAATTTCTCAAACATATCAGTCTATATTTATGTTTATAAATGTATATACTACATTTGTATAAGTAAGTATATAAGATATTCTATTTCAAACACATTAGTTTATCTGTATGTTTATATATGGATATACATCCTTCTCGTTTTATGCGGATTTATTTAATGCGATTTTGAAGTTATGCGATTCATGATTCTTCTTAATATCTTTGTATGTGGTTTTCTTTTATGCGATAAAAATTATTCGATCAGAAGTGAGCTCCGATAATGCGCTATTACTTTAAATATTATAAATTTCACGCTTTCACGTCATATTTAAAGCAATAGCCATTATCGGAGTTGGACTTTCATCTAATAATTTCAATATTTTCAGCTCTTTATAATAGTACTGTAATAGATTTTATGTAATAAAGAAGTTCATAATTCACTTAAAATCAGAATTTCCCCATTTTATATACACACATTAAATTTTACAAGACTATAATGTAAATCTGTTCAAACGTTATAGATGAAAAATACTATGTTTGTTGTTTTTGCATTTTAAATCACGTTCAATTTTTGCTTTTTATAAAACGAGTACGTAATCAATTAATCATTTAGTGTCCGCAAGTTTATTTTTAAAAGGTGAGTAACAGCGGTGGGCACAATTAAATTTGACAATTAAAATCTGATTTTTAATTGTAATTAACAATTTAAAAATTACGTAACATGATCTGAAATTAATTTGATGTGAAACGATGAAATTTGATTTTTAAACGGAATTGAAAATTAAAAAATTAAAGTCAAAAATAAGAATTTAATTTTTAATTGTTAGTTTTAATTAAATTTTGCCCAACAGTGGTGAGTCAGTGTCTTTTTATTATCGTAAGTCTAAGTTCTTAAATTTTAAACTTTTAGTTTACTCTAACGGAGAGAAAAAAAAAACACCCAAGAAAATGAATTTCTTTGGAAACAAAAATTTCAATTTTAGATCGCTTAGCGAAATGGGAAGGATCAATAGCGATTGGAAAACGTTTTAGTTGTATTTCCTCTTGACTTCGTTTAAGGAGAAGCTACAGTACCTCACATCACATCACATCATGACGAATCTGATGTCTCAAATAGCGATAATAATTAAAATACCGCACATGTATGAAAAAAATGTAAATTACGCATAAAAATATATTGTTTTGAATAAAATTAAATACTGTAGTTAATAAAAAAAGTAAAAAAAGTTTGTCTTGTATCAATTTTTTTCAAATTTGAAATTTTTTATTAGTCATATTTTATTTTCTTATATTTTTTTATGCGAATTTTAAAGTAATTTTACGTTGTTGCTTTGCTTTTATGCGATTTTTGGAAAATTACAGTCCGTATCCCCCATTTTTGAAGGTAAGTTACGTCTATTTTTGTGCGATTTCTTTTGTGCGCCTTTTCTGAGGAACCTATCTACCGCATAAAACGAGACCCAGGTGTACTACATTTGTATAAGCAAGTAGATAAGATATTTATTTTCCTACCACTTGGTCTGAATTCAAATATTGAAAAAGACATTGGTACAGGTGTGTAGGCCAGTTGTAAGCCATCTCTTACTATATATAGAAGTAAACAATATTGGGTGCGAGTTAATTTATGATAATACCAAGGACAGTAGTTTACTGTTTAAGGCTTGAATGGGATCTTTAGCAACAGGGGATTATACACATAAATGGAAAGTGTGGATGATTTAGTCTACAAGTTATGTAAGGAAGGCATAGAAAATATTAGGCATCTGTTAGTTGAATGTAAATGCCTGAAAACAGAAAGGATACAAATAATTAAGTTATGGAAGAATAAATATAAGGAAAGTGATTATACAGAAAAAGGGTAATTGATTTTTATGCTGGGGTTGGGAAAAGATAATGGGGATTTTGATATAAAGGTCATGGAGTTGACAAAGATTATGTTGTGGAAATGGAATGGAGCAGGATATGGGAAAGCTTAGGGTTGGGAATGGAAAGGGAAGGTAAAGTGGCTAACAGGTTTCTCTGGTCAGAGTTGCTGAGAGATTCCTGACTCCGTATAAGACGTCACAATGCATCACATCACATATGTTTATATTGACACTAACAATTGCAACTTGACCAAGGAATATGAGATTAATAATGCAAAAAAGTTTAAACAAATCTCATTAATCAGGTAATTATAAACTGTATGTATGCAAGTATATTTTATTGTTGATGTCATTAAGATCAAGCTTGAATTCTGTAAAAACGTGATCTTTCAAGTAGTTTAGTAGTAATTGTTAATATATGCACTAAAAAATATGAATAATAAATGTATCTCATTATCTCAATTAGACATGGTGCTGAACATTTTTCCAAAGATGTGACTTTAAATAAATAACGAATTGCTTTATTGATAATTTGAAACAAACCAATTTTCTAAAATTGTAAATTTAACTCAATTTCATTATATAGTTTCACAGAAATTCTAAATTTATTCAAAGTGATTTTATGCTCCATGCTATTATTCTACATTGGGCACATACTTATTTTATTTTCTGATGATGATTACTCATGCACTTTTGTGCAAATGCTTTATTTTCATGTATGTATATATATAATAATAAACAACACTATATTTATTGGCTTTCTATAGTGCTTAACTTTAAATCTTTATTGTTAGCAATATTTACTATATTCTAAAAGAATGATTTAGATGATCATAGGACATGCTTCTTCAAGTAGCTTTACCATTTTTGTAATTAGATTTGAATTCTTTTATGTTTGGTTATTTGATTTTGTAAAGGGTTTTGAGTCTTTATATGACTTAACTGTAATTAATACTTTAAAAACCAATAAATTATTATCAAGAAAACTGTAATGTATTGTAAATTCATCAATTAAATCACACAAACTTATAGACAAATTGAAGATTAAGAAAGGTGTTTTTTAGAATCATAATTATTCATAATTATTTTCTTTTGTGTATTAAAATCTGGTTGGAAAAATTTACCTGTAATGATAAATGATCATTTAAACCACCTTTAATCTATAACAAAGTCAAAAATATTTATTTAAAAAATTAGAAAAATAATTTATAATAATCTGATTTCTTTTAGTTTGTTTATTGTAATTATAAATTTATTTAAACGCACATTGATTATGTAAGTAATATTCATTAAGGCTGTAGCCTCAAGCACATGCGTATAAAAATGCGATAGTAGGGACCTCTACAGGCCTTAAACCACAAGCTTACTCTTTATTTATTGTAATAAATGAAAATTATTTTTTGAGAAAATTGTCACTGATCTTCATCAGTAGAAATAATACTATCTTGGATTGCTTTCTCAAATTGAGCATTCTTTAATGAAAGTGTGCCAGTACACTTTTTAAAAAATTTTATTTATAAAAAAATGTACTTTGATTTAATATAATAATGAAACATTGATTTTAAATTCTGATATGATAGGTAGACAAAATTTTAGAAATAATTTTATTTAGTGTAAGACAAATAGTGATTCAAGTACCAAGTGAAATTTATAATAGTATTTTAAGAATTGAAAAACTGAATGGAGATTGAGTGACATGCATCAAGAAGTTATTTATTGAGTTAGGTAATTTTTATCTTGATTTTATCTGTAGAAGTTGTCTATGAAAAAAGATATAAAAAAAAATGGTTAAAAAAAAAAGAGATTGTCTTGTGAAGTAAGTTTAATAAGATTATATTTATCATCTTAATCAGAAATCATTTAATTCATAATTAAAAATAATAATCTATCTGTGGTGGGTCTCAAGAAATTAATTGTACATGTATTCAGAGATCTCGCACTGATTCTAATTAGGAATATGATAATGTAGAATTAAATATGTTTATAAATGTCTTTCATCAATGTCAAAAAAAAAAAAACAAACATTTTGAAGACTAACTGTAATGAAATGAAGAGTAATTCTAAAATACTTGAAAAAAAATTGAGCATATCCTTAAAATAAATTCATAGCTCTGCATTGCAAATTTGAGAGCTGATTCTAATTGATACATTAGATATTCTGTTTGTTCATTTAATGCCTTTATTTAACTTAGAAATTATGTTTGTTTATTTGGGTTAAATCTTGTAATGAACTTTTAACACTTCTATCATATAGATTTTTCTTCAAGTTTTGTAAGTATATTAGATATCAATGACAGTGTAATTTTTAGGATTATGCTCTTATTGTCCAGTCTAACAATATTGACAGACCACATTTCAAACTAAAATAAAAGGAAAAAGAAATGAAGAATGAAATCTTAATTTCTCTTGATTGTTTAACTAAAATTTGCTTTTTTTAAAATAATGCTGCCTTCTTAAACACTAAAATCAAATTTTATTTCAAATACTAGAAATATGACATTGTTTAGATTCTCAGTTTTTAAATTTGAATATAAATAGTTACAAAAAGTCAATTGCAAAATATCCCTATACCAAAAAATAATATTTTTTTTACTTGCATCACAATTTTGATTGTTATATGTAACTTGAAATACTAGTTTTAAAAATAGTGATTGAATTAATTAATTTATGGATCCCAACACTTCTATTTCATGTTACATATAACAACCAAAATTGTGATTGAATAAAAAAAACATGATATTTGTTACAAAAAAAAAAAAAAGAAGCAACAGGAATACCTAGAAAATTATAATCCTTTTTTTTATAATAAAAAAAATTAATTTCTTATGTTTAAAAATATTTAATTTATTTATTCTAGATATCTACTGTTGTACCTTATCCTGATTTTGATATATATCATATGCACGCATTCTGATTCATTATTTTTTTTTAATAAACACTAGAAATTATATCATGCATTTTGATTCACCCTTTAACCATGTGTGTATGTATATGAATAATCTCATACAATGTTTTTTTCTTATGTTTTTTTTTTAATATATAAATTTAGTTTATTATGGATTATAGTTTTGATTTTGTAGATTTTTTTTATCCATAAATATATAATATAGAGGGAAAAACACCAATGTATATTTATGTAGATGTTTTATACATATATATATATAATTATTTTTGTGTATTTATTAATGTAAAACAAAATAATATTTATATATTATATAAAATTATATATATATTTTTTTTAACAATGTAGAACAAAATGCACTAAAAGGTCAGCCTAAACCACGATTTAGGAAAAGAGATAAAGTATTATTTTATGGAAGAAAAATGTTAAGAAAGGTAATGAAAATAAATGTTTGTATATATTATTTTCAATAGAATCGTAATGTTGGACTAACAGATTCTGGAGTTCAACATCTTTGGATTTGATATCCAATGCTTAAATTTCTTATGAATTCTTGAGAAATAAATCATTTAATTATTTTTTAACCTCAATATATTTTGGTGGAGTAATAGATCCAGATGTCAAGAGTCTTATATCACAACTCAGCTCTATTCCTTCCAGTCTCAAACTTTTTATGAACCCTAGAGCAATAAACCATCCAATTATTTAATAGATATAATATTTATTGCAATTTATTTTAAAATGTTTACATTTATTTGAATGTATAATTTTATTACAAAATTTTTATTTATACATTTTTTTTTTAATATGATGTTAGATTACAATAACATTATAGCATTAAAAGCAGTAGCATTAGAACTAAAGTTGTAATTAATTAAAATATTTACAATTAAGTTTGATTTAGTACAATTAATTATAACAATCCGGAGAAAGCTACTTAATGTAATCTGCACTACGGGCGCCATCTAGGCATTTGAACCTAGAAAAATTTATAAAGTAGGCAGATACGTAAGTCAAAAAAAAAAATTTTTTTTTTTTTAAATTTTGATTCCGGTCGTTAGCCCATTGTCACTAGCTCAAGGAGTAGCAGAGATTTAATAATATAATATCTTATCTAATTATATTTCAATATAAAAAAAATAAATAAAATAAGCCACTGCCAGTAATTAACATACAAAAATTTATTTCCGCACATATATATATAAGATTTAACATTATTATTTTAATATGTTTACTTTAACATTTAACATTATTTTTACTTTTATTTTAGATTTTTAATTTACATTTTAAATTTTATACTATTATTAGTTCGCACAGATTTGTTTAAAAATGTTGAGTATAGATCGGTTACATAGATTCCACGGTCAAAAACATTTCAAAATAAACATAAACGATCAAAATACAAAATCATTGATACTGTCAATTGCAGAGGGAAATTTATAAGTAACCCAATAGCATTCACCATAAGATGCTTGCATTAACACCAATAACTTAGAAGACATCCGAATAAATACATTTTAGATACTCACCGTAAGGTATCAGTATTTACCGAATGTCTATATATATTTTGATCGAATATGAAAACCAAAAACATAATCAACCGGTAACGAACCCATGCAAGCGTCTATACCCAACTTAAATTTAATGCATCTTTATTTAGAGTGTCGAGTATGAATAGACTACATGGATTTGCATTTAAAAAGAACATATTCAATCCTTGTTTAACCTTAGGCCAAAGGTTCGCATTCAAACCAAACTTCAATCCATCTGATATATCGATGTCTTCAATGTAATATGAATACGGCAGCACAATTAGGTTAAGAGAAGAAACTGCTTCTCGTCAGATAGGAATATTACATCTATCTGACGATGAGAGCAATAAAAAAAAAAACTCCATAGGAAGAAACTGCAATCTCCGTCTTATAATTCCTCCCATAGGCAAAACGAGTGTGTGCGGCGTATAATAGCGATTCTGCCCATAGCGAATCTCGTACTACATCTACTAATTACACCAATATATCCAATCCATTGACCTAATTCAACTACGAAACGAATAACGTAAGATTACCCTCCCCTAATATAACTTTACAAATCTATATAGCCATTCACGCCCGACTTAAGTTTAATATTTATATAACTAGTTTAATGAAAAACAGAAATCATAATAAAACTTAAAGAACAAATAAATAAATAAATGGAAATGATTTTACAAAAGAAATACATTAAATAAAATTATAACTAATTAATAAATAATGTTGGTCAGATAGGATTCTATTTCTTAATTATTTTAAATACGGAAAGTTTTTAATTTAATGTTCATTAATTATAAAGTTCTTACGGTTTAAAACAGTTTATCTGTTGCTTGCCATTTGAACATGAATTCCCATGCCGTCCTAAAAAGATTGGTTGAGTTAGCCATTGTTTTTTTTATTTATTTATCCGGAGGTCTTTTAGTTTAGTTGGTCCTTAATGTAGAAAAACAAACGATGTCATTTCTCTTTTTTTTTTAACAAAACTGAAGGGATTGAAGAGTGCGTCTTTTCAATCCCTTCTCCTTCAACTCCACACTAACACATATAGTCACATCGTAATAACTAATCTCTTTTATTTTCAAACCTTTCCTTTTATAATAATTTTGTGGATTAACTCAACATTACGTCATGATGGTGAAAACCTTTTCGTTGAGGTCCGATTTCCCGATGGATTTCTTTCATTTGCTAAAAGTTTCTATTGTTTTCCTATCTGATTGATGCTTATAAATTTAAATGCCCAAAGGCTAGTTTACTAATTAAAATAATCATTTCCATTTTACAAAAGATTAATTAATTTGTTTTCAAACTTAAACATATATTTTTATCTCTAAATCTTTTCTGAAAATTTAGTTTTAAACTACTCTTTTTTTTATAAAGTTTTATTTTAATAATTATTTATCTGTGCGATTTTATATATATGCTGGTATCTCTCTGTAATTTTAATAACTTATTAATGAGTCATTGTTCTAATCACCTCAAATTTCACACATTGAACTTAAGTTAAAATTGACACCATATTTTTCTCTCAACTTGGACATTTCTTTCAAATAAAATAAGGAAAATTGAACTTAAATAATATATAAAAAGAAAAACAACTTTTACATAGAAAATACAAATTATTTAAATAAAACTCTTTTAATATATTTGTAAATGCTTAAAATTTTAATGCTTGTACATACACACATGCATATACATATCTCTACTCCTATCTGTAAAAACTTGCCTATCAAAAATAATCCAAACGATTTGAAAGCTATAGATTATTAATATCATTAGTATTAAAGTCATAGATATAATGATAAAATATTAAAATATTGTTAACAAAGAAAGAACATAATTTGTTAAATATACATTAAATATAGAAAGTTAATGAGGAAACTTAGAAAAATGATACTGTATGGAATTTATGTCTAAGACAATTATTTATATATGCTTCATATTTTTAATTCTTAAATATAACTATCAAACTATTCAATAACTTTATTATTATTTTTTGTTTCTATTTTATGCATCACACTATTGCAATGAAGTCTCAAGACTAAATTGGAATGTGTACAATATATATTTAAGTAATTCTAAATAAACATTCAACTTTAATATTTATAATATTAGTATTATTATTATTGTGGAAAGAAAAATGAATATGTAAAGAAATTTATTTTTTGTGAAAATTGCTTGCAAATAATAAAGCATTTAAGATTTTATTTTGTTATGGTAGATTTTTGTGTCATGGTAAGTTAATATGTGCATAATTGCACAAAATTTGGTTGATTAAACTAATGGTTGAGATTTGAATAATGAGATTTTTTTTTTTTTTTCTACATTTATTACCAACTTTTTTTTTTTAAATCTTATATTTCATTGATGTATTTTTTGGATCCTTTAATATTTTTTGGAGTCCAAAATATTTTTTGAATTTAATAAAATTGGGGTTTCACTGATCATTTATTTTGTATTTTGAAATTATTTGGTATTCACATATTTATTATAACATCATTACTTTTTTCATCCATTGCAATATGAAAGTTTTTCTGGATTTATTTCATTATTTTCAATTCATTGTTTTCTTTTCCATATCATTCCAATTATTATAGCCATTAGCTAATAAGCCATCATTTACATAATTTATTTCACCTTCCAGATATGATTTAGCTGAAAGAATGTTAATTGCTGTATGAAAAGAGTTTTGTCTAGTGAAAATATTTGAGCTGGATGATGATGTAATAAAAATTGTAGGCATCAGTCTGCATGTTAGATATTGTGAAAATTGAAAAATAATTTTTTGGGGAATAATTTTTTTTTAAAAAATCATTAATCTAAATAATTTCTAATATTTATTATTTTTATCTTTTTCATTGGTAGAACATTTAATATTATTGTACATCAATGTTTACAGCTCTTCTATAATTGTTTTGATAATATTTATCACTCAGTTGATAACTGGTGTAATTCAGCTGAAGCATTGGTATATATTTTTACTACAATAAATTATACATAGATGAACCTGGTTAATATTTTATTTATATATATTTGCTTTGTTTCAAGAAACTTTTTGGAATAATTGCTGCTACACTTAGAGCCCTTTTTGTTTGTTATAATTTCATGTTTTGGAAATATTTTTTTTTTGCTTTTTATCTTCTTTTTTTTTTTTAAATGATTATTGGAATTGTCTGATTTAGAGTTACGTTGGTGTTATTTCACTCGATTTTTGTCAGGAGTTTGAGAATTCTTTGTGAGATTATATGCATGGTTTATACTGTAAAAATTTATAGTTAAAGAAGTACTCACTGTTTTTTTAATATTTTGTGATTATAGTGGATTTGAACACAGACTTTCAAGCTCTCTTTAGTTATCTATTCTATCTTATACAAACGATACACATGACCACATATATGTGAAAAAGATAAATGATCTCCAGTATACTGAACCAGCACTCATCAGTTGGTCCAGACCATCATCTCTCACACATACATATAATCAGTGCTTTGTTTACATTAAGATCTACTCCACTCTCCAGCTCTTCAGCCAGCCTATCCATTAAAGGTTGATGATTTGCTGCCTTAATATATACCCAGCATTGATTATATGTATGTGTGGGAGATGATGATTCGAACCAACTAATGAGTGCTGATCCAGCACAAAATACGTATGTTGGAGATTATTTATCTTTTTCATATATGTGTGGGCATGTTTATTGGTTGTATGAGATAGAGTGGATAGCTAAAGGGAACTTGAATGTCTGTGTTGAAATACCCTATAATTACATCTAAACTCCAAGTATATATATATTTGCATTCAAATATTTTGTGATTAGAAATTTTAAAAAAAAAAATATTTTTTTTAACATTTGTGTAATTGTTCTGAACAAATACAGCCAGACATGTTCATTTGTATGACTTTTACGTGGTATATATATTTATTCAAAAACCATAATACTATTAATTCATTAATTTTTTTAAACTTTTATTGGTACTCATCTTTTAGCTAAAGATGCCGCTCTCTGGCACGGTTTTCACGCCAAAACTCATAAAAATGCTGTTTCCATGGCCGACATGTTCGAACCCGCGTTTTCTATAATACAACTTTTTTGTTGTGCTACAGAATGCAGGCCGCTATGTCGTGTCGCAGTACAGCATGTATGTCGCATAGCAGCAAATATATTTTCCGAATTCGCACAATTTATAAAATAATTACAGCTTGACGAGAGAGTTTGTATTTGAATTGTATTGAAATGTTGTTTTCATTGGATTTTTTTTTATTTTAAACTATTGAAATGTTCAGATTTTTTAAAACAATAATTATAAGACTTCTTACAACATACTGTATTGAACTTTTATTTGGGAAAGTGTTAAATATCTATGTTTTTATTGAGTTGCAATTAGGTAACGTGTCAAGTAATGTACTGTTAGTAACATTCCACGAGACAAAGAAGTACCGTCTGTATATTTTTGAAGTAAAAAAGAGTGGTACGAAAAAAATATCCAGTAAGAAAAGTCCAAATATACAGGTTTTTTTGTAAATTTCATAAAAAGCAAATATTATAAACATGTTTAATAAGTAAAGAAGACATTTGTATGTGTTTGTTGTTGTTTAAAAAAGTTTGAGTTTCTTTCTTCTGTCCGAGTACGGTTACGATTTTGAATTTTTTTATTTTAGCATTACAAACAAACAGAACACTAACACTAAAACTAACCCTAACCCTAAAACTAAAACTAACCCTAAATCTAACCGTAACAACTTTTACTTTTATTACGATTGTTATTTTTTAGTTAGCCGTAACACAAGTAAAAAAATATCCGATAGAAAATTGATAAAAAAAAGCCGTAACACAATTTAAAAAGTATATGATATAAAAAACATGAATCAAATTGTAATTTGTTGATTTTATTTTACATTTATTATTATCATTTAAATTGTATACATTAATAAAAAAATAATATTTAAAAAAGATGATTTTGTTTTGTTTTTATTTTTGCATTACAAAAAAGCACAGAAAAATTATTAAAATCAACGGCCCGTGAATGTTCATATTTTATAGTTTTAACGTGAAAACGGCACCATACAACGGCATCTTTAGCTATAAGACAAGCACCCTTTTATTTATATAAACATTGGATTGTATTAAACTTGTTAATGATTTCAGAAGTTCAGAAGGAAATAAGGATTTTTTTAAATTGATAAATAAAATCTTATATGCTTCAATAATTGCTGAAAGTTGTGCTTCAAGGGTTCATCTAATCTTAGAGATGTTTTTACTGATTAAATATGAGAAGAGATGTTTTTACTGATTAGATCTGAGAAAGACCTTATGGTGTACTGATTGGTATATCTGCCTCCATTTTCATGACTTGGAGTTATTAGAGTTCAAGCTAGGTGAACCCTGGAATTTTTTTTTTAGGCTTTGGATTATTCTTTCATGTAGTCAGTCTATAGCTAATCTAGCTAGCCTTTCAAAAATTGTCATTAATTTGTCATCTAACTTAATATCTAGAGAGCAAAAACCTGGTTAGCACTGATACATTGTCTTTTTAAAAAACAAAACATGATTATGATATGGTAGTGCTTTTACTCATGGTGAAAAAGGTGTTTCTGACACTGAGACCAAAATTTACTTTTATTATTACAAATCTAAGAAAAAATAATGAAAAATTCCAGAGAATAATTGTACTTTAAAAAATAGATTTCATGGATAGTATATTTTTTATTGTATATTTTGGATATATGTCAGGAGTATCATTTTTATCTACTTCAACAAACATTCTTGAATAGATGAAACATTTGCAAAAGAATTATCTTGATGCTTTGTTTGATAATCATTCATTTATCCATAATTGAGGAAACATTTCTTATTAACTATGTTTTTAACTAATTCATAAAAATATTTAAGAATGATTAAAATAATTACATAATTTTTTGCTTTAGGTGAATGCATTCTCTGGGGTAGGAAGCTCAGGAGAAAGATCTCGCATAAAGAAAAGACAAATGGTGCTTAAATTTGCTAAAAAGTAAGTTATGAATTTTATTATATTATGAATTTTTTTTAAAAAATTTTTAGCTGGGATTTTTTTTTTGATAGTTTATCAAACTATACTCAATCAAATCAATTCTTAATATATGTTGCTACTGTTTATATAATTTTATTTATATTTAAAATCTCTGGTTTAAATTCAAGCTTTTGTACTTTAAACATTTACATTAGAATGATAAATAAAAAAGTAATATTTGTATTGTTATTAGTGATGTGATCATAAATAAGCAATGATATAATTAATGAATAATATTTCTGTAGTATAATTTCCACTATAGCACTCTTACTCAAGGTAGGAACTGTTTTCTATACACTTGTAACACCTTCTGGAGGGGTATAATTATAAACATATGATCAAAGACATGTGAAAAAGGTGATCTTTAAGATGGACATTTAGTGCCGTATCAGCACTCATCAGTTGGCCCAGATCTCATTCTCTTATACATATCTTTATCATTGTTCAGTATATATAGATAACTATTTACTATAGTTTAATTGATGTATCAAACTTATTGCACTCACAACTTTGGTACAAATTAATAGATGTATATTAATTACTTTTATTATTCATTCATCAGACTAGAAATTATTCACTTAATGAATTTTTCTGTAGTGTAATTTCCACTATACCACTCAGCTATCTATATATACTGAACAATGATAAGGGTATGTGTAAGAAATTGTGATCTGGGCCAACTGATGAGTACTGATATAGCACAAAATGTGCATCTTGGAGATCATCTTTTTCACATGTTTTTGATCATATGTTTATGATTACACCCCTATACAGTGTGTTAAAAGTGGATAGAAACCAGTCCCTACCTTGTGTGAGAATGATGTAGTGGAAATTACACAACAGAAATATTTTCATTAAGTGGATAATCTCTAGTCTGGTTTGCGGCAAAATTGTGAGGGCAGTAAGTTTGATATTTATCAATTAAACTATAGTAATCAGCTAGCAATATATACTGAATGATAAAGATATGTGCAAGAGATTGTAATCTGGGCCAACTGATGAATGTTGGTACGATATTAAATGTGCATCTTGGAAAATATCTTTTTCACATATTATGATCATATGCTTATGATTACACCCCTCCACAAGGTGTTAAAAGTGGATAGAATCCAGTCCCTGCCTTGCGTGAGAGTGGTGCAGTGAAAATTATACTATAGAAATATTGTTCATTAAATGTATAATCTCTAATCTAATGAATGGATAATAAAAGTAATTAGCAATGATATTATATTTGACAAAATTAGACACAATTGCAACAATTACATAAGCTTACTACTATAAACATTTAATTATTGTTTATATATATATGACATGCTGATTTTTTATCCATTCATTTGATATCTTGCACTAAGTCTTTAAAACTTTTCTGCAGAAAACTTTTTCAGAAGAACTATATTATTGTCTATCCTCTATCATATCTTCATAGGAAAACAATCAATACTGTACATCTTTAGAGATTCTTTGATTTATTTAATCTTTATAATGCAAGTAGAGTCTGCAATTTCTGCAAAATTTTTTACTCAAATTTACCATAAAATACTTTTTTAAATGTTTATTATTCTTCATTTATTTCACATGATATATTAAAGATGTGCCCTAATAATTGCATATTCAATATTATATCCAGAAAAACTAGTTTTATAATCTTGATGTTCATATTTTCAGAATATTATAACATTTTTAAATAAAAATTTTCTAATATCTTTATATTCATAGGATCCATATCTCTCATATAATTTTGATAACAGGCATACATACAACTTGTTAAATGCAGTAAAGACACATTGGAATCTGCATTACACTTTTAACTCCCAAATCCACTTTTCTAATCAAAAAGTTAAGATATTTTAACTGATCTTATATTAACAAACAATTAATTATCCAAGTCAAAAATTTTAGAAGATGTTTCTTCCATCAATAGTTGATAAAACAAGTGAGTTTCTTATTTATATTGATTACTAAAACAAATTTTTTATATATTATAGTCAAAATTTTGAGAACATTTTTTAAATCATTCTTTTGATTGGGAAGAATAGCTCAAATTTCAGTATATAGTAATTGTTCAAAGTTCATTTTCATAAAAATGGAAAACAAAATTAGTGTATTATATATGCTGTTAAACATCAGTTTTAATTTCAAATACCTTAGATTTTTTATCATCATGAATAACCTTCCTCTTGTATTATGTAGAAGTTGTATAATAATAATAAATTTTATATGCAACAAGCTATTTTTAAACATTGTCACATAGCTTCTTTATTGATTTATTTAAATGTCTTAACCAAATTAATAAAAGCAGTGGTGTAAATTATTTTTTTGCTCATGACACTTATTTTGCATTTGCTTTATAACTAAAACTATATCTATTATACTACTTAATTTATTAAAATTGCAGAGTTTTCTATGATTGGTAGAAGTCTAATTATTAAATTGATTACTTTTTTTGTTGTAATGGATTTGAATTATATTCCATGATAATTACTAAAATCTTCTCTTCTATGTATTTTTATAAAATTGGAACAATGATAACATTTTAAAGATCAGATCAAAACGTCATAGATCAATGTATTTTTTAAAAATTTTAAGTTTTGAGGATAATATATTATCAATATATTTTAAAACTTTTCCCAGAATTTCTTTCTGTATTGAATGTTATAGAAAGTCATTTTTATCTCATCAAGTTGGATATCTCAATCCAAATCTGAGAGTATAGAATGGATATGTCATTAAATTCAGTTATCTGAATTTTTGTATCATTATTTAAAAGATAATCAAGCAAATTTTTTTACATTTCACCATTACTAGTATGTAAAAGATTATTATCCACTGATTTAATAGGATTACGATATTGTTTTCAGGAATATTATTTTCACCATGTCAAAAAAACTATCTAAAATGACTGTAATCATCAAATGACTATATTTTTTTTTGCAGTTTTTAGTCTCCTCTAATCATTTTTTTTGTCTATTGTGCTTATTAAGTACAAATAAATATATAAAATAAAACACTGAAAATAACTACAAAATTCTGTACACTAATATATAAATATATAAATAGCTGTAAATGCTACTGGAAATGGCATTCATGTTATAAGTTGCTATAGCTATTGTTTATTTATTTATATATCAATATACTGAATTTTATAGAGTTAATTCCAGTGGTTTGTTTTATTATTGAATAATATTTTATGGAAAAGTAAACTTCAAATGCACATACAATAATAATAATTCATAAGTCAGACTTACTAGACTTATAATGAACTTGCAAAGAATGACCTCTTTCATAGTCCACTTTTATTTAACTTCACCATCATTATATGGATAATAAATCAATCATTGGCACAAAAAGATACTTAATAAAGATCATCATTAATATAAATTTTTACCTATTTCAATACCAATGTTTGATTTATTATCCATATAACAGCATAAAAATGAGATAAAAATGTAGATCATTTTTTGTCTAACATTGACATGAGGGAAAACATTCTTTGAAAATTTTGTTAAAATGTAAGACTGACTCATAAATTATTATTATAATATATTTATCTAAAGTTTATTTCTTTATAAAATATATATTTTTAGGATTACATATTTAATAGCAATTGTTTATTCACAGGATTATTAAAATTAATAGATAGTTATTGACATCTTTAATTTTCACAAGCATTGTAATGAATTCTTTTTAAAATATTTAAGTTTTAACATAATGGTAATAGTATGAATACTGAACCCCAACGCTTGATGGCATTGTTTTTCACAAAACGCACATCAATATACCATTTTAGCAACCTTAACTTATTACTGATACTACAATAAGTGTTTTTTGAGCCATAACAGGCCGCCTGAGGGCGATCTATTCCATGATTATGTAACAAAATATTACGCCCATTGCATTGTGACAGTATTTGTCAAGCGAGCATAACTCTCGCTATGGTTTGATTTGATGGTGGCCGTATTTGAAAGAGATGAAACTCTGCAAAAATTCATTGTCGGAAATTTTTTAGAAAGCGTAATGGAATTAGTATTTTGTATTAAGAATTGTCATGTCGTCACACATGCTTCCCTATGCTTTTGAACTGCACATAACTTGAAAAGGTTCTTTTTTCAGCAGAATTGTTTCCGATTTTGCGCGCAAATTCCCATTTACACATGAATCCATGCGATAACTGTAAGGAAAGTTGGTTCTAGGGCTCCAAACCCCGAAAATAGTGTTTTTTTCTTACTTGTTTTGGTTCACAACTTGTTCAAAGTTTCGTTTATTTTTGATTCAGTATATTATTTTATGGGAAACTGTTGTTGTTCACATGATTAGAAAGTAGGTAGGTAATATTTGATAAGTTTCATCAACAGTTAATTAAAGTAGGTAATATTTTATTATACCAAAAAAAAAAGAAATGTTTAAGAGTTTATTCAAAAGGCCCCACCTAAAAAAAATATATATAAAATAATAATAAAGAACTGTGCGGTAACATAATAAAATGTTCAAAAAGAAAATCCAAAAAGAAGTCGATAATTAAAAATCAAAACAAACCTTCTCTGCCACCCAACCTTCCTGGCTTAAAAAAAAAGTGTTTTTTAAAAACGAACTGTTTATGTCTTTTTTAAAATTAAAGGTCAAAAATTAAGGAAGAACTTTTTACTATCATATAATATAGCTTTCTGTAGCATAACGATTTGAAACAAAAAAATAGAAAAGCCTCATAATAAATTAACCAAAAAAAAAAGATGACAATTCAAAATCAAAACAACCTTTTTCCCCTCCGCCCTCTAAAAAAACCAAGCATTGGTTTATTCAAAAGTACCAAATTGTTGAAGTCTTTCAGAAAATCAAAACATCAACCAAAAAAAAAAAAAGAAGATAAGTTAAAAGCAAACAACTAACCCTTCTCCACCATCTAAAAACAACAAAGTGTTTGTTACCATATTTTTGTGTAAACAAACCGATGGAGTATTAATTGATAATTTAAAAGTAAACCAATATCCCTAACATCATCTAAAAACAAAGTGTTTGTTTCTTAAAAAAATGAACCAAAAAAAAAAAATTAAAAAACCGGCTGAAAAAAAACTACAACTTTGATTTACTGTAAGTAATATTATGTAAAGAAACCAATGAATAGTTAGTTAGTCGATAATTTAAAAACAAACCAACATCCCTAGACCATCTAAAAACAAAGTATTTGTTTATTAAAAAACGAAAAAAAAAAACCCTTGTGGAATAAAAAAAAACTTTGATGGTTTACCATAATATTATGTAAACCAAATAGATGGGCCGACAACGGAAAAAAATTAAAAACCAGTTGAAAAAAACAAAAACTTTTATTGTAATATTATGTAAACAAACAGGCGACCTGTGAATTGGTATATTGATGCGCATTGGGCGAAAAAGAGCGCCATCAAACGGTAGGGTTTAGTATTCATACTATTACCAAAATAATTTTAAAATATTAACAGACTTAAATGATATCAATAAGAAGATAACTGATATTTTTCTAAGAAATCTATATAATTAGTTGCACAAGTAAACAACAATTCTTCAGTAAATTTTCTGCTGAGACATGGCATATGAAAATATTTTTAAATGACCAATTTAGAGACCCATTTAGAATAACTGCATGTCTAGAATTCTGTACCTAATATGAAAAACAATAAATAATGTTGTAAGAAAATATAATTGTGAAGTGCCAAGGTTCCAAAAGTATAAAACAATATCTTGGAATTGGAAGAAAAGTTGTTTTAACAATAAAAAGAAAAGATAGCACTATTATTAAAAAGAGAAACAGGACTATGAAACATGTAGAAAAATTCTACAGACATAATAGTAATTAGAAAATGAAGTAACTCTTACAATTTATGACAATTTCTACTGACATGCAAATAAATCTATAAAAAATGCAAAAACTTTAAGATATGATGAAACTATTTTAGATATTAAAAGAAGCAGGTAAAGAAATTGGAAAATTGTTCAAAGCTATATACAAATGTCTAAATAATAAAGATTCATTTGATGATTGGAAGAATACCCTGGTGATATTGATAGTTAAAAAAAAAAAGTACAAGAAGTTTAAGCATTAGAAATGATAAAGCTCAGCATGGTTATGCATTTTGAGCTCCAGAGTCTGCCATTTTACCATTACACAAAAATGAAAAGATAGAAATTATAGATATTTCAGTCTTCTGTCAATTCTACAATTTGTTGTCTATGAAGAACTTTGGATATGAATCAATAAAAAGAACAAGATGGGTTTAAAAGTGATATGTTGTGGCAGATCATTCAAAAGTATTGAGAGAAATTACAAGAAGGATCATTGATTATAAGTTGTTATAATGCTTTAGATTTGTAGATTATGAAAAAATTATTTAGTTCCATAAATGTTTTGGAGATTATTAAGCTTTGGAACATGAAGATATAGTCTCAGATTATAATCAAATTCTAAAGAATATTGATCAAAATGTAGTGATGTTTAAACTATATGATAATGCTAAGAAGATTAATATTGATAAAAATATATTGCAGAGTGCTTCCATCTTTCAGACTTTTTACAAAAAATTTATGGGAAGTATTTTATGAATTAAAATGGGAAGTTAAAATATAAAAATAAATACAGATTACTTAAGTTATCTAAATTTTGCAAATAATGTAATTGTTTTTGCAAATATTGCTTCAGAGATTTAAGAAATATTGCAAAAGCTATTAAATGCAGCAAAAAAAATTAGGGCTAAATGAATTTAATTAAATAGAACTTTTAGTAAGTAATATATTCATTTTCTAGAAGTATATGATTGATTTTCCTCTTTTTTGAATTATGGTGACAAGACTTATTTTACTGTTATATGTAGATATAACAAGAACTTAAAAGAAATAAGATAGAGATAAAAGAATAAGCATTACTGGATTAGAAGGTGATTAATTAAAAGATAAAGAACAATTACAATTATTTTCTAGAACATTCCACATTACAAAACATATAAAAACTTGGAGATAAGGGAAATCTGGGTTTTTTTTATGGATACTTGCATCATTGGAGCTGATCATGCTCTGAGAAGATACAAAGTAACCTGAGTGTATGGAGAGACCCAGTGAACTCTACCACTGAAGGTACCAAAGTGAACCTAGGGACCATACAGAGCATATTGGCTTTATTATAATTTATGCCTCGATGGCCATACAATTTGTAAGTAATAATATTGATATGTAAAATTGTGAATTATGTTAAGCATATTGGTAAAAATCTTATTGTTAACTTGTGGCAAATAAAGTCAGATTTAGTTATAAATCCTTTTTTTACTCTAATTGTCAGCTCACCTTTACCTGACTGTAGTACTCATGGTGGCTGTATACAGCAGAAAACTGGTGTAGTCTTGATAGGATAGAACTCAACTTGTAATTCTGCATCATAATAGAATTGTGTATTTGGAAATCATAGGGAAATTATTTCTACTTATTAATTGTTTGGATTAAGAGTTAAGATGACGACCGGATCGCAAGTAATAATAAACGAGTTTAATGTTAATAATCTTGCGGATTGGCCAATTTATCTCAAAACAATTGCGAATTTTTTTTTTATTAATGGGACTGTCAGTGACCTCATTAAAGTTGCCACGCTGTTATGTTATGCTGGGCAACAAGTGATAGAAATAACAAATCAGTTATGTGATTACGAAGAACCAGAGAAATTGTTGTATGAAGTAATAGTTGGAAAAGTAAATAATTATTTTAGCCCCAAGCTCTCTAAGCACTTAGCGTGGCTACATTTTAGAAATAGATGGCAAAATAACGGGGAATGCATATGAGACTATGATCAAACATTGAGAGAACTCACTAAGAGCTGTAGTTATGATAATGCATTAGAGGATGTTCTACTGGAACAATTACTTTGGATGTTTGATGATAGGCTGAGACAGCAGTTACTGGCCTTGACTTGTCATATGATGAAGCAATCAAAATGGGAGTAGCCCATGAGATAGTGCTTGACCATTGAAGGGCATTTTGGAATTTTACCAATAATAATGAATGTAGTGCATTTATACGAAAAACTGAAAATAAATATCAATTGGCTAAGAGTAAATTGAAGGAAATTGTTTGCTACTGCTGTGCAAAAAAAGTCACATGGCATGTAAGTGTAGATTTAACAAAGAGCGTTGTAGAGCCTATGGCAAAGTAGGTCATTTACAGAAAGCATGTAGATCTAATGGGAAAAAAAGAGCGTAGCATATCGCCCACTTTCCCAAAGGGAAACAAGCAGAAAGGTGAGATCTATAATAACCAGATGTCAGTGAAATTATTAAATACAAAATTGGAAATTGACAGTGGGTCGTGTGAATCGATGACAGTCAAAGACTGGCAAATGGTAACAAAAAATTGTGCGAACATCCCTATATTAATGAGAACTATTTTAAAAGCGAAAGATGTTAGTGGTAATATTATGAGAATGTTAGGGAAAATAGAAGTGCATAGAATTTTAAAAAAAGGCCTGTTAGGTTATCATGGTTTATAACACAAGGCAGTCTCAACCCTATTACAGGTAGGGAATGGTTTGATACTTTGAGAATATGTATGGTTAACAAGACCGCTATTGAGGAAGAAATAAAAAATAAATGCACAAGTTTATTTAGTAATATGGAAAGTCAAATTAGTACTATGCCAGGCCATATAGTCTTGCAAGATGGAGCAATTCCCATGATTTGCAGGCCTAAAAAAGTTCCTTTTGTGCTCCAAGCTAAAGTGGAACAAGAATTAAATGATTTAATTAGCAAGGGAGTGTTGATGCTAGTCGAGAAGGGACGGCCACTCCGATTGTAATGATATCTAAACCAAATGGACAAATCTGCACTTGTGAAGATTACTAAAGAGTCAGCATCTGGTGTCTAATGTTAGAGAAATATTAGCTAATATGGAAATGTCAAGTTATTTCACTAAAATTGATTTGAAATCTGCGTTCCATCAGATTCCAGTTTCTAAATGCACCTCGAAATTGTTAACGATCACTGCCCACAAGGAATTGTTTAACTACAATAAGCTGTCTTTTGGAATTACCGTTGCATCAAATATTTTCCAAGCCAAGATGAGAATGCTGATTCAAAAAATGGAGGTATAATACCATAGTTCGACGATATTTTAATAGTCGCTAATTCAGAAAAGAAATTATGTGAGTGATTTTTTAAAGTTGTGATAAATTGCCTAGTTTCGGAGCTAGAATAAACCCAGAAAAATGTATCTGGATGATGACCAAAATGAAGTTCCTGGGGCATTTCATATCAAGAAAGGGAAAGAAGCCTGGCCTCAAAAGATAACAGCCATAAAAGAAGCCTCAAGACCCAGAAATGTAGGGAACTATATGCTTTTCTGGGCCTCTTTAATTATTTTGAAACTTTTCTGAAGAGAAAAGCGCATATAGTACAGCCATTGTATAATTTGTTAAGAAAAAGCCAAAAATGACATTGGGATCAAACTCAAGAAAAAGTATTTAGTACTACAAAGGACTTTTTTACATCAGATACTTATTAGTACGCTATGACAGCTATTAAATGCAGCAAAAAAAGTAGGGCTAAATAAATTTAATTAAATAGAACTTCTAGTAAGTAATATATTCATTTTCTAAAAGTGTATGGTTGATTTTCCTTTTTTTTTAATTATGGTGTCAAGATTTATTTTACATATTTTTTATCTTATTCTCGTGACTATGGTATAGACATTTATTCCATATGGTTTTTATAATATTTTTTTATAATTTTGAAATAGAAAACTATCCCAAGTTTTTCTTCTTTTTTTAATAACCTGGAAGTTTCATTTTGCTTGAAAATATATATAAAATATTAAAATCAAACTTTAGCATTATGGATTGTAGAAAAAATAATTTCTGTAAACAATTTATTTATTGTAATTAAGCACATATGATATGGGATGATAAATATATTTTTTTCATTTACTCTCAATTCTCATTTTCCACAAATAGTAATGTTCCTTTTTTAATCATTAAGTTTTATATAAAATTATAAAAAAATTAACACTGGATTACATATATAATACTGTTAATCTGTTATTTTTGATTCCTGAGTCTTTCTAGATTATTGGGATTTTGTTTTATAGTCTTAAAAATAATTCAACAATATGCTTTTCTCTTTATCATTATAAATCTTCATTCGTAAAACATTTATATGCCTTTAGAAACAAATATTAAATGTAATATTAATAATTTTAATAATTTATATATAAATACGTTCTGTGTATTTATTTTTGTATAATAAAAGCAGAAAAGTATAGATAAATTTACCAATTAATTCCTCATTCTTTTTGTCTTCAGTAAAATCTATTTTAATAATTGATCATATCAGCTGATTTAGAAATGTTTTGTCTAGTTGTCTTTGTCTTGTTTTCTTATTGGTATTTATTGTATCAAGAAAGAATTTTTTCTTCTGCTAGGAAAAAAATAAAACTGATCAAAAGATAAAATATGAGCATGATGCTTCTGTTAAATATGCATATTAAATTAGAAGTATTTACTTAAAGCACGTTTTTTTTTAAATTGTATTTTAATACGTACATATTAATTTATTTTTTTTAAAATTTAGTATATCAAATAAAAATGTTACCTAAATGAATCCTAATTCATGCTAAAATAATGATGCCTGGCATTCTTGAAATTTGAATGTATTCTACCGTGATGATTGAAGTTCACAAATTATTCAAAAATTGACAGTAAATCTATTTATAATATTAATGGAAAATAATTATTCTATCAGTAAAAGCTTACATTATAATAATCATTGTCTTTTTTTTTAATCTTCTATTGTTATTGAATCATTTTTTTATAATAATAATAATTTAATTGGAAAAAATGCTAATGCCAAAAAAAAAAAAAAAAAGTCAAGTTGAATTTAAAAATGTTATGAGATTGCTTTTAATAATATATTTTTATAATAAATTTTTTTACATGTTAAAAATATATTTCTATCATATAAATATTTTCAATGTACAATAAATAAATAATGACAATAATAATAAAAAAATCATAACATATCATATTGCGAATAAATATTTACTAAATGATAGATCTCATCTTCTTGAATGTGTACAGAATAAAAAATGTAATTCTTACATAATTTAGATTGTTATTAAATCTTATATTTTTCAGGAGTACTAGAAATCAAATTGATAAATGTAAATTGACATATATAAGACTAACATGAATATTACTTTTTATTTATGAGTATAAAAGTATATTACAGTACACTAATTCATACACAGTCAATACCATTCTGAATTCTATTTTTAATATTTGATTATAGTATGTAAAGTCTTATGTCATGCAAAACATATATCTAATAAATGATGAATAATTATGGCATTTTCATCAAATAATAGTTTTAAGTGTATTTGTTGGGATTATGTGATTACCTATTTTTTATTATATACGTTTTTTAGATGATATTAGATTTTACATAGTATAAAAATTGAATATTAAGTAAGTTACTAAAAATGAAACTTAATTCTCCTATCATACCTTATTTTTGTATATATGTATTGTTTATATAATGTAGTTGAAGAATTAATATGTTATAATATATTTTTCCATTTTCACATAGAGAGAAATGTTTATAATTTACAGTATCAACAATTTTTATGTGTATTTGTCAAGTTTTTGATATTTAAATTCTAGAGCATATGAAAAGTAAATAAATTTGTTTGGCTAAATCTAGATCATGTTAGAATCTTTTGGTAAATTTTTCAAGTACATGGTTATTTATATGAATAAATGAAAATTTTATTTCCTTATAGACCCATTAGAATTACATAGTAACTCATTTATTTATATCTTATGCTAGAAAGAACCTTATAGTCAAATCAGTTATCTTCTGCAAGATCTTTATTTTAGAACTAAGTGATAATCAAGTTAAATGTTTTGTCTTGGAAACTTCCTTATAGTCAAATCAATTATATTCTGCAAGATCTTTATTTTAGAACTAAGTGATAATCAAGTCAAATGTTTTGTCTTAGAAACTGAGCTCTTTCTAGAATTAGTTCTGAAAGCAAATTTGGGTTTTTAGGTAGTAGAATATTATAACTAAGCAACAAAACTTGATTATAAGCTTTAATAATCTTTGATATTTAGAATTTTTTTATAAAGAAATGAATCCTCTTTATATTATTGTTAAGATAAATATTCATTTATATGAATATTGAAAATTGTTACAGCATAATGTTTGCTTTGCAGGCTTTTGCAATTACGGAAAGACAGTCAGCCTTTGTTGCAAGTTAAAGAACCGCCACCTGCATTTTTAGAGGCTGACCTACCAGATCAGCAAGAAGAACAAAGGCTTCCAAGAGAAGTTTTATATATGCTTCGTAGTATTAGGTATGTATTTCAGTAATAATATTAATGATACTATAAGCATTTTAATCATATTTTATTTTATAGGGTTTATTTGATTACTGTTTTTTAAATATGTAATCATTTATTTTTAATTTATTATAAAAATGGTATTATTGTTTCAACTATATTTTCATTGTTTATATTTTTAATGTTGTATCATTTTGTTTTTTTATATTCTGAGTAACTCATCACATCAAAGAAATATATATATAAATATTTTTTTAGTAGTTTTGCATAAGTAGTTTTTCCGTAGATTTTTATTTTTTTATTTTTGTTATTTTGATAAATTTTAAATTTTATTTTTATTTTTAAAAGTATTATATATTCTGAAATAAAAACAAAAATCAATATCTCAAATGAAATATATTAAAAAGTTACATTAGTTCTGTTACATAAAATTTCTTAGCTTTCTTAATGTTTGAAATACCAGTCAACAAGTGTAATGTTACATAAAATTATATAATGCAAAAATATTTTTTACTATAAAAATAACATTATTTGATTGATCAATGAAGAAATTTGTGAAAAATCAATGTTTTTATAGACTTCTAATAATTCAAGAAGAAAGTTTCTTTATTGAGTTTTTCTATTATTATTTTACACAAGAGGCAAAACTCCTTACAGTAGTGCCACTCATGCAAACTAGAGTAATCAATGGATGCAGGAAGGTTTTTGCATAAAATCCCTATCTATATCCCCAGACTAGTGATTAGTTTGTGGCTTTCATCAGTGAGGAGCCTTGGATCTAAAAGCACTTCACCTAGATCTTAGGATCTAATGCAACCCCCCAGCAGCTACCTTTTATCTCATTAGCTAATTATAAAGCTTTGAGTCCAAAAATGAAAACACAAATCAATTCAAGCTCATTAGCTTGTATAATCATAGAAATCTGAACTCCTCCCTACTTTTTTTTTTTTTTGGTGAAAGCCACTAGCTAGAAACTAGTCTGGGGATATTGGATGAATAGACACTAGATAGGGATTTTATGCACAACTCTTCCTGCATCCATTGATTACTCTGGCTTGTACTGAGTGTTGCTACTGTATGGAGAGTTTTGCCTCTGTGTAAATAGCTCGTGTAAGCATAAGAATGGTGATCATATGATGTTATTATTATTTTACAGTAATATTAGTTTTTAATTTTTTTCACTGCAAATTTTATCTTTTTTTTTTTTAACAAGTTAGCATATCTTTACTTATAAATTATGATATAATGAACTCTTTTATTTCATTCATATTTTTTTTATTGATTAACTCTAACTTTCTATTTTTGTCTTTCTTTACAATGAATTTTGGTTAAATTTTATTGCTTCTCTCTTTCATTTCTTATTAAGATTTTTGTAGATGTATTTAAAATTTCTTTTTTTTTTTTTGCATTTTTGTATCCCAATAAAACTATTTTTTGTTCTGCTCCTGCTTAAACATTTTTTTTAAAAAATATTTTGCTCATATGCATTCATAGTATTTTAATGATATTATTATTATTATTATTATTATTATTATTATTGTTGTTGTTGTTGTTGTTGTTGTTGTTGTCGTCGCCGCCGCCGTAATAATATTGCTCTTTCTAAAAAAAAAATTTTCATTACATTTCCATTGAGTATATGATGGAAAAACTATCTTATCCATCAATATTTTTCTAAAAATGTATAATGATGGTTAAAATATGTTTTCGGTATTAGGTTGATTTTTTATTTTTATTTTTTTAATCTTGTTTTTTTTTTTCAGTTAATTTAATTTTATGAAAGGAATATGTAAAGTATCATATCTTTATGAACTGTTAAATCAAACAATCATAAATAACATTTTGAAAATTCATTATTATTCTTTTCAAATTTTGACCAAATCATTGTCTGAAACAAAAATTGTTTTCTTTGGATATATTATGAGATAATATTATTCATTTATAATTTACTTTATTGATTTTTTTTCCTAACCATTTCTAAAAGTATCTGTAGAAATTCCACCTATTAAAAAGGATTTGCACTGGCTTTATTGATGCCTTCAATTTTGCATAAATGATGAGGCAATATGTGATTCATTGTTTATTTTGACAAGAATTGTATAAATGGGAGACTATTACTTTTGAAGCAGATACATGGAATGACTACATTATGTATGGGCTTCAATTTATTGATAAGCTTCAGTAATGTCTGGTAATAATCAGATTTAGCTGGCTACTGGATATCAAAAAATAAATTTGTTTGAGATTTTATATAGTTTTTTTTTTTTGCACCATACTTTTTCTGTTATTGAAAGATTTTTTTGTAGAATATCTTGTTTTGAGATGCATGTTAACAAATAAATCTTATTTAATTAATAGATTTTTATACATTTCCTGCAAGGATTTTTTTTTCTGATATAATGTGGAAGAATATATAATAGGATAGTTATCTACTGCAAGAGATTGAATTTGAGTATTTTATTAATGTTCTAGATAGTGATATTTAATTGAATGTTGAGTGGTCACTTTTTTATATAAACAAGAGACAGTTCTCAGAAGTAGAATATTTAAATGCAATGAAAGCTGTTCTTAAAGTAATTTTAGATCTAATCTTTTGATAAATGAAGAAAATAAGTTACTTTGTGGTTCAAGGTCATTCCAAAATAATTTAGTAAATTGTAAAATATAATTCAAATTTTATGAGACTAGTTAGCAGCTTTAGTCTAACAAAGATAATGCCAAAGGATTTATTCCTATTATTTTTACTCATTGCAATGGAGATAAATTTGATGAATTTGTACATATTTTTTTATGCATTAGTCTTAGATTTTAAATTTTAAAAAAATTCTGAACATAATTTTTTTTTTTTTTAAGGGCATCTTCTTATCTAAAATAATAAAGAGCAAGTTTAAATTTATATGGTTTGTGTTGTCACCGGCTTTCTTTTATTTTATAATACTGAAATAATAAAAGCTATTTTATTAGATATCAGTGATATAATACTGATTAGTGATATAGGCAATTAACCATACACATTATGTACTTATATTTTAAATTTCTCAGTCTGAACTCATCATAGAATTGTGAAATCACAATGTAATCAAGATTTGGAAATTATGTATTAAAATACTGTTTAATTAATTGATTAAAAGAGTAACAATAACTATTTACAATTTAACATATGAAATAATTTTAATTAGATGTGAATTTATTAGAAAAAATATTGATATAAGAACAAGCATGTGATTCCAAATACTGATTTTAATAGAATGAGCATAATCGGAATATTACTACTAATGATTTTTACTGATAGCTCAAATTAAACAAAGTAATAATTACAGTGATGTTTATATGTAATATTTATTACCCTAATAAATAATGATTTATAGCAGAATAATTTAATTCATAACATACATTAAATAATCATTTAATAGAAGATGAACAGACTTTCTTATTCATTACTAATATTTGACAATTCAGATCTTCGGGCTTGAATTTAGAAATTTATTCATTCGTAACATTCATTTTTGATGTAGTTTAGTGATGAATAACTGGCTGTAACTATATTATAGAGTTTAACAGGAAATAGTTAATAAAAATTTTTCTTTTTCTAATGACACTTTGTATAAATGTTTTGAAGCTACTAATTTGTTGTACATAGAGCTAATTAGCTGTATATAGAACTGTTATTCTATCTAATTTTTTATATGGAAGCAAGATTCAGATAATCTATCAGTGCAATATAAAGGCATTAGAGAAGTTCCATTTAAAGATGCATCATAAAATTTTAAAAGTACAATGACAAGAGAGTCCACTATTGTGAAATCACATCTTCTTTTGATTCAATATATGAAATGAATAAACAATGCAAAACTTTTTAAAAGTGGGTTTTGTGATAAGCCATATCTTCCCAATGGAGACAATTGATATTGCAGTTCTTTAGAATGTCTTTGTGATAATCCTTATAATGCCTACAGGGACTACTTCTCCCACAAAAACCATGAACAAAAGTATTTCAGTAAGAAAAATTTTCTGTTGTAGAAATTAAAAAACAATTTTGTAAAAAATAAATTAAATGGAAAAATGTACCAGCACATGTTTTACATGTGGATATATTTATAGTTCATAGATTGATTTGTATAGTCATTATGAATTTTGTTGAAGTATTTCAATATATTTTCTGTTGAAAAAATTAAAAGACAATATCATAAAAAATCGAACAAATGGCAAAATGAACCAGCACATGTTCTGTATATGGACATATTTATGATTCATAGATTGATTGTATTGCCATCACAAATTTTATGAAATATTTCAGGAAGAAAAGTATTTTTAGGGCATTTTTTTCTTTTTTTTTCTTGGAATTAGAATGGTCATACTCAATATATTTTGTTTATTATATATTGGCTAAATTGTTCTGAATTAAATTTCAGGATACCCAGGAAGTCTCTGGTTAATGAGCAAAATATAAAGCTAGTAATTGTAAACGTTTTGGATTCATTGTAATTTGTATAATGTCAATTTTAGATTTGATTTATTAGAAGAATGTATCAAATAATATAATCTTCCAGTGTTACCATTTTAAATACCTGTATGTGTGCATGCATGTATGAAATAAATTGAGGTTGACTAAAGTATACACTAGTTGTGAAATAACTCAATAAACCACTATCTTTCTAGCAAACTAAAAAATAGAGTAATAAATTTTTTGAGGTGGTCACTTCAAGGTAATAAAGTAGCTGTAGAAAGAATAGACGTTGGCAAGAGAGAATGACAGATATTTAGAAATAAATAAGTCACATTTGTTTAATATAATTTAATGTCTAAATATCTCAAAAACATTCTAACTAAGTACACTATCAATTGTTTTCATTGGAAAAATATGACAGAAAATAGAATATATCGTAGAGCTATAAATTAGTGTTAAAATATTTTGGAAAGAAAAATTTAACTAAAAGATAACATCATAAAGTATCAATTAATGGACCAGCATATTCTATATATGAATGTATTTGTGGTTCACATTGATTTGTATAGTCATCCTAAAACCCATTTTTAAATTTTTTTTCTTTCTTTTTTTTTTTTTTGGAGTTAGAATGTCTATACTCAATTTTGAGAAGTTGTTTATTATTATTATTATTTATTAAATATTTATAAAAATAATAAAGTCTATGCATGTCCAAATATAAAATCAAATATATGTAAATATATATAAATGACTGATAAAACATGGAATTTCTCAAACACATCAGTTTTATTTTTTTAGATAATTAATTAGGAAGTTTTTTTTTAAAAAAAAACTATATAAAAGAGAGAAATTTTGTTTTTCAGTCCTGTAGTACTATCTGTGTTTATCATATAAAGTCTGGGAAAGATGGTTTTAAAAAGTGCTACTAAAAGTAAAAGTAAACACAAAAATATTTTGAAATATAAAATTAACTTATAAATTAAATAAAATGGAAAATTACATTGTAATTTAACCAAATATTTTATGATTGAGTAGTTAAACCAAAAAATTATCTTTTCTGTGACTTCTGACTCTCAACAAGTTTGATTTCCAAAATAATGGTTCAATTTAATAATAGATATTAGTAATTTATGATTTTACTAAATAGTAAATCTTTATATGCTTATTTATTTTATTCAAATTACTGAAGAAAATCCATTAAAATGAAAAGTAAATATTTGATTAGCAAGTATGTAAAATAAAAATATCTGAAGAAAATGGATTTTCTATATGGTTATGTATTAGTTAGTGATCATTTGTCATAAATAATTCAAGTAATTTCCAATTTTATAGATAATCTATTGTGTTATAATCACACAAAGCTTGGGGAAGTTTGGGAGATATTTCAAACCTATACGTAAAAATTGTACATCCCTTCAGAACATAAATAACAGATCAGAAATTTAGAAAGAATAGTTAATTTATTGTCCATCTTATCTTATTCCTTTATAATATTTTGAAACTTAAAGAAGGAACATCTTCCTAGATTTGGTAAATTGCCTCTTTTAATTTATATAATGCAATATGACTTTTTCTCTTTTCTTCAATCATAACATTTTAAATATTTAATTCAATTTCTGATATGTTTAAATATGTATTGTATAGATTATTGCCATAAAAAGGTTTTATGTATGTGATTAAAAAAAAGACAATGTGATATATTTTCAAATAATAATAATAATTTAAATTATCTTAAAATATGTAAATTTGTATTGATTCAAATAAAAAATATTCAGTCTAAATGTAAAAATTTTCAGAGACTTTGAAATATATCAGCAACTCCAAATGTAAAAATTATAATTATAATAACACATTGATATTAACTATATTAAATGGAAAGAAAAGATAAACATCTATCAGACCAACAGGTGCCAATTCTTTAATAGAATTATTTAAATTAAGAATAAAAGTTTACGTGATACAATTATAAAGTGAATACATGCTAGTAATTAATCTAACATTTATTTTATGAATGTACCAAGTTTAAATAATAGATGTTTAAAATTAATTTAATATTTTTCTCATTGATAAGATATACAATTCAGAAAATAAAACATACATATTCATTATGAAATTTTAAATAATAAATAAAAGAAAGTTTAATTTGTTTAATAGATGTAGATTTATAATTACAATAGTTCCCATGATATTTATTATAAATTGAGTTATTATACAAAAGTATATGGATGTGAGCAGCTTTTAAGTGAAGTAGCTTGATTAGATTAATAAATATAGGATTTTTGAAAATACTTGAGTAATATTTGGTATCTTAATTGCATGTATATTTTATTATATATTAAGCCAAATTTTGCCAAAATATTCAAATCATTGCATTATTGTATATTTTGAGGCATTATTAAGATACTAGCAAAGTTATATTTATATGTTCCATGTGAGAAAAGATATTTTTTATTTATTTATCTTCCTATTATAAAGTATTATATTCCCAAAAGTCAGCCTATCTTTAGAATAGAATTATGTGTGACATTCTTTCATATGTAATAAAGATATTAATATTTAAATCCATATGTTTATTCTTAATAATTCTCTATGTAATACAGATAACATAGTCCTATACTTGTGATGATCTTCTGATGAAATATATCAGATAATATTTCATGATCTAAGCTATGATAATATCTTAGTCAAGATGTTATATTATTCTTGAATTGAAGCAGGCACAAGTGCTTTTACTTAAAAATTCTGATTATTTTTATTTTTAGCTAAGTGCATAACTATTTTATTATTCTTTGCAAACTATTTTATTTAAAAAGTGTTTGTATTTACCTAAATCCATGTTCACTTATAAATAGTGTTTGAATTAAATAACCATTATTATATTCAATGAAGTATAGAGAAATGAATGTTGGGAGTAACAAGAAGAGATCGCAAACAAAATACATATGTGAGAGAATAAACAAATGTCACTGACATTATTGACAAAAATAAGACACTTAAATGAAACTGGGGTGAACATAATTCTAGACAAGTAATGGATAGTTGGAAGTTTTAAATTGGATCCCAAGAGATTGTAAAAAATCTAGAAAGTGACCACAGGTGAGATGGATGGGTGAATTAAGGAAACATGCTGATGTGTTGTGGCAAAGAAAAGATTGGGATTAGAAATAACTAGACTAAGGGCATGAAGAGACTTTCATCCTGCAGTGGAGCCTTGTGTTTAAATCACTGTTAATGTACTATTAACATATTTACTGAATAATGTTGTATACCAGCAATAAATGTTAATATTAAATAATTCATTTAAGAGATCAGTGTTAAATATTATATTTACTGAAATACTTAATCTTTTAGAACAAAGATCAGATTATATAATTACTGTTCTAAATTAACGTGGATGGAAAATAGTCAATTATATTATATAATAACATTTGTTTTTGTTGTGTTTGATTTGGATTGCAGACTCCAACCAACAGTAATAAAAAATACGAAAACTTGAAGTTCACTTAGTCTGATTTATTAGTATTAAATATATTTACATAATATACAATCCATAAATATCATGTATTTGAACTTCACTAATGCTGTGCAGATAGTGCATGAAATGACTGAACTCACTTCCAGCTGTATATTTTAGTTTGCCTCATGAGTTCTAGTCAAGAGTCTTCTGGCTGTACTGGACGGCTTGCCTTGAGTAGGCTGTAATCATAACAGCTTCCAGTCCTATCATAGGCTTGCCTCATTGCGTAAATGTATTGGTAATGATTATAGTAGAAACCCTTTCACAGTTGGAAGGAAGTAGTTTCAATTGAGAGCATCACTCATTCAGGTTAGACAGATGTTATCTCTTTCTGGCTTGCTCCAAAAAGGCTGACTATTTATTGCTAGATACCCTACCTTACTGGTAGCAATCTGATTCAGAGAGCATCATTGCCTAATAGCCCATACTAACCATTAATAAGATTTTACACGCGTTTACAAATTGTTTAGCAGCAATGAGTACTCAATCCGATAAGATAAGGAAGGAATCGACTAGTTCACTTCTGAAGGCAAGGTCGATATGATATCCTTCCCCCTGGCTAAATTTGGGGAACATAGTCATTGAGATGAGTTGGACGACGTGTTGTCTGCTCTGTTGGTTTCTCAGGTTTATTGCTGTTCTTGTCTTGCTCATCTTCCTTGTTTGATAGTCTTGGCCCTGGGTTGTTGCTATCTTCAGTTTGGCAGTCATCATTTTTTCTTGATGTTCTTGTTTCTGTGTGATTCAGTCTCAGTTGGTTTAGGTGGTGATGATGTTGATATCCATCTGCTGTTTGAGCTACTACAGCATAGAGTTCACCACTGCTGGGATCCATTTTGTGGATCCGTAGTACATTTTACATGACACGTGAATGTCTATTTGTACTTTTATCTTGCTATTTTATTTCTCTACATATTTGGAATCAGATTTCAGAGCTGACAGATTAGTTCTCAGAGACCTATTGAGTAGCAGTTCTGCTGGAGTCTTTTCTGTTGCTGTACTTAGTTTGGAGTGCTGTGCTAGTAGTGTTCTGGCATTCCTGGTATTCTAGCCTCCCATATCCATTTTTGTTATCCGTTTTTTTGCTTCTTGAACTAGTCTTTCTGCCTGGTTGTTGCTTTCAGGATGTAGCTCAATGCTATTATTAGTGCAAACGTTTTTGAATGCACTTACTGTATATTCTGTGCCATTATCTGACACTATTGTCTTAGATAGGACATGTGTTGCAGATAACTTCTAAGAGCTTCTATTGTTGTTGTGAACTGAAGTGATGGGACTTCCACCACCTCCAACCTTTTGGAATATGAATCAACTACTATCAATAGCAGTTTGCCTTTCCATGGGCCTGCATGATCCACATGAAGTTTAGACTAGGGCCCTTCAGGTTTAGGCCACTGGACTGTTTAGTTTTCTGCTGGCATGTTTTGATTCTTGCCAGCATCTTCATTTGGACTATACCCAGATGCCCATTATGTAACAGACTGAGCACTGGGAACATCCAGCTGAGGGAAGCACTAATCTGGATCCCCAGATAATGCTGCCATGTTCAGTTCGTTCAGCCTACATGTCCAGTAGGCTGAACACAACTCATCTGGGTTTTTATTTGGCAAGTCTGTTGGATTCATTTTTGTACCTTTTGGAATCCTGGGTCATTAGTAGTCCATACACTCACCGTCTTACTGTTCAGTGGAGTCCAAATCAATCATGTTAATTGATTGTCCTGATGTTGTTAGATAGTTTGCAGGATCTTCAGGCAATTGGCTTAATGCATCTACATGGAGAATATGTTTTTCCTCAATGTACTGTAGTGCAAAGTTATAGCCTGACAAAAAATTGAACCACTGCAGCAGTCATGGTAAGGTATCCTGAGGGGTTCCTTTGTCAGATGCAAAGATTCCCAAAAGGGATCTGATTTTTTTTGTAGGATAAATTTTCTATCATATAGGTAGTCATGAAATTTTTTGATGCCATTGATCAAAGCCAGAGCCTGTCTATCAATTTGGCATAGTTTCTCTCAGCCCTTGAGAGGCACTTTGATACAAAGGCAGTAGGGATGTGTGTCCTATCATTATTTCTATGGAGCAACATTGTCCCGGTTCCAGCTGGTTATGCATCACATGTTAGTACTAGCCCCTTTCCTGGGTTGATATTTACCAACATTGCTGTTTCTGATATTAAATTTTTTATCTTTATGATAGCTTTATCATGCTTATTGTACCACTTTCAGGCTGCCTTTTTATCCACTGCCTATATAGTGGTTCAGCAGCCTCAGTTTTACAAGAATCCTTCATAGTAATTTACGAGCCCTAAGAAGGACTGAAGTTCTTTTTTATTTTCAGGTGTTTTGGCTTTTTTTTTAATGAGTTGGATGAATGCCACTTGCATTTATCCTGTATCCCAGAAATTCAAGCTCAGTTTATTTTAATACCAGAGGGTTTGAATTTCTCAAGGAGTTTCTTGATGGCACTCCAGAGTTGTTCTGGTGTTTGTGCCCTTAATAAGACATCGTCAAAATATGGCAATGTACCTGGTATTCCAGCAATCAGTTGATCCATCACTCTCTGGAATATTGCTTGGATGACCAATATACTAAAAGGCAACTGGTTCATTATTGATCATGCTCTTGCACCCTGACCATCCACAGATAGTTGTAAGTATGCAAGTTTTAGATCAATTTTAGTAAAAACCTTATCATGTGATAATATGGATAGGATTTGTTTGACTGATGGAGATGGGTAATTATCTGGATCAAGACCTTTGTTGATTGTGCGTTGGCAATTCCCACATATATGCACATCCATTTTTCTTTTATGATTGGTACTATTGTGATGGCCCATTCTGAGTATGTTATAGGCTCTATAACCACTGCGGCCTCCCACTTTTTGAGCTCTGCTTCTGCTTTAGTTCACGCAGCTAATGGAAGTGATCTGCATTGACAACTAACGAGTTTCACCTTTCTATTTAATGATAAATGGATTGGTTGTCCTAAGTACAGACCCATCTCTTTGTTAAAGACTGTGTTGTGACCTGGTTTATTTTTATCACTGCAAAGCCTTAGTGACTGACCCAGTTATGACCTAATAAATTTACTATGATTGCTTTAAGCCACTACCAGTATTAGCTTTATAGTCTTATTAGGCATCGTAATTTTAACTATTGTTTGGCCCAACAGTTTTATTTTATTGCCCTGATAATCTCTGATAGACTTGCTGCTAGGATGCAGCTTATATTCTATATTTTTATTAATCATAGCCCAAGTCTTTATTGAAACACTCTGTGTCCAGTTCCATTATAACTGTCATATCATTAATTATAATACTATGTCTAAATCCAGATTGATCATCTTTAATATGATTTATACAAGCAATTTGTTTGTTTTTCTTATAATTGCCTTTGCTGTTTTTGGAATGGGTTTTTTTATTCTCATATTGGCTGTCTGTCTTTAATTTCAGACATGCAGCCTTTATATATCTGACTCTCTTGCAAAACATACATGTTGTATAGTGGTGTGGGAATTCTGTATGTGCATGCATTTGTTCATCGTAGCTATAGCAACACTTTATACTAATTGATGTTGAGTTATTTGAGTTGACTGAGTGTCTGACCGACCCAATATTTAATTCATTTTTTTGCATACATAATTTTTTTGCGCACATAATTTTTTTTTTAATGGCTTTGCTTGACTAGCTATTGATTTTGCTAGTGTAGCTTGGGCCAATCTGAATCAAAATTTAAATCTGACATCATTAACAATTTAAGTCTTCAGTTGTGATCATTTATGCCACAAATAAAACGATTCACGACGTGTTTCATTCGGGAAATCTTTGAATTCGCACTTTAATGCCAAGGTTCTGGTACTTGTTATGAACTTTCTGTCTTTTCACCCCTCTCCTTGAATACAGAGGTTGAAATAATATCTCTGCATTATTGTCAAAGATTTTGGGAAAAAATAATCAGTGAGAGTTACTAATGTTTTATTAAAATTTAGGTCAGCTGCCATTTCTGCCATAGATTGAGATTTCATTATCTCATAAGTTTGAGGACCTATTATGGTCATTAATATCTAATTTTACCTCAGACTTCTTGATCTGATTAGCTTGTATTAAAATATCAATGGCTCTTTATAGCTTGACCAGCCCTCAGGGGTTTCTGGATCAACTGAACCAATAGAATTAGCCATTTTTTAATTTTCCCTCATTTTTTCTTAAGAGAAACTAAGTACTGATTTTTATTTTTGCGAGTTACACTTGTAATTTAAAATTTTGACAGCTACTGTTTGTAACTGAGCTTCTGTCACTTTATTACGAGTTACACACTCCTGATTGGTTAATGATTTTAATTGACATGTTTATTATGTTTGCAGTCAATTTTTCTTATGAATCTGCCGAATCTACTTTTTATTCGGGCAGATCTAAGTGATAGAATTTTTATCACCGTTTTGTAAATATGATGAGTCTATTTTGTTTGTACTTGTGTATTTTTTCCAAACTGCTGAATCTGATTTTTATTCAGGCAGATTAGTGATTTTAATAAGACAAATGTCTGATTGCATATTTGTGTATTTACTGTATCTTTCCAGTTGTGGGGAAAAATACACATTTTTTTGTCTGACTGCACTAAATCTGTTGTTTGGCTAATTTTATTCTATTTTTCCAGTTGTAGGAAAAATTTTTCTTTTGTCAGACTGCACCAAATCTATTGTGTTTGGTCTGGATTTCAGAGTCCTACCAACAGTAATAAAAAATACGAATACTTGAAGTTCACTTAATCTTATTTCTTAGTATTAAATATATTTACATAATATACAATCCAGAAATATATTTCTATGTATCTGAATTTCATTAATGCCAGGCATGTAGTGCGCGAATGACTGAATCCATTTCCAGCTGTATATTTTAGCCAGTCTCGTGAGTTCTAATCAAGACTCTTCCGGCTGTACTGGATTGCCTCGAGTCAGCTCTAGTCATTGCAGCTTCCAGTCCTATCATGGACTTGCTTCACTGCATAAACATATTGGTAATGACTATAGTAGAAACACCCTAGCAGTTGAAAGTGGGTTCAGTTGAGAGCACATTCAGTCATTCAGGTTAGACAGATGTTATTTCTCTCTCTGGCTTTCCTCCAAAAAGGGTGACATTTATTGCCAGATTCCCTACCTAACTGGCAGCAATTGGATTCAGAGAGCATCATTGCCTAATGACCTGTACTAACAAATGGTAGGATTTTATACCCATGTTTGCACATTGTTTAGCAGCAATGAATGCCCAATCCGATTAGATAAGGAAGGAATCTGAACTAGACCACTTCTGAAGACAAGGTCAGATATGCCAGTTTTTATACACTTGATCAATACATAATAAATCTACTATAATCATATTCATATACATTTTTGAGTTATTTTTTTATTATTACTAGAATACATCATTCTAATTTAGTAAGTATTTATAATATGAAGAAAGACATTTGAACAAAAATGGCATTTAACTATTCATTAATGAATAATTAGAAAACGTATAAGGTAGGAATGTTTTTATATTTTAATATATATTAATTCTCTATAATTTTATAATAAATAAAGCTGAATAAAGTAAAATGGAAAAATATTGAACTCAGCTCACACTGCCTTCTAAGTTCTGTATGGTGCACTTATTCATACTCATCTAAATCGTTGGAGAATTAAGAACAAGAATTGAACTTTATTCTTATATGAAGATTAATTTATATAAAATGCAAATTTCTCCAATTGTCAGATACTAAAATTCCATGCTCACTTATGTGGGTTATATCTGTTCTTCTCACATCTTTCATTCAGATATTATATAACTAGTAGATAATGCTACAAGTCTGGTTGTTACAATATATATTATTTTATTAATATTACTTTTTATACATTTATATTACATGCTTGAATTGGTTTCATGTCTTTATAGTTCATCAGATTGATTGTATGTATTCAAAGCTTTGGAATATGTGGATTATATATAAGCTATTGAAACTACTGGATAGTCATACTATAATTGAATCGGGTTTTTTTTTAAAATGAAAACTATGAAGCTAGAGAATTATTATTCTAACCAACTTTTTTTTAGAAATTTAGTTAGAGAAGTCAAATTAAGGTTTTGTTGTGTGCTTGAATATACATAAATGCATATATGTTGTATATAATGATGAATAAATGTGGAAATTGTGATTTAATATTTAATGGAACTAATTTCTGAAATTAGATTTTTTATTTTTTCAGGGTCTTTGGCCATTTTGAAAAACCATTATTTTTAGAACTTTGTAAACATTTAGAAAATAAACAAGTGCCATCTGGTTCATATTTATTTCAAGTGGGAGATCCTGATGACAGCATTTATGTCATCCAAAGTGGGAGAATTTTAGTATTCATTGCAGAACCGGTAAGCTAAAGTTAATATCAAATTTTAAAATAACTTTTTTTTTTAGAAAAAAAATTTGATCATATTAATTTGCAGTGATGTCCATAAATAAGTCAGTAAAAAGTTCTTAATCACTGGCACTAATTTCATTTCATTTACAGTATTCTGGTATTATTTATTATTTTATTCCACCTTTTTTTTCTTTCCATATATATGCTTGATATTATGATAGCATTTATATGTAAATTTTAAGAACATAACTTTACAGCACACACACATTTTTTATTGTGAGTGTCAAAATATGTATACATAGTTATATTTTCAGATTTGAGTATTTTTGTTAAAATATTGAATTGATCATTATTTATTTTTTATATAACAACTTTAAAGTTATATTAAATGAAAATAATTGAAACTTTTGTGTGGAAAACAATTATTAATGTTATATTTAAAATGTAAACAAGTCAAAAAGAAAAAAAAAATATTGCAAAAACAATCTTTTTTTTCTCTAAAAAGTAATAAAACATTGACCAATATCTATTCACCCACATGTTAAGATATATTTTCCAAGCTAATTTTTTTAATGTAACTGAAATCTGGATGTATATTGAGAGCATTGTCAAACATATTAACTTGGGAATATTAAATACAGTGAATTGTTGATCCATCATTTTTCAAGGGGTCAATAAAAATAAATAATAGATATATTAAAAAATATGGATAAAAAATAATTTAATGATTGTTTAATGAAATACAATACATATAAAGTATAATATAATAATAAGTTTTCAGGACAGCTTAAATATTATATAATTCAAAATTTTCCACATTAACTATTTTCAAAATGTGTATGTACATATATAAAAAGTACAGTGTAATACAAAGAAAATGTCTGTTAATTAAAAACTATTGTAATAATAAAGTACAGTGTATAATTTTACTATTTATTTTTAAAAAATTAAAATTGATATTTATTTGCTTATGTCAAATTTTAATTGCTCCACTTATTTCTGATAATGCTTGGAGGAGGGAGGCAGGATTAAATCTTTTTCAAAGTAAAATTTACTGTATTTTAGAATTAATTATAAGAATTAAAAGAGAGATGTGATCGTTCTTCTTATTATTTTAAATAAAATAAAAATATCTATTTAATTTTTTTTTTAAACAAATATGCATGCAGAAAATATTGCCTTGAGACTTTGATTTGTCAACAATACATGCTAAAAAAAATGATAGTTCAAAAAATAATATACATATTTTTATAATGTCTGAATTCAGGTCCACGAAATGAGACTAAGGATACCAAAAAATCATATATGCATATCTGATGGATTGAGACTTTACTATATATAACTAGTTTTGAAAAGATTTTTCATCTAATGGCTAACATTTTAATCTCATCTAACATATTTTAATAATACATTCATTTTATATAATGTCTTTCTTATTACATTTAAGCATTATTTTGTTTTGTATTCACCTATAACAAAATTAAATAAATAAAAAGATTTTTACTACAAATAGAATACAGCAATTTATTTATATTTTAGTTTATAACAATTTTGAGTTCATAACACATATAAGAAATTATATACATAATCGCATATCCGATTTTTCCACTAACAGTTCTATTCTAATATGGCCGGTTTGCCAAAACTTCTTCTTAAAGTCTATTAATATTTTAATTATTCCGTATTCTAAAATTAGCCATTTTAGGCGTACAAAAATAATAATAAGATCAAGAAGATCTGTAATTACCTATATGGATCTTGGAACCTTCAGACTCCGCTAGTTCTGGGTTATACCTCCGTTGATCGTATATCCCTTTCTCTATATAAAGATTCCCACTCCGGCCACACAGCAAGCTGGAAATATTCTGTATTTTAAAATTACCCGGCTTCGCTTTCTTTTTCTCCTTTGTTCTGCTTTCGCTTGATCCTTATCAGTCCTTTTAATTAATTAATTGTACTTTCGTTTTTAATTAGAAATCGTTACTTTACTTCAATTAGTAAATCCTTATTTAAGACTTTAATTAGTGAATGTTTGATTTAGATTTTAATTAATGAATGTTATCATATAAAACAATCTATCTTATTTCTGTATTTTAATCAAAACTCCCCATAACGTTTTTTTACTTGTATTTTTAAATTCTGCCTTTTTATTTTTACTTCTGGAGTACACTATTATTATTATTCCAAATACTATAATTTCTCCCCTTACTCCAGAAATATAAATGTCACTTACACATAATCTTTAAACCTTTCCGCCTTTTAATTCTAAGCGGCCTGGGTGATTTGCTCTTCCGTGCTTCTGGTCGAAGTTCTTCTGTTATAACGTCTTTGTGTTCCTCCCCTACGTGTTGTTTTTCTGATTTTTTTTCTATATTTCTTTCATTTTCCTGTCTTGTTGCTGTTCAAATTCTGCCAAAACTCCAGTGGGACTTGATCTAATTCTCGTTTTCTTAAGTGGTTGATGTGCCTTCTATATTTGTTACCATTTTCCCCTTCCACTACATATATTTGTGTCGATATATTTTTTCCAATCGTTCCTTTAATCCATGTTTTCTGTATGACATCTCGAACCCAGACTGGTTCTCCCATTTTAAAGTTTTTATACGATTGCACCTCTCGTGTATGTTTCATTTCAGTTGGTTTCAGAACTGCTAATTGTATTCGTAATTTCCGTCCAAACATCAATTCTGCTGGCATTTTTCCCGTAATCGTCGATGGGGTAGTATGCTGGGTTAACATAAATCCCTGTAATTTTTCCTGTAAATCAATATTGGTAGTGTTCATTTTCTTCAGAAACATCTTCACTTGCCGAACTGCATTCTCCGCCAATCCATTTGATTGCGGGTGATATGCTGGTGAGTATAAGTGACAGATCCCCCCAGCATCAAAAAACTGTCGAAGTTCATTGCTTGCAAAACGAGCTCCATTGTCCGTTATGATAACTTCTGGCAGGCCATGAATTGAACATGCTGACTTAAGACATTTAATCGTCTCAGCCGCACTGGTATTCCTTACTATATGGCACTCAATCCATTTTGAGAATGCATCAGCTAATATCAGTAGCATCTTGTTGTTCGCTGGCTCTGCATGATCCATATGCACTCTTTCCCATGGCTTAGTTGCTTCCTTCTATTGTGACAATATTTTACTTGGCAACTGCACTTCAGTTTGACATGCATCATAACGCTTTATGTAATTTTCAATATCTTCATTTATTTTAGGCCACCAGACATAGCTACGTGCCAAAGCTTTTGCTCGCACTATGCCCAGATGCCCTTCATGTATAAGTTTTAATGTGTTTTTTCTCCCTTCCGGAGGTATCACTACTCTATCACCCATAATAATACACTTATTACTAACTGAAAGATTAAACCTGTTTGTCCAAAACCCCATGGCTAAGTAATTCGGTTTGGATTTAGGCCAACCATTCTTAATCCACTGAATCAGGCATTCGTATCTTTTTTCATTCTCTGTCCATTTTCTGACCGTGTTAGAATTTAATACGCCTGAGTTCATATAATCTATGTAATTTATTTCTATTTCCATTTTGCTTTTTTCCCTCCTATCTGGAAAACGTGGTAACGCGTCAGCGTGTGGTATTTCCTTCCCGTTTTTATAAACTAGTTTATAATCATACGCAGCGAGTATATTTCTCCACCACAGCATACGCGGGCTTAAATGCTCTGGAGCGGCCCGATCATTACTTAAAATTCCCAATAATGGTTTGTGATCTGTAACAATTTCAAAACTACGACCAAACACATATTGATGATATTTTTTTATTGCAAAAATGATTGCAAGCGCCTCTTTATCTATTTGACTATAGTTGACCTCTGCTTTCAACATAACTCTGGATGCAAATGCCACTGGCCGTTCTTTATCTCCTATGGGATGGGCTAATACCGCTCCCACTCCCCAGTCTGATGCGTTCGTAGTAATCCTTACCTCCAGGTTACTATTAAAATGCATTAATAGAATATCTGATGTTAATAATTCTTTTATTTCATGAAATGCTTTATCTTGGATTTCTGTCCAGATCCATTTTTTTTTCTTTCTTAATAACTCGTACATAGGTTTCGCTACCATCGCTTTATTTTTCAAGAATGGTTCAAAAAAATTCATGAGTCCTAGAAATGCCTGAAGTTGTTTTACGTTTCGAGGTTTTTCCGCATTTCTGACTGCTCTGATTTTATTTTCCAGCGGTCTTTTTCCTTTATCACTTATAGTATGGTCTAAAAATTCTAATTCCTGAGTTATCCACACACATTTTTCTTTATTCAACTTCACTCCTGCTTGATTTAGTTTAAAACATACGTCAGCAATTTTTTCCCTTAAAGTTTCACTAGACGTTGCCGTTATTAAGATATCGTCGTAGTATGGGATTACTCCTTTTAACCCTTGCAACAATAAGTTTAATTTAGCCTGAAAAATGTTCGGCGCTGTTGTTATTCCAAAAGGAAGCCTATTGCATTTGTACAGCCCAAAAGGCGTGGTTAACGTCAACATACGTGCTATATTTTCGGTAACTTTCAACTGGTGAAATGCCGAATTAAGATCAAGCTTCGCAAAATATTTTGCATTAGCTAAATTCGCCAAAACTTCTCTCACGTTAGAAACTGGATACGCTCCTTTATTTAAAAACTTATTAACTGTGCAACGATAATCCCCACACATTCTGATCTGTCCATCAGGCTTCGTTATTATAACTATGGGCGTAGCCCATTCTGCGTCTTCTACTGCTGTTAGAACGCCTTTATTTACTAGTTTTTTTCAATTTCTCCTCAAATTTATCTCTTTGGGCAAAAGGAATCATTCTAGGTTTACATACTATTGGACGAGCGTTGTCCAATAGTTCTACGTCTACTGGATTAGTTTTAATCAAGCCTAACTCTTCCGAAAATAAGTCTGGATATTTTTCCATTATTTCTTTTTCCACTGTAACTTTTTTAATTATATTTATTGAGATTCCTAATTCTCGAAACCATTCTCTCCCGATTATCGGGGTTAGTTCATTTTTTACAATATATAACGGTAATTCACACTTTTTTTTTCCGTAACTAGCTGGGACTTTAGTCTCTCCCACTAGTTCTATTGACTGCCCGGTTATACCTTTTATTTTTAGGTTTGATTTTTTTATTTCTAGCGACTGGTCTTTTATATGTATTTCTTTCCAAATTTTTTTTGAAATTAAAGAAATACCAGATCCACTGTCGACTTCCATTACTACTTCCTTCTTCCCTATTATAACTGTTAGTACATACTGGCTTTTGTCTTGCTATGTATTGTCTGATGTGCTATTAACTTGCTCGTACTTCACTTCTCTTCGGTTTTCTGTATCTAGTTTCTCATTTTGTTTTGGTTTCTTACAAACATTCGCTAAATGACCTTTATTCCCACAGTTATAACAATTTTCCTTCCGCCATCGACAGTATTTGGCTACGTGCCCTGTTTTTCCACAACAATAACATTTCTATACATCATTTTTTTCTCTGTCTGCCTTTAGTGTTGTACGTGTAAAACTATTTTCCGTTTTATATATAGTCGTTCTATTCTCTACTTCGGTCTTATTTCTAAATGCTGCAGCCTGTTCTAAAACTGCTTCAAAAGCGTTACCCTTTTTGATCGCCAATTCATAAGTCAAATCTGATTCTGTTAATAGGTTTTGTCTTAACCTTTCATCTGCCATTCCCCAAAGCAACTGATCTAATAAAGCTTGGTCACCATAATTTCCATATTGACAGTCTTTTATCAACTGCCTTAATGCTATGTCATACTCTTTTATTTTTTCACCGTTTGCTTGCCTTTTGTTACGCAATGCCAATCTTGCTATAAATTTAGACGGTTGTGGGCTGAAATAATCTGTTATTTTCTGTACTATTTCTTCATATTCGACTGAGTCCGAAATAGGTCCCTCAAATAACTTATTTACTATTCCTATTAATCTCGTCCCTGACAAACATAATAAAGCTGCCACTTTTTTACTATTGACCGTAATTTCATTCAACTTAAAAAAATTCTGCAACTGAATTCTATATAATGGCCATTCCCCTGGATTTTCTACATAAAATTCAGATATTGATTCCTGTCCAATCGACATTTTCTTATCTACAAGTTTGTTCAACCGACTGCGCCAATTTGTTTTGTATTCACATGTAACAAAATTAAATAAATAAAAAAGATTTTTACTACAAATAGAATACAGCAATTTATTTATATTTTAGTTTATAACAATTTTGAGTTCATAACACATATAAGAAATTATATACATAATCGCGTGTCCAATTTCCCCACTAAGAGTTCTATTCTAATATGGCTGTTTTGCCAAAACCTGTTCTTAAAGTCTAATAATATTTTAATTATTCCGTATTCTAAAATTAGCCATTTTAAGCGTACAAAAATAATAATAAGATCGAGAAGATCTGTAATTACCTATACGGATCTTGGAACCTTCAGACTCCGCTAGTTCTGGGTTATACCTTCGTTGATCGTATATCCCTTTCTCTATATAAAGATTCCCACTCCGATCACACAGCAAGCTGGAAATATTCTGTATTTTAAAATTACCCGGCTTTGCTTTCTTTTTCTCCTTTGTTCTGCTTTCGCTTGATCCTTATCAGTCCTTTTAATTCATTAATTGTACTTTCGTTTTTAATTAGAAATCGTTACTTTACTTCAATTAGTAAATCCTTATTTAAGACTTTAATTAGTGAATGTTTGATTTAGATTTTAATTAATGAATGTTATCATATAAAACAATCTATCTTATTTCCGTATTTTAATCAAACCCCCCCATAACGTTTTTTTACTTGTATTTTTAAATTCTGCCTTTTTATTTTTACTTCTGGAGTACTCTATTATTATTATTATTATTATTATTATTATTATTATTATTATTATTATTATTATTATTATTATTATTATTATTATTATTATTATTATTATTATTATTATTATTATTATTATTATTATTATTATTATTATTATTATTATTATTATTATTATTATTATTATTATTATTATTATTATTATTATTATTATTATTATTATTATTATTATTATTATTATTATTATTATTATTATTATTATTATTATTATTATTATTATTATTATTATTATTATTATTATTATTATTATTATTATTATTATTATTATTATTATTATTATTATTATTATTATTATTATTATTATTATTATTATTATTATTATTATTATTATTATTATTATTATTATTATTATTATTATTATTATTATTATTATTATTATTATTATTATTATTATTATTATTATTATTATTATTATTATTATTATTATTATTATTATTATTATTATTATTATTATTATTATTATTATTATTATTATTATTATTATTATTATTATTATTATTATTATTATTATTATTATTATTATTATTATTATTATTATTATTATTATTATTATTATTATTATTATTATTATTATTATTATTATTATTATTATTATTATTATTATTATTATTATTATTATTATTATTATTATTATTATTATTATTATTATTATTATTATTATTATTATTATTATTATTATTATTATTATTATTATTATTATTATTATTATTATTATTATTATTATTATTATTATTATTATTATTATTATTATTATTATTATTATTATTATTATTATTATTATTATTATTATTATTATTATTATTATTATTATTATTATTATTATTATTATTATTATTATTATTAATTATTATTATTATTATTATTATTATTATTATTATTATTATTATTATTATTATTATTATTATTATTATTATTATTATTATTATTATTATTATTATTATTATTATTATTATTATTATTATTATTATTATTATTATTATTATTATTATTATTATTATTCCAAATACTATATATTTATGTATATTTAATTCAATTATCAATTATTACTATGCCTTTTTTTTAATTATTATTTTTATATAACTTTGATTTTCCTTCACGTATTTTGTTTATTGAAACCCAAAATTGAGTGATATGATTTCATTTAAATATAATATTTTAAAACATTCTTTATCTAGAAATAAATCTAAATTAATATATTTAAATATAATATTCAGTAAAGTAAATTGTTTACATTTCTGGAGGAAGGGATTTAATTAAACCTCCTATACTATAAGTTGTCTTGTGCGAAAAATATATTATAAGATTAAGGAATCATTTAAGACATTTCATAAAGATATTTGCAGAAATACAGTTAAAGAAGTTTTTTCGATTGTGGAATTGAATTTGAATTTGTTTTATTAAGTATGACAGGGCCATTGTCTACGCTAATGACAGTACTAGTTGATTTTAAAAAGATTTTCATTCTCATGAACCATTATATCATGTTTTATATTCCAATATCTTTTAAAATAATAATCTAAAGATTTATTGCATGGAATTTATAAGAAGTTTGAGCATTGGAAATGACAGCTGGTAGTAACCCATGGTCCTTGAACTCCGGAGCCTGCATTTTATTACTGCATCAAACTATTTAACTGTTACCTGATTATTATAACCTACCATGAGCTCATACTAACTGTTATTATGTGCTACTATGTTGGATTTTTACTGAGGAAGTTATGAAAAGTATTGTACAAAAAGTTATTTCTCTACCAACTGACCTGTTTGCACATTGCATACATTTTTTGTTTGATGATTTATATAGCAATGCTCCAGGATGTATTTATATCTTCTCTTGGCAAGACAAATAAGAATGTCTTTTATTTTAGCATACATTGATGATATTTGTTATGAAATTATAGAATCACATATATTATTGTCAGCACTCACCGATTTTTCATTTTCATAAATAGGTTTTCATTGTGAACCTTATTGTTTATTGACTATAATAAGATTCCTATAAAATTGAAGTCACTTTGTATCAGTCACTTAAGCTGCTAGAAATTAATTAAGAAATAAAATTTAGTTTTTAATTATTTCTACTTTTACTGTTAGTATTTTATCTGTAATAATCTTAATAAACATCTATATATGTATTGCAAATCCAAATAATCATGCAATATTGGCCTGTAAAATGATTATTTAACTGTTCTTAGCCAGTAAATAAAACAAGGACCAAAAATCACCCAAGTACTTATAATTCAACAGTTTGTAAGCCTGATGGATTTGCTTTCTTCTTTATTATTTTTACTAAGACAATAAAGCCAATTATTCAATGCTTTAATAGGTTTGAAAATTTAGATAATAACAATCAGCCTTTAAATTATCAAAAATCTCAAACTGTAGTTATTGTTAAAGGAGGTTGTCTTGACTACAGATTGAGATTCTTGATAGCTTAAAGCTTGATTGTTATCATTTTTATCTTCTTTAGATATAATTAAAGGGATTTGAACTCAGATTTTCAAACTCTCTTCAGTCATCCATTTTATCCTATACAACCGATACACATGATCACATACATGTGAAAAAGATAAAATGTTCTCCAATATACATATTTTGTGCTGAACCAGCACTCACCATTTGGTTCATATCATCATTTCCCACATGAGTACTGGTTCAGTACGAAATATATATATATTGGATATCATTTATCTTTTTCACTTGTATGTGGTCATGTTTATCAATTGTATAGAATAGAATGGATGACTTGTATGTGATCATGTTTAGCAATTGTATAGGATAGAATGGATGACTGAAGGAAGCTTGAAAGTCTGAGTTCAAATCCCTCTAATTACATTTAAGTATATATATTATACTTGTATTTAAATATTATTCTTCTTTAGGAAACTGTTGCTGAAGCATAACAAATTTTTTTTTTTTTAATAAATTGATTATATATAAATAGTTGAATAACATTTATCATATTAAATCTAGATTTTCCACTGATAGTAGGTAGATTGGCATAAATGTGTATTTGATATTTCACAACTAATTTTTCAGAACTTTTGAAAATAACCATAAAATATGAAGGAACTATATTTTGAGACCAAGTTTTAACTTGAAGGGAACAGAGTACTTATTGCCAAGCATATCATTTTTATTATACATATGTATCATTTTGTATTTTAAATGATACAAATTTTTCAGAAGAATTAAATAAATTAGCTATTATAATTTGTTGAAATTGTTTTTTTAATATTTTAAATATATATATTTATTTTTTTAATTAGGATGGTACTGAACTTCCTCTTAAAGTGGTGGTAACTGGTGAAAGTGTTACTAGTTTACTTAGCATATTGGATGTTTTAACGGTAATTGATGTTTATATTTATTAATATATTTTTTAATGTGTCATTTTCTTATTTAAAAATGTTATTTGTTTTTTTTATAAGTTACAATGATCCAAAGCCAAAATATGCTCAAATTAACAATTTCAATAAACAACTATTGTATTTCTAAATGAGTATGGCCATTTTAACTCCACAAAAAAAAAAAAAAAGAATGAAAGAAAGGCAGGAGAGAGAGACTACTTTAGAAATGAGTTTTGCAATGATTATACAAAACAATATATGAAACACAAAATATATCAATGCATAGAAGATGTTGGTCCACTTTTCTGTTTACTTGATATTTTATAATGTTGTCTTTTAATTTCTTCAGAAAAAAAACTTTTTTTTCTAAAACATCCCAACTTCATGTCTGTTTGTAACTCTCCAATATATTCTGTTGTCTGACATTTCTTTCCAATGGAAACAATTGACATTGCACTTCTTCAGAATGTCTCTGAGATAATTCTTATATTGTAGATGGGGTCTACTTCTTCAACAAAGACCATTCTCAAATTCTTCATAAAACATCTTTTTAGGAAGTTTTGCACTGTTTATTCGTTTTACATGTCCAATTCAATGAAGGTATGATTTTACAATAGTGGATTCTATAGTATAATGTTCAGCAAGTTGAAGAACATATTTATTGGTTTTATGACTTTTCTATTATATTTTTAAATTTTATGGAGCGTCTTTAAATAAAACTTTTCTAATACCTTTATATTGTTCTGATAGAATGTGCAAGCTGTACTTTCATTTAATAAATTAGGTGAAATAACAGTTCTATATACACCTAACTTAGTTGCAATAGTTATTTTCCTGTGATGAAATACTCTATTTTTAACTTGTTGAAAGCAGTAGCAGCAGATTGGAGTCTGTTGTACCTCAACATTTAAATCCACCTTTCTGCTTATAAAATTACCAAGGTATTTAAACTGATTAACAGTATCAAATTAATAATCATCGAAGTTAAATGTTGCTGAGGATTTTTCTTCCATCACTGACTGATAAAGAACTTGTGTTTTTAAACATTAATTAATAAACCAAATGTTGCATTCAAAACATTAAATACATTCTATAAATTTTCTTTTGAATTGGCAAAAATAGGACATCATCATCATATTTTAAATCCAACAAGAAGTTGTTCTTGTTTTCACTTTTAATCGATTCAAATTAAAAATTCAAGCATTAAACATGTATCGTATCTTGATTCTGTTTGATTATGTTTCTTATAAACAATTCCAAAGAACACTATCATAAAGATTGAAAACCATATTAAAGAAAGGACACATCTTTTTTTAATGCCAGTTTTCATTTTAAATGCCTCAGATTTTTCATCTATAGTTATAACACTTTCTCTTATGCCATCATGTAGAAATAGTATAATACTAATAAGTTTTAGTGAACAATCAACTAATTTCAAGTCATGTTACAGACCTGTTCTATTAACTGAATTAAATGTCTTTATCAAATCTACAAAAGGAATATATGAGGGGGTATCCCAAAATAACTGGAATTTTGTAATAAAAAAATTATGTATTTATTTTTAAGTGTTACACATTGTAACTTCTTCAAAGTACTATCCGTTTGATGCAATTTATTGGTCTAGCATTTTTTGAAGTAGTCCTAAAATTCTTGCGAAGGTGATGCCTTTTACCATTTCTGTCATTTTTTTTTTTACCACTTCCAAGTGCACAAAGGTATTTCTCCATATGGGTATAAAAAGAAATTGCATGGAGTCATATTTGGTGAACATAACTGATGGATAAATTGGATTGTAGTATTTTTTAATAAAAAAATTGCTTCATATTCAAGACTTAGTTTTAAATCCTTCTTTCAGTAAACACACAAAAAAATATTTTCTTTTATATTTAAAATGCTATCATATCGGGTCACTTTCCAAATATTAACAATATTTTTCTCGATCTTTCCAAATCCCATTAAATCTATCTCTGTGATGTGATGTGATGCACTGTGCCTTCTCTTTATATGGAATCAGGAATCTCTCAGCAACTATGACCAGAGAAACCTGTTAACCACTTTGACTTCCCTTTCCATTCCCCACCCTAAGTTTTCCCATATTCTTTTCTATCATGCTCCATCCCATTTCACAACATAATCTTTGTCAACTCCATGGTCTTTATATATAAATCCTCCTTGTCTTTTCCCAAACCCAGCATAAAAACCAATAAGTCACTTTCTGTTTATATATATTCTTCCACAACTTCATTATTTGTATCCTTTCTGCTTTCAGGCATTTTCTGTGCCGTCCTTACACAATTTGTAGACTAAATCACTCATATTTTTCCATTTATGTGTATATTTCCTTGTTGCTAAAGATCCTGTTCGAGCCTTAAACAATAAATTTCTTTCTTTGCTATTATTATAAATTAATTCACACCCAATATTCTGTTTATTTCTGTAAATATTTAAACTCTTTTTTACTCACTATACTAGTTCTCCATCTTTCCAACTCCCTATTCTTTATTAATGCATTTATTCTTCTATCCCATTCCTTAACACTATAATACTCAACAATTCTAACACAATCATCCCACCTTTTGTATAAGTATGCTGATATAAAGTGTTTATCCAAATCTTCTGATATCGCATTACCTTTCTCACCCATCTTGTTGCCTGTCCTTTATTCATAATCCAGTTAAATACTATTTTGGCTATTCTTTTATTATCCATAAACTGCAATCTACCGAACATTTTCATTTTGCTTTTTGCATCTCTCATATAAAAACTTGACCATGCCATTTCTCCTTGAATTGCCTCCTTTTCCATTGACACTTCTGCATCTAATGCATGTCTTCCTACTTTTCTTTGTATTTTTTTTAACTAATCTAATATTCCTTTACTAACACATAAAACATCGTTACTATATGTTAATTCTACTACTGGCACTTCCTTTTATACAATTTTAGCTAGATCATATTTATTATATGAGAATACTGTTAATTTCTTTATCAATCCCTTTCTTTTCTTTGCTTCATTTATCAATTTTTTTCTCCCATTCATCCAAGGAATTTCTCTGATTACTTAGGATGAATCCCAAATAGTAATATCTATTCACCATCCTTAACTGTCTATCCCCCAATAAAAATTGTTTGTCTTCTCTCTCGCCAGTATTAATCATCATTACTTTTAATTTTTCTTCACTAAATTTAATCCCCATCTCTTTACCTACCTTTGCACATGTGCTCAGCATAACTTTCATATCTTCCCTTCTTTTTGCACACAAAAAAAACATCATCCACAAATAAAAGACACGACAATGTATATAATCCATTGCCACCTATTAATGGTATCTATACCCCTCTTTCTAATCTTTCTATTGCTCTCAGCATTTCCCAACAAAAACAAAATAGGTGACATAGGGCATCCTTGCCTTAGTCCCACCCTATTTTTAACTTTAATTGATTCTATATTCCCTAATTGATATGTATAGTAATTATTTTCTTATAATTTCTTAATAATATCCACTAAAGCTCCATCCATTTCCAAATTTACTAAACTTATCCATAATATATTTCTATTTACTCTATTATACGCCTTCTCTATATCTATAAAAGCCATATATAACTGTCTACCTATATGCCTATTCATATCCATAAATTGTGTAACTACAAATAAATTATCTCCTATATGCCTATCTTATTGAAAACCTCCTTGCATTTCTCCCACTATATTATTATGTGCTAGTATGAGATAGTGATCATGTGATGTTTAGTGGTTTAACACCAATCCTGCCTAATAGGATAGTGGTGACTATGGTTGTTAAAGAGCCAAAGTCAATAAAATGTATGGGTGCTGATTTGAGTTCAGATCCATATGACTATACAAGCTATTGAGCTTGGATATTGTGTTTTCCAATTTCATTCTCATAGTTTGGTAGTTAAGTAGAGTTAAAAGGTGGCTGCTAGAGGGTTGCATTAGATCCTAAGATCTAGGTGCAGTGCTCTCAGATCCAAGGCTCCTCACTGACAAAGGCCACAAGCCAGAAACTTGTCTGGGGATATTGGATGAGTAGGCACTAGATAGGGATTTTATGCACAAGCCTTCTGGCATCCGTTAATTGCTCTTGTTGGCACAAGATGGCACTACTGTATGGAGAGTTTTGTTATGTTTTGAATTGTTTAATAACAATTATGTGCTAGTATGAGATAGTGATCATGTGATGTTTAGTGGTTTAAATAGTAGTACCTGGAAAATCTCCGTTCCCTGCCATCTTATTGAAACCAAGATAATAGTTTTAATTTTGCCCTATGCCCTAAATTTATTACCATCTCTGCTGCCCATCCATCCAAACCTCCTGCCTTTCCAACTTTAATTTCTTACCTGCCTCATTCAGTTCATTTTCTGTAAATTGTATATTTTCATTATTATATGCTCTCATGTTTGCTATCACTCTATCCTTCACATCTAGTATCTTTTCTATATCCATTATATAATTGTTTAAGATTATCTCTAATTCTTCTCTAGTAATACTATTTCTCTCCCCTACATTCTTTCTTTTAATATATTTCCAAAATTTTTTACTCCCATCTCTTCCACTTAATATCTTCCAACAGTTTACTATTCAATTTCATTCTCTCTTTATAATTATCTATTTTAGCCAACTTCTTTTTTTCTAAGTACTTTTCCCATTTAGCATTAACACCTTTTTCACTTTCTTTGTTCTTAATAGCACACTTATATTCTCTGCATGCTTTTTTCCTCTTTTTTTACCACTTTTACTAACTCCCGCTTTTCTATTACTTTTAATTTTCGGAATATTCTCACCTAAAACTTTATTTGCCACTTTTTTTTATTTCATCACACCAGTCCTTATACTCATCCCCAACCAACATTTCCATGATTTCTTCAACTTTTATTTTATACTCTTCTAATGTATTCTTATCATTCACTCTCCATCCATATCTTTCTCTATCCTTTCTACTTTTATTACTATTTTTCATCACATTACTAACCATTTCTATTATAAAGAAGTTATGATCACTATTACATACTCTCTTCATTATCAAACACCTTAATTCTTCATACTTTATTTATTCCCTCTTTCTCTACTACTAATACATAATCTATTATGTGGAATATATTATTTCAAGACCATGTTTATTGTCCCTCATAAATATTCGATAAATTTCCAATGCTCAAATTCACTCTCTGACAAACATTCTTCAAAAGCTGTCCATTCTTATTACCTACATTGTCAATTTGTTCAATATGCCCATTCATATCCCCTATAACCATTATTCTCTTCCCCTTTTCTTTGAAACTCTGTATATCCTTAACTAAGCATTCATATATGCTACCGTTCCTCTCCATTATAGTTTGACCATTTCCAATGGCTATATACAATATAGCCACCATTCATTCTTGTTTTCCTAACATTATCTCAAACCACAAATGTTCTTGACATTTAGCAGTATTTAAATATTTTTTTGACGTAACTCTTATACCACCACTCCTTTTTTCTTTTTCTTTTCTATTTATACCCTGTCATACCAAGTTTTCCAGAATAGGCTCTTCTTTTCTTAGGTGTGTATCCACCACTGTTAATACCTCAAGCTCTTCATTTTTAATTGCTTTGTTTAATTCCAGTCACTTTTATGGTTTCCTACCACCTTGCATATTCAAATAACAAGTTTAATAAAAAAATTTTTCGTAACTACTCTTTTATAAATTTCTTTTGATTCTTTCCTCTCCATTACATTTATAAATAACTTGCTTACCATTAAATTTTACTGACCCATTCCCTCTCCACATCTACATTTATATCTAAATCAGCTACTCTTTGATTATTACTTACATCTTGTCCATTTTTTTTCTTTCTGATAACACTGCCACTTAAAACCCCAACCCCATTTATAAGTTTCCCGAACTATATTTCTTTATAAATCAAACTTTCTAAAACTTCACTTCCTTGTTTTTTGAAATGCAAACCATCTTTACTAAATAACTCCCTTTTTCCAATAAAAAAATTCCACACATCCATAAACATGACATCATTTTTTCACACAATTTTTTCAATCTCTCATTTATAGAACATGCCCTATCTAACATATATCTCTTGTCAAATCTAGTAGTAATGCAATGATTTCTAATCTTTTTTTACTCTTACTAAAATTCCTAATCAATTCTATGTACTCATCCATTACTCTCTCTGATGGTTCTGACAAATTATTAGTTCCTACCATAACATGCACATCTCTACTTCCTTGGTTTTTTACTTTATCTGTAACATCCCTAATTTTAGCTCCAGGCAAACATAATTTTACATACCTGTTTTTATCTTTTTGCAATTATATCTCCACATTCTCTAATTAATAAATCTCCTATCAATACTGTCTTATAGTCTACTTTTCTGCTTCATCCCTAACATTGTCTACCATCTTCTGGACATCCTTATTTACTTTTTCCTCATCATTACTACTTAATAATTCCTTTATCTGCTCACACTTCGTCTCTAATAATTTTAATTTTTGCTTCTACATCCTTTACTTTTTTCTTTATCTTACTTATTCTTTGGCTAACCATTTTGCATTTCTCTACTAATTTTTCCACCCCACTACAATTATACTCTATCCTATCTTCCTCAATTACATTTTGCTCCATTTCTCCTGACTTTCTTCTTAAACTATCTACACTTAGAAACCACTTTTTTACCTCTTTTATCACATTTACACAGTGTCTACATAACCATAAACGTATTACATCCTTCCTAGTCTTATTTAAACATTTCAAGTGATAAACCTCATCACATACAATACACTCTACCACAGCATGCCTAATTTCTTTTGACTATTATATATGCCTTGTGAGTTACAAATGTAATCCATATTCCTTATTTTCTAAGTCACCTATTCTATATTTGACTTTATACTTCCTCTCCCATTCTTCAAACCTCCTTGCACAGAAGGATAAAAACTTTAGCTTCTTTCACTGATGATCAATCACTAACCACGAGTTTTTCGATCATAGACTTTCAAAACGTTATCTTTTTCTTCAAATAAATCACTCCCTTTCTTAAATTAAGAAAATATTTTTAGTAGCAAACTTACTAAAAAAAACAACTAATCTTACATACAACTTAGTTATAAAATATCCTTACATTAACACACATTCAATAAAATAATTTTTTAACTTCTATATTGTGCCGATTGGTTGTGTATATTGGTTTAACCCAGTTCGAAGACTAGGTGAAATTACGTCGAGGTCACTCATACGCGAGATATAAAAATCAAGAATACTATGGCCTCTGCCCTATTTGTCTATTTTCGAGTCTAACCACGAACCAACAACATATCCGAGACACGATGTGCCAATATAATGTAATATGAGTTAAGTGTTTGTGCATGCTTGGATCATCGGACATTTAACATAAAAGATTAAGCAAATAAAAGATTGAAAGAAGCATTAGAAGACTAAAGCTTTTAGTTTAAATGAGACACTTTAATAAATGTAGTTTAAAATATTATAAATGTTTTAAATATATCCGCTATTCCCCAATTAATCCCTGATGAATAATTTTACAATGACATATGATTCTGCGGCCTAGGTATTACTTTTCCAATTTAAATAAATTTATCAATTCGTATCCCCTCGATAAAGCAAAATTGAAATAACTATTGCACAAAGCATTCTCGTTGTTTTGTGCTTTATAAATAATTTAAAATATTTAAAGGTTTCTTTAAATAACTAATATTTAACTGTGGAATGAATACGAACAAAATTAGCGTTATCGAGGAAATTGAATTGGCAAACAAAAGGAAACTTAACTAATATTAAATTATAAATATTCATTTCAAATTGGAAATATTTTCAAATAAAGAAATAATTTACACCGCATAAGGAAACAAGAAAATATATATATCACATTAAAATGAGGAATAGCGAAGGGGGAAAATTTAAGCATAAAATAAATGATCAAGTTAAAATATATATAAATCTAATATTAAGATAAAAAAAGATACATTATGAAATATAATAAATTAATGAAACACTTAAAGAAAGGTACTTATATTAAAAGTAAAAGTAAAAGTTGAGATCATTAAAAGTTACCAGTCCTTGTTTAGTTGGTTCAGTTCCCTCGACGTCCGTGGCTTGATTACGTACGTGGAGTTATTTGTTCGGACAAAGAGATTTGAAATAGGAAGCATTTTGACATGAAGGGCGTGCACACAGCTCACAGATCGATTTTACTAGATACTTGACACTTTACGGCACTGTGATAGATTAGGACCACGACGGCAGGCAAAGCTGATAAGCTTAGCCACCGAATATGGTCACGTCCATCAAATTAATAGAAATTTTAAAGGGTCGCATGTTTAAATCAGAACAGGAATTCTCCGCAAAACTAGAACAGTGATTTTCAGCATTTATTTACAGTGCAACCTCAGAGGATCATTAAACTTGGTCGCCGTAACTGGAACAGCAGAGGTAAGTAGTAGAACTCTTCAAAAGAGCCGACGAGTGGCAGCTAAGTACATTTTCATAATTACTTCAGTAACAATTTCAGAAATGCGTTCAGAGTCAATCTCTGAATAAAATAATTTTAGAATAAAATCTAGGTGAATTTCTGAAAAATTTCTGCATAATAAAAATGAAAGAACAGAATCTGAATAACTCAATCAATGGAATCTCAATCAACCTAGTCTTTTGTTCTCCCCACCTTTTTATACCAACTTTTCTATTGTTTTGTGTACGATTTTAGATCTTGATAAGCCCCCTATTCTCCTTTGTTTCAAAGTAACTTTTTGCTAAAAATAAGCTTTAATTTCTTATTATCAAATTTTGCTTTTAACTTTGAATTTGATTTATTAAAAAGGCCATCTTTAATTTGCCTTGAATGAAATACTAATTGAAAATGCCATTACTTTAGGAATGCTGGAAGGCTTATCTTAAAATAAAATCATACACCATATATTTTTAACAAAATTAAAAGGAAAATATTTTATTATTTCTTTTAATAAAATGACATTTTAGTTTCAACAGAATTTTGCATTTCATATATATACGCTTGCTGTACATATATGTTTCATTAATAAATTTTGAAAAAGAAATTTTAATAAACAATTAATTTTAATCAGAATTTATTTTAAAAGAATATTTTAAAATAAATAGCTAATTTAATGACCGTTGAATAAGCAAAATGAAACACTTTAATTTTATATTTAATGCATAACTCTGTTGATACTTGAATATAAACTTAACCCAGGTTTACAATATCGATAAATTTATAGAAGGCTGTGAAGCATGGATCGGACTTCCGGATCCATTGCTTCAATATTTAAAATGGCGAACAAACACTTTGTAAATGTTAACAATTTCCGATCTTTTTAAATTCCATTATATCTATTTCTCATAATCACAATTTTCTCTTATTTTTATACAATAAGTAAACAGTCTTTGTATCAATAATCTCAGCTGATTAATTGCAGTTATACTTAACCTGTGATGTGATGTGATGCACTGTGACTTCTCCTTATACGGAGTCAGGAATCTCTCAGCATCTATGCTCGGAGAAACCTGTTAGCCACTTTGGCTCCCTTTTCATTCCCCACCCCAAGTTTTCCCATATTCTTCTTTATTCTGCTCCATCCCATTTCCACAATATAATCTTTGTCAACTCCATGGCCTTTATATCTAAAACTCCCTTATCGGTTCCCAAGCCCAGCATAAAAACCAATAAGCCACTTTCTTTATAATTACTTTGTTCATATTTATTCTTCCACAATATCATTATTTGTACTCTTTCTGCTTTCAGATATTTACATTCAATTAACAGATGCCTAATATTATCTATGCCTTTCTTACACAACCTGCAGACTAAATCACCCATATTTTTCCATTTATGTGTATATTCTCTTGTTGCTAAAGATCCCGTTCAAACCGTAAACAATAAACTACTTGCCTTGCTATTATCATAAATTAAATCACATCCAATATTCTGTTTACTTCTATAAATATTTAAATTCTTTTTACTCTCCATACTAGCTTTTCAACTCCCTATTCTTTATTAATGCATCTATTCTTCTGTCCCATTTCTTAACACTATAACATTCAACAATTCTAACACAATCCTCTCACCTTTTATATAAGTATACTGACATAAATACCTGTGATGTGATGTGATGCACTGTGACTTGTCCTTATACGGAGTCAGGAATCTCTCTGCAACTATGTCCAGAGAAACCTGTTAGCCACTTTATCTTTTCTTTCCATTCCCCACCCTAAGTTTTCCCATAATCTACTCCATCCCATTTCCACAACATAATCTTTGTCAACTCCATGGCCTTCATATCTAAATCCCCCTTATTTTTTCTGAAACCCAGCATAACAACCAATAACCTACTTTTTGTATAATCACTTTGTTCATTATATTATTTGTATCCTTTCTACTTTCAAGCATTTACATTGAATTAACAGATGCCTAATATTTTCTACGCCTTCCTTACACAACTTGCAGACTAAATCACCTATATTTTTCCGTTTACATGTACATTCCCTTGTTGCTAAAGATCCCATTCAAGCCTTAAACAGTAAACTACTTTCCTTGCTATTATCATAAATTAACTCACACCCAATGTTCTGTTTCCTTCTATGTATATTTAAACTCTTTTTACTCTCCATACTTGTTTTCCTTCTCTCCCAATTCCCTATTCTTTGTTAATGCATCTATTCTTCTATCCCATTCCTTACCATTATAACACTCAACAATCCTCCTGACACAATTATCCCACCTTTTGTAAAAGTATACTGATATAAATTTTTTATCTAGATCTTCTGCATACCGCATTACCTTTCTCACCCATCTTGTTGCCTTCCCTTTACTCATAACCCAATTAAATACTATTTTGGTTATTCTTTTATTATCCTTAAACTGCAATCTACTGAACATTTTCACTTTGCTTTTTGCATCTCTCATATAAAAATTTGACCATCCCATTTCTCCTTGAATTGCCTCCTTTACTATCCACACATCTGCATCTAATGCATGTCTTCTTCTTTTTTTTACTTTTTTTAAGTAATCTAATACTCTTTTTCTAACACATAGCGCATCATTGCCATATGCTAACTCTGCTACTGCCACTCCCTTCCATACAATTCTAGCTACATCATATTTATTATATGAAAACACTATCAACCTCTTTCTTTTTTTTTTGCTTCATTTATCAATTTTTTTCCATTTATCCAAACAATTTTTTTGATTACTTAAGATGATTCCCAAATAACTATATCTATTCACCACACTTAAGTTTATATTCCCCAATAAACATTTTTTGTCTTCTCTTTCCCCAGTATTAACCACCATTATATTTGATTTTTCTTCACTAAATTTAATACCCATCTTTTTACCTACCCTTGTGCATGTCCTCAGCATAACTTCCATATTTTTTTTCTGCACACAAAAAGACATCGTCCGCAAAAAAAAAAAAAAAAACCCCACAAAGTATATACTCCCTTGTGACCTATTAACGGTATCTTTATCCCTCTTTCTAGTGATTCTATTGCTCTCTCCATTTCACTGAAATACAACTAAAACAAAATAGGTGACATAGGGCATCCTTGGAGGGGTCCCAGCAAGTTTCATGTAGCAGCAGAAGCATGTACTACAATATACTTTTTAGAGAGAATTTACTTGAATATTTTTCTGGTTATTCGCTAGATATAAACATAGTTTGCAGGTTATATAAGTTTTGATTGTCAGATAGATATTTGAAAAATATGTAATCAATGTATCAAACTTGTGCATGGTGTCTGACAGAAATGCAGAAATCAGTAAATACAATCAGTCTATCAATGCTCTTTTTATTGTGTAAATAAGGGATGAATCTTACAGTCAAAAGTATTTCAATATTTTATCAACTTTTTAAATTTATTTATAGGGTCATCCAGCTCCTTACAAAACAGTAACAGCACGAGCCTTAGAAGATTCAAATGTCATAAGGTATGATGGAAAATGGATAGTCTAATTGAGAATATATGCCTTTATTACATGTATATTAAATAATTGGTTCATTTATCTATTTAAAATCTGTTGTAAAAATATGTATAAACACTTTCATATTATAAGTAAAATATTTACATAAAAAGAAAGCTTAACAAAAAATTAAGAAAATAAATAAAGATAGTAGGTAAGAATGACTGGGAAAGAATGTAAAAAGATAGAATTGTAAAAAAAAAAAGATAATTGCTATTATGTTCTGACTAAAATGAAATTAGTACACTGATAATGTACAAAAATAAAGTAGTAGAATGTGTATGTGGATATAATTATTCAGAAATGAAAGGACATTAAACCAACTAGAAAGTTAGTGTGTATGATACTTAAAATTCTGTAAAAAAGAAAAATGAAATTGATATGCTAATTTGTGGAGAAACAATATTAAAATTAATTATGCAAATTAGAAAAAGTAAATGAAAACTATTGTGTGTATGCAGTAGATTAGAAAATATAAATGAAAACTTAACTAGACTGTGTGTGAGCAGAGTGTAAGTAGTGAGCAAGGCAGTAGAGCAAGATGAGTTTGTTAAGCATATACGCAGTGTAATATGCAGAAGAGTTGACAATGAAGAATTAATGGAGCTTAAAATGTGTAATAAAATAGAATGCAGCATTGTAGTTAACATTATGAAGTATAGTGATGCATAGACTTTAAGCATGGTATCAGGTAGTATAATAGAGAATGCAAGAAAATTCTATATTTATAGTTGCAAATTTATTTATAAACATAACCAGCAGACTGCTAGTTGAAGTTATTAATCCTTTACTAATATTTTATATTCAGAGTAATGAACTCTTTTTTCTTAAGTTTAAATGTATTGTGTATTTATTTTTTAAAAATAAAACTAATGCGTGTACAGCTGGTGTAGGTGAGTCTGGGACCTGTATAAATCAGTTGACAAAATCGAAAATTTAAGAACCTGTGCAAGGCATCAATTGGAATAAGAACATGTGAAAGCTTCATGGAAATTGGTGGGCAAGATTGTCAACATAAACTACTTAGTAATAACATGAACAGACATCTTGACAATGCAGAATATTTTGACATTTTCAACACAATTCAATGGCAAATATATGGGGCCCATGTTGAGAGGTACATGACGATAAATAATATTGTAGATAATATGCTGAGTGTCACTACTATAATATGGATGTCAGGAAAACGTGTTCTAAATAGCTAATTGTTTGTGGGTACCCTGAAAGTTCTGAAGATACCTCATATGAAGAGTTGTTACGGAAGTTAAACTTGCACTTCAAAGCAATAACTTCAAAATATATAACATGTATCTGTTTCCAAAATAATTGGCACTCACCAAGTGAAAATATTCAGGAATATAATATATGATTGTATGTACTTTTAAAGAAAGGTCAATTCAAAGATGATCTGGAAGATATGTTGTTAGATCAGCTTCTATGGAGTATGTGAGATATAAAGCTCAGATAAGTATTACAAAGTAAAACTATACTTACATATACTGATGATATTGAAAGAAGAATAACATGTGAGGCCGTTTCGGAACATGTGACAAAATTCAAAAATACAGCAAATGCTATCAAAGTGATTACATTTGTAAACAAGCAAAAGCAATTATAGGACTAAGAAAATGTGTAAGTTTAGAAATGAGAAATGTCATAATTGTGGACTAAAAACTTATTTGTCTAAAGTTTGTAAAAACATACAGAAAATGATTAAAATAGATTTACCAGTGAGTTGTAAATCTAGGGGAAGAACTTGCAAGAGTTTAGTGAACATGAAAAAAAATAATACAAAGTGATAACATGTAATTAATTAGAGGTGAAAATCTGCAATCAAATTATTCAAATGGAAATTGACAGTGGTGCAGGCATGACTCATTGCTTAGAAGGATTAGATAACTATTAAAATAAAATTGAATAAAAATATACCAGTTAATAAGACAAACTTGGTTACTACAGATATAAATGGTAATTGCATTGGCATAAAGGGGCTAAGGACAGTGCCAGTAAAAGTTAATAGACTAATAAAAAATTTATCGCTATATGATGTATCTAAGGATGATAGCCCTTTATTAGGTTGCAACTGTTTCAAGTCTTTAGGAATTAAGATTAAAATTATTAAAAGAGTACAATTTGAGGTAAGAAATAAATTCCCCCAACTCTTGAGTCCTATAGGTAACAACTGTTTAAAATCTTTGGGTATTAGCATTAAAATTATTAAAAGAATTCAATTTGAATTTGAGATAAGAAATAAATTCCCCCAACTCTTTAAATTCAGCCCAGCAGATTTGGACACAACCTGTGAATATAGAGCTAATGTCAAATGTGCAACCAGTTAATTGTAGATCGAGAAAATTTCTATTTGCTCTCAAGTCTAAAGTGGAAGAAACATTAAATGAATTGGTCAAGAAAAACATTTTACTGACATTAAGAATCTGTCTAGGGTTACACCCATAGTTGTTATTTAAAACCTTGATAATGTAAGACGAATATATAGCAATTATCAAGTTACAGGAAATAGGAACATTAACAAAGGAGTTTATCCAGTGCCAAGCATCTGAGAGGTAATAGCTTCTCTACTGAAAGTTTCTCTTTTGCCAAATTGGATTTGTAATTGACATTTTATCAGATTATAGTTAGTAATAGAACAGCTAAATTAACATAGCATAAACACACATTTGGATCTGTTTAAGTTCAGAAAGTTGCCTTCTGGTATAACTATAGTGCCTAATGTTTTCCAAGCCAAATTGGAAAATCTTTTAAGAGACACAGAAGGGGGTATACTGTCTTGATGATATTTTTACTCGCTGAAATCAAAAAGTATATGGATGAACTTTGTGTGTGAAAAGCTTAATAAAATTGGAACTAGATTAAATGTCTTTCATTGTATATGATTCAACCAGAAAAATTATATTTCTGGTGCAATTTATAACGAATGAGTAAGTATCCCAATCTGAAGAAGGTCATAGTAGTTAGGAATGCAACAAAGCCAAAAAATGTCAGAGAATTGCAAGTCTTTTTGGATCTACTCAATTTTTTTTGAAAGCTTCCTGAAAGGAAAATCTCATAAGCAACTCCCCTCTACCAATTATTAAAGAAGAACCAGAGATGAATATGGAGAGTTCAATAGGGCATGGTTTTTTCCTGGCTTCTAACCAACTATTAGCGCATTACCACTAGAAGTTGTCATTACTATGATCACTTCAGATTTAGGAGCAGGTGCAATAATTGATCACAGAGTAAACAGAGGTGAATGTCTTATAAGATGTACTTCCAGACACTATTTGTTGCTGAGAGAAACTATAGCCTACTTTACCATTTGTGTTCCTGGTAAAAAAGTTTCACCAATATGTATGTGGATATCTTTAAAATCTTTACAGACCATAGACCTATATTAGAAAATTAGGAAAAAGTAAAGTGATTCTGAATCATGCTAGTTAACATATGCTACAATGGATTAATATCTTGGATTCTTATGAATTTGAGTTATTATACAAGCTAGGAAAGCAGATAAAGCATGCTGATCATCTTTCTAAAACTCTAGATAAAAACACACATGAGCTTTACATGATTGAAGTAAATTAAGTAAATATAAAATGTAATATAATAAATAGTAAAGTAGTTGCAAACTGGATGAAAAAGAATGCTGGATATCAGTTAGTTATGAAGTACATAAAGCAAGGCTGATTCAATAAATAATCAAAAAATGTAATTCAGAAAATTTGGAACATCAGAGAGAATTTATCTATATGTAACTAGTATATCCTTATGTCTGAGTTTTAATTTCAATTCAGGGGAGGAAATGCATGCTAGAGCTGCTACATGAAGGAACCTCACAATTGTTTGTTTGAAAGAATTAGCTCGATTGTGTGTCTGGTAGTCTAATCTGAATAGTGGCATCGAGAAAGCTGTTGGTATATTAAGACTGTCAATCAAGGGCAAGACTATCAGCAAAGGAATTAAAACCATCACCAGGAGTTACAAAACGATGGCAAAACATTCACTTAGACCATGCAGAATCATTTCATGGATGTATATTTCTTGTCTTACACATTCTAAATTGATGGGATACAGAATAGTAAAAAATATTAATGCAGAGAAACAAATCAAAATATTGAATGAATTCTTTGTGTCATGACACATGGTTATCTTGAATTATTAGTCACAGATAATAATGCTGGATTCAGTTCACTATAGTCAAAGGATTTTCTAGTCAAAAAGTGAATACAGCATTTATTAATACCTCCTTATCACCCCGAATCAAATGGACTAGCAGAAAAGACCACCAAAATGGAATATGCTGATATTCATGAAGCATTAACTACAGTAATAATTTATCAGCATTTCACACAGAGTTCCATGACTAAGAAAACTCCTGCAGAATTATTACTGAAACTTCATTTTTGAACACATGTTTCTGTATTGATACCAGATAAAAGTAAAGAAAAAGTGACATAGCCAGAAAGTATTAAATTTAAAATGGGAGAAATTGTATGAATACGGAATACATTGAAAAAGAACTGGCTATCTGGCATTATACCTGAACTGCTATCTAAGCAATTACATATTATCGAATTGGAAGATGACGGAGAGATATTGACATAGAAACCATTTATAGATCCGTTTATGTGAGCCATTAGAGCTAAATAATGAAGCAACAGGTTCATCTACCACTCATGTTGAGGATCCGTACAGAAGCATCTACAGAAACTGAAGGAAGTGAAATAAGAAGAATTTACAAGTTCAAATCTACTGGATCCATCTGTAGATCATAATAGTGGACAACAGAGGAATGAAGAAAGACCAATACCCCTGCTGAGAAGAATGAGAAAACAATGAAGGCTTATTAAATTAGAGGATTATATTTCTGTTGTATTTTGTAAAAGTTTTATACAAGTTTGTGCATTCCAGAAAAACTAGAATTTATTAGATATTTTTTTAGATCGCGAACTGATAACTGATAAAAATTTAATTAAAGAACTAACGTTAAGGCAATCGATAAATTTCAAGAAATATTTGCTGATTGCAAATATTTCTAGATAAGAGACCTTACCTTATAGGGAAAAGGTAAAAATACGTGGCGCCATTCAAGTGCGTTTCCAGTTGACTTTACAGTTTAATTCTGGTGTAGGAGAGATCTAGTGTCAGTGCTTCGGTTAATGTCCAGGGCTCAGTGGAAATGTAGTGCATGGGCATAGCTGAATAGGCCCACAGAGATTGGGAGACCATAGCCTGAGGAAACCATCTGGATAATAGCTAAATGAAGAGTTGAGTTCCAGCAGTTTTCAAGTGGAGTTACTGGTGAACTGTTGCGGAGACGGAAGCTATAAGGAGCTTATAGTCAGTCGCAGTGCTGCACTATGATGTGTTTGTGTACAGCTAAACTGGACTGGGGCCAAGGTGTGCGTAAACCTAGCACATTGTGAACTGCTTTGTAGAAGCCAGCCTGAAAGTACATCGTTGGAATGGAACATTTGTGAACTGTTGAGATTGTGTTGTTGCAGACTATTCGTTATTCTGATTACTTAAAATATTGTGAATTTTTTATTGTATATATTCATTTGTTGGCCGCCCAGTCATACTTGCGGGTACAGCAATTTCTAACTGAACTTTACAGTAATTTCTAAAGTTAGTGGAAGTATTGTTATGTTCTGACTATAAAGAAATTTGTACACCAATAATGTATAAAAATAAATAAAGTAGAATTAGTGTGTCCAAATATAATTAGTCAGAAATGAAGACACTAAACTCACTCTAGAAAGTTAGTATGCATGATTCTTAAAATTCTGCAAAAAAAAAAAAAAGTAAATTGATATGCCAATTCACAAAGAAGCAATAATGTAATTATGCAAATTAGAAAAAAATAAATGAAAATTGTTGAACTAGATGTATGTGCAGAGCAATGAACAAGATAAGATAGCTGAGCAAAATGAGTTGTTAATAATATATGCTGTCCTGTATGCAGAAGAATTGACAGTGAAGAGTCAACAGCTTAAAATGTGCAGTGAAATAGAATGCAGCATTGTAATTAACATTATGAAATATGGTAGTGCATAGACTTATATTGAGCAATGTATCAGTTAGTATAATGGATGGCGAATGTGAGATTATTTTCTACTTATAGTTGCAAATTTATTTAGGATTATAACCAGAAAACTGCAAGTTGAAGTTACTAATACGTTATTAATATATTTTATATTCAGAGTAATAAACTTCTTTTTTTTTTAAATTTAAATTTATTGTGTATTTATTTTCTAGAAACAAATTAATGAGTGTACAGCTGGCTTAGATGAATCTGGCTCCTGTATACATTAGTTGCAATGAAACAGTTTGACTGAGAAAATCAGAACATTGTAATGCAGCAGTTATTAAATACAGAGTAATAGAAAAGAAGATATTACATATTGGCAGTTATTTAAAGGCTCAACTTATTTGCTTTTTAAAAGATACTTTAATGATCTTAAGGTCCCTAGATATATGACTTATAAAGGCATTAAAGAATCACATGATTACCTTTTCTTTATGCTTATACAAGCTGTTATAACAGTAGCATAATTTTTTTTCACAACACAGCCACCCAGTTTAAACTGTAGTAACTAATAGATGCTAGAAGATTGTGCATCATAATCCCCATCCAGTACCTTCTGACCCAATATTCCCAAACTTTTTTCTAGCTTATAGCTTTCATCAGTGAGAAGCCTTGGATCTGGAAGCTGTGCACCTCTATCTTGGATGTAAGCACCCACTTTTTATCTTTGATTAACTATTAAGTTATCCGCCCAAAATCAAAACGATCTAATGATTTCAATTCAAGCTAATTTGCCTATATTATTATATAAATCAATTCAGTTTTGTATCAATATATTTTGGTGTCTTTGGGTTTTTAGTAACCATAGTTACCTTTATCATTTGTCTACGATTGGTATTATACCATTAAAACATCACATGATCACTTTCTTTTTACACAATCTGTTAAAATAATAGCAAATTTTTTTTCCACAATGGTGCCATCTAATACAAGTTCTAGTAGCATTTATTGATTACTAGAGCTTGCATTTAAGTGGCACTGTCATAGGAAAAATTTTGCTATTCTAGCAGCTAATGTAAATAAAAAAAGGTGATCATATAAGATTTTAATGGTTTAATACTAATCCTAACCAAATGATAAAGGTAACTATGGTTATTAAAAACCCCAAAGACACCAAAATGTATAGATACTAAATTGGATTTTGTTCTGTACAAGAACATTAGCTTGAATTGAAATCAATAGTGTATTTTCATTTTGGGTTGATAGCTTCATGGTTAACCAAAAGAATAAAAAATTGGTGCTGTAGGTGTGCTTTAGATCCAAAGATTCGGGTGCACAACTTTTAGATCCAAGGCTTTTTACCGATCAAAGCCATAAGCTAGAAACTCGTGTGGGAATATTGGATGAATACATAACCTTTTAACATCTATTAATCATTAGAGCTTGCACTAGGTGGCTCTATTGCAATTTTATATAGATTTTAGACCCAAACTCTGAGGCCATTTTAACTTTTTTTATTTAATAATTTATGTAATTGGTATATATTTTGTTGGTGAGGTTTATGAAAAATGTAATTGATTAAATTTTTACCTGTCACTAAAATATATTGATTATTAATTTTGTGAAAGCAAACACATTATTTTTAGTATATTTTGTTTGTTATTTTTAAATAAATAATATTTTCTATATGTATGTATGCTCATAATAAACTTTATAAAAAAAATGAATTTTTTATAATTGTTAACTTACCAGAATATTATTAAATGTGTATAAAAATGTTTATAATTAACATCACTTAAATTAATTGTTTATATTTTTTATATTTTTAAATAAAGTAAATAAAATCTGCTTGTATACAATAAGTTTCTAATTCATTCTGATTTGTGGTTTATGATATTTAAATGTGTGACGCAGCTGACAAAGAAGTTATTTTGAAACCAGTTGTGAGCATTTGTTTTATTCACAAATTAATTATTATATATATCCCTTTTTTAAAAAAATTAGATTTTTAGAGAATATTTTAATGCTTCGTTCAGTTTTTTAATATTTTATGTAATAGGTTATAAATATATGAGAATGAATATGCTTTTTTAAAAACTATTTGTATTCTGTGAATAAGCAATTTAAGTATATATATGTATATATACTTTATTTATTTGTTTGTATTTGTGTAAAATAATATTGTATTTGTGCATCTTTATGTCTTGTACTATATATCTTTGATTTTTTTTTTTATATCTTAAGGTTGCCTGCACATGCATTTCAAGAAGTTTTTGAACATTATCCTGAATCATTAGTAAGAGTAGTACAGGTATTTACATTTATATATAATAAAACAAAATGAATAAAATTTTTCTATAATTACTTACTTATAAGACTATTTATTTATTTATTGACTATTGTACTACTCAATATAATATAATGTTACACTTACTGCTATTTTTAAAATTATTAATCTTTACAGTTTTGTTTTATATGATCTTTATTTTAAAAATCACAATTTAAATCCTAATAAAATTATTCTGTAATTACTTGCAAAGTTTTAATATTTATATCATTATCATTTTCAATACTACAGGATGAAGTATTTGAAGTTTTTCAGTATTGAAAGAATTGTTGTGATCAATTTTTTACTGTAACTTCTGGGTTACCAATCTCAGTCCCAGATGGGATTCCTATCATTGTTATCACTTCTTGAAAATTTGTCTTAATTCAAAACATTATTTCCTAATGCAGTGTTTGAGGAATAACAACATTATCTGCAGAATTATTGTGCCTTTCTTAAAAGATGCTCATTTGGCAAATCTTTTCAATCTAATAGGCATTAAATATTTCAGATATAATGCTAAGATTATTCATAAGCTCATTGATTTTTGTAACAAGATTTAGAATACCTACTTGCTCTTGGTAGTAATGATGTTAATCTTAATTCCACTTTAATAATGCTTGAGTAAAAATACTTGATCAACTGCAAGCTTTACTTTTGAAAATAATCTTTCAGACATTAATAAATCAAATGGAACATGAAAAATAAAAATTTGAATGGAACATGATGAATAACAGGTTTGAAAGGGCATCTGACTTAAATTAGCAAATAATCGCAATCTATCTTTAAACCAACAACCTTTGGTGCATCTCTAGAACTCGGGTACAGTGATATTTTTTTATATTTGGAAAACCTTTACAAAAAATACTGTTAAACCTGCTACAACAAAGATTTCTAGAGTGAATAACTAATAGAGTGAACACTTTTTTTTACCAAATTATGACTTATGTAACAAATGCAAAATCATGCAAAGATCACTAGAATGGTGGACATTTTTCCTTCATAAACGTAGATGTCAATTTAGTTTGCTTATGTTTTTTTATTGCTAACAGTAAAAATTGTTGTATTGTACTTTTTTTAAAAATAAATTCTTTTAGATGCATAATAGTGTAATAATTTTGACCATGAGCCATAAAAGCAGAATTTGAAAATGGATTAATATTAATGTAAAAAAAAAGTAATTCAAACTAATAAAATGTTGTACATATTTTTGTTAAGAGTATTCTCTTAGCGATTATCAATTTGATAATGAAAGCTATTTTGTTAACATGCAGCACAGATTCCAATGTGCTACTGATACTTTTAACAAGTTAAAAGATAGAATATTTCATCACAGATGAATAGTTATTGCAATTAAATTAGCTGTATATAAAACTGTTATTTTATCCAGTTTATTGTATGGAAGTGAGACTTGGGCATTCCATTGATGTAATACAAAAAATTAAAAAGTTTCCTTTAAGGATGCTTCACAAAACATTAAAAATATAATGGTAAGATTATATCAATATACTCTTCAACTTGCTGAATGTGATACTATAGAGTCCACCATTATAGAATCACGCCTCTGTTAGATTGGACATGTGATATGAATGAACACTGTAAGACTTCTTGAAAGGATTTTTTTATGATGAACTTCAGCATGGTGTTGTTGGAGAATAGACCCTATTTATGTTATAAGGATTATCCCAAAGACATTCTAAAAAATTGCACTGTTGATTGTTTTCATTGAAAAAATATGGCAGAGAATAGAATATATTGGAGAACTATAATTAGACATGGTGGTGAAGTATATCAGAAAGAAAACTTTTCTGCAGAAGAAGTTTAAAGACAGTATCATAATATATATATATAAAAACAACAAAAGATCAGCATGTTTCATATGAGAATTTGTTTCTAGTTTGCAGATTGATTTTATATAGTCATCACAAAACTCATCTCTAGAATAGTTTTTTTCATTTATCTTTTTTCATGCAGGTGAAATGGCCATACTTGTTTGCGATTGGATGATGAGGATTATGTTAATAAATGTATATATTGATTGTCAGATATGACAGCATTTTATTTGTAGTCATATGTTGGACTAAATCTATCATTTAGTTGAATGATTAATGTTTTTAAAAAAATTCCAACTTTATATGTACACTGATTAGTATGAAACATAATGTTATGAGTGGTATTATTTTTCTTCAATTCAATTTACAATAGAATTAGAACATGAACAAAAATTTGCATTCTGAGCTATTTTTGTAACAAAATCTCATGGTTAAATCAAAACTATTGTTCACAGAAAATCCATACATAGGAAAATACTTAGCATATACTTACAATCATCATAGAAATATAAAAAGTGGGATTATAGTATCACAAAAAGTTTGTTCAGGAACTAATGACTTGAAAAAAGAATTAATTATGATAGAATTGCTTCTCATAAAGAATAGTTATCCATTACATATCTTTAAGAAAATTTTAAATAGATCACAAAAGCAAACATCAAAAAGAAAATAACAATGATTAAATATGCATACATACCATGAATGGCAGGTTAACCTAAAGAAAATCTTCAGTCAATATTAGAATATCTTTTCAAAGTCATAGCACATTATGAGGAAACCTAATCTCTACTAAATCTAAACTTGAATGCTAAAAAATATTTTTGTAATATTATGTGAAATTTGAAGAATATATTTCAATGAAATTAATTGTCTCATCGAAAAATAATTAAAAGAATATAAAATATTGATTTGAGAGGAAACGACAGCTGCATCTATAGGCAGACTATACACGAAACATATATTCACTTAGATCAACAAAAGAATATTGAGATTGAGAGGAAAAAATAAAAAGAAGAAAATTTAAAGCTGCTGCTCACATAACAATGAAAAATAACTTTATCCTTAAAGAGAAAAAATGGAGAAATCAGGGGGATCTTTATAGATAAGTACATAATATTTCATCTGATTGTTATGTTTGACATATTATTGTAGTTGGTTAGAGTATCATCTTAAATTCATTATTTAGGAATTTAAAAATCACTAGTTCAATTCCTGTGTTAGCTGTTGCTTGGCCAGGCCAAAAGTACCAGAAGAAAAGAAAAGGATCTCATTTGAAATGTTTTGTGATATACTAATCTCTTGTTCAATGTACACCTGGGTCTCGTTATATGCAGATTATTTTAATGCGATTTTGAAGTTATGCAATTCAGGTTTCATCTTAATATCTTTCATATTTCAGTATATTTATTCGATATTAAGAAATTTAAATTATTAATAACTTATTTTGACTTGAAATTTTTTTTTTTTTTTCAAAAATATAACGTTATATTAGCAGCTAACGTGAATATGGCCTGAAGCTGTATTTAGAATCTTAGCTTCTATATAAATAACCTACTTATACTAATGAGTAAATAATAATAATAGATTTATACATATGTATAAAAATATCGCAATAAACATTCAAAAATTTTAAACTTTTAAAACATATATTGTTAGATATAACAGAAATAAATATTTTTTTAGATTTTTAAAATAAATAATAATGAAGATTTTATAAACTGAAAATAATCTTTCTAATGATAATGTATAATCTTTTTGTTTTGATTGCGATCTCATTTTTTTAATATAGAATCAGAAAACCATTAACACGGTACAAGACTGAAAGTGGCGCTACTTGTACATCATATCACGAATCTGATTTCTTACTAGTTCACAAACGAACGCATATTGTCACATAGTGGTAATGATTAAAATATGTATGAAAAAATGTAAAATTAAATACTGTAGTTAATAAAAAAAGTAAAAAAAGTTTGTCTTGTATTAATTTTTTTCAAATATTTGAAATTTTTTATTAGTCATACTTTATTTCCTTATTTTTTTAATGCAAATTTTAAAGTAATTTTTCCTTGTTGCTTTGCTTTTATGCCGATTTCTGAAAATTACAGAACCTATCCCCATTTTTCAAGGTAAGTTAAGTTTATTTTTGTGCGATTTCTTTTGTGCGCGTTTTCTGAGGAACCTATCTACCGCATAAAACGAGACCCAGGTGTATTTAGAAAAGTATAAATAAAATTTGAATTTTTAAAAAATATTTAACAATTCAACTAGATGATGGAAATAGTCTGACATATAATTATATAATCATAAAAAGACAGTCAACACTTAGACAATTCCAATATCAATAACAATCAACAAATTCAAACTATTTTCAATGCAACTACCTTTTAACAATAAAGGGGGAATCCCACCTTTATTATAATGTATTAATGGTTCAGTATACTTATATAGAAACTAAAGATTGCAACTTGATCTCATAGATTGAAATTATTGATACAAAGAAGAGTTTAAATAAATCTCTTTAAATATGTAAATATAACCTATTCTGAATGCAGACTAATAAATAATCAATTATAACATTACAAACTGCAATTTTAAATTACACCAAAGTATTACTTGAATAATAAATATAATAATGGTCAATGCATTATTAAACTCTATATAAATATGTAAAGAAGGAGAGAAATTACAAATGTGTTTTCTTAATTTTTTATTAGATAATAATGATTCGCCAGCAAAGGGTAACGTTCGTGGCCATGCGAAATTACCTGGGACTTAGCAATGAACTTATAAATCCTGTAAGTGTTTTTAACTTTATTAAAGTAAAAAATTTTCAAATGTTTCATATTTGGAAAAGCATCTGCAATTCAGTTAGATGCTTTCTGATAATGTATTACAGTTTTAATTCATTTAAATATTTTAGTATTATAAATTTGTTATTCAGGAGCATCAAATTAATAGGTCTTTAGGAGTTTATGCATTTTCTCCCAAGCCCAGTCCTATTAAACTGAAGGAGAAGGATATTGATCCTGGAATGGTTTCATCAGAAACTGAAATAACAGAAAATTTGACAGATTATCATGATCAATCCCCTCACACCTACAGCTATAGTAAGTCATTTTAAATAATTTTATTGCAGTTAGTTACACTGTAAATTGGTTACTTTGAATTTTAAGATTATAAAAATTTTATTAGCTTTTATTAATTTGATTAATTAAATTTTATAGCTAAGAAAATGTATTTATTACTTTCATTTGGTTAAAGAGTAGAAAATATAATCATTATTATATTTCCATTGCCTCTCATATCCATAATTATAAGGTCTATAGTAATATAAAGTATTTTTTTAATGGTTTTATAAGCTGATTTTATAATTGACTTCTAAATTTTGTATCAAGAAAATACATATATGCTTTCATTGCTATTTAAAGTTGTTGATTATATAGAGCAAAAGAAGTGCTATACACATACAATAAAATAGAAATAGATAATAGGATTATAAATACAACATTACAATTTAATTATATGTAGAATAAGCAGTCATTACATTTTATATGTTTGTGCATGGGTGTGTACATGCTTGCGTATTTACATATAAGAAAAATCAATCAATTCAGATTTTGTTTAACAGAGATTGATTTTAGTTTGTTAAAAATATAAATTATTTATTAAATCAATTTAAAAATGCATAGAATAAATATCTGATTTGAAATTTTATGGTTATAAAAATCTTTGTAAAAAATTATGACTTCATCTTTACTGCTTTTATTTTAAAAATCTTAACTTTAATATTTTGAGTGGCAGAAACCATAGCAACCTTCCTGAACAAATCCAAAAACCCCAGTGCATGATAGAGAATATTAAGTCATCTAGATATCATGTGATTATCAGTATAAAAAAGGAATCATGAGAAAATCAGATTGTATGGAAACATTTTCATTGCTAGTAGGACTTCAAGAAGTCCTAAATTTTTATGCAATTATTTTGTTTTTCAACTACCTGATGGCAGGCTGAGTGAATAATTTGGTCAGGTGCCTTTGTTTGGCATCTGACTTCTTTGATATTGTTTCAGAGGAGAGATAAACCACAATAATGTAACCAGAAATCATTAGTGATTCTATTCATAAAATATTTCTTTCAAGATATCTCATTTGTTTAAGTCAACTGCTAAAATATAATAGACAAATTGACTGTTGGAATTGATGTCTTATTAATAAATCGCTGAACTTCCTTCAATGGAATATTAATTAGTAATATTTGATATATTTTGGAAGAATTGTATTTTTAAATTTTAAACAAGTTTGCTTGACATATTTTTTTAATAAGATATTATGAAATGTTTAGCCTCATTATTTCATAAAAAGATAATTTTTCTAAAGTCTCAATAAAATAAATTTGATCTCATTTTCAATTATAAAAATGAAACTTAATTTTAAATAATAATATTTTTTTAAAATCAAATATGCTTCGTATAAACTTGCTACTGTGAAATGGATTTTGACTTATAAAATGATAAAAATTGTCTTGCTTGGATAATAAACTTTGCTTTATCAGCAACACGATTATTAATATTATCTTAAAGGATTAAAGATCAAAAGATGAATGGATTAATCTTATACTTGGAATTGAAAGTGCTAACATCAAAATTTTGGGATAAAAATAAAATCTGTTTAAGGAATTAAATTGCTACGTACGACAAAAACTACTAATGTGTTTTTCAATATTTGAAATACTTGCATGAAGGATTATTGTTGTATAATATGTAAATAATACCCAAAAGAATAATGGATCATAAAAGAAATATTTTGAATGCTACTTATAAATTACGGATTCTCCCAAATAAATAAAGGATACAATGAATGACCAGTTTATCAGTAATTTTAAAATAGATTTATCTTGGATTAATGATCAGATCAAGTGAAATTTAATATTTTATGTTATTTTAAAATGGATAATATAAAAATTGAAATGAACTGTCCTGTAAATCAAAGGTATTATTTGATCTACTTTCTACTTATATATTAGTTTAGTCATGTTATAGTGTTTTTGCAGAAATGTAAATAAAATTTATCTCAGATATTTCAGTTTACATGTAAAAAAGTAATATTTTTTTTAATATTATAGTTAGTGTTAACATGTAAGGAGTGTTTGGAAATGTAATAATACGAAATATGTGTGTATATAATTCATGTAAGGATTTGGGTTGTATACATGTAGTAGTTATTAAATTTGTATTAAATGGTTCTTGCCAATATTTTTTTTTTATTCTTTCTTTTTCACCTCAAATTAAATGGAGTTATCTTTATGTGGGTGTGAAAGTCTATAAGAAATTTTTTATCTATCATATTTATTAATATTAATTTTTACTATTATCTTGTATATAATTGGCAGCCTAATGATTTAACTGTACTTTGTGTTGTCGAAACAGCATCTTCTTAATAGTAAAGCCTGAAATCGAATCCAGAAAGGGATCTAAAGAACAAAATATAAATAAGCCCTGTGGTAAATTATCATTTAGGTCTGCAAAGCAGTGATTTTATATTTGCCTATGTTAATAGAGTGAAAATTTTTCCCATTATTTGTAAATGAGGTTTATAAACAATTGATTGGTTAGTATAATAAACCAATTAAGAATGTTCATAAGACATTTAACTTTTATTATTATAATAATCTCTATCTTTTAATATTAAATTGAGGATTATTTTATGAAATCTTGATACAATCCGTTCTTCCAAATGTGATTGTCTTACATCATAGTTTGATATAACACTTAACAGATCCAAAATTCAAGTTAGTTTAGGAAATAGACATTAACATTTTATTAAATGTGTTGTATAATTTTTATTATTATTATTTGTTCTTAAACCACTAAACATCACATGATCACTATTTCTTATGCTAGCACATTACTGTTATTAAAACAGGCAAAACTCTCCATACAGTAGTGCCAAGCAGAGTAATCAATGGATGCCAGAAGGCTTGTGCATAAAATCCCTATCTAGTACCTACTCATTCAATATCCCCAGACTAGTTTCTGGCTTGTGGCTTTCGTCAATGAGGAGCTTTGGATCTGAGAGCACTGCACCTAGATTTTAGGATCTAATACAACCCTCCAGCAGCCACCTTTTATCTCTACTTAACTACAAAACCATGAGAATAAAATTGAAAACACAATAATATTTTCAATCTAAGCTCAATAGCTTATATAGTTATATGGGTCTGAACCCAGTTCAGTACCTATACATTTTGGTGTCTTTGGCTCTTTAACAACCATAGCCACCACTAAGATCTAGGTGCAATGCACTCAGATCCAAAGCTCCTCACTGACGAAGGCCATAAGCCAGAAACTAGTGTGGGGATATTGGATGAGTAGGCACTAGATAGGGATTTTATGCACAAGCCTTCTGGCATCCATTGATTACTCTGGTTGGCAGTGAGTGACACTACTGTATGGAGAGTTTTGCCTGTTTTAATAACAGTAATGTGCTAGCATAAGAAATAGTGATCATGTGATGTTTAGTGGTTTAACACCAATCCTGCATAATAGGATAGTGGTGGCTATGGTTGTTAAAGAGCCAAAGACACCAAAATGTATGGGTACTGAACTGGGTTCAGACCCATATGACTATATAAGCTATTGAGCTTAGATTGAAAATATTATTGTGTTTTCAATTTTATTCTCATGGTTTTGTAGTTGAGATGAAAGATGGCTGCTGGAAGGTTGCATTAGATCCTAAGATCTAGGTGAGTGCTCTCGGGTCCAAAACTCCTCACTGACGAAGGCCATAAGCCAGAAACTAGTCTGGGGATATTGGATGAGTAGGCACTAGATAGGGATTTTATGCATAAGCCTTCTGGGATCCATTGATTACTCTGGTTTGGCACTGAGTGGCACTACTGTATTATTTGTTCTTGTTATTGATTTTTATCTTATGCAATAAAATAATTGTTCATTTTAATATTTCTCTTTGTCATTCTTTTGAATAAACATCGTCATTTCATTTACATTTATTATATAAAAGGTCTTTTTTTAAATATAAATTTGCTTGAAAACTCAGCTGGATTGAATACATTATTATTATAGTAAAGCTGTCTGAAATGTGAAATATTATTGAATAAGGTGGTGTACATAAAAACCATTTTATACTATCCTATCCTGGAATGCATAAACATATTTGATATCCATGCATTTATTAGTTTAACCCTGAGATAAAATTATTATTCATTTTTTATTTAATTTTCTAGCCAGTTTTAACACATAGATTGAATTATGCTTAGTTAAAGTTCTGAAATAAGAAACATTAGTTATAAAGATTTTATTGTTAAAAGAAACAAGAGTTCAAGCATATGCAAATTATTTTAAAATCATGAGAAATTTATTATTTTATTAAATATTATTATTATCAAAACTCTGAGAAATTAATTTATATAATATTCATGATTTTATTGGAGTTTAGAATAATAACAAATCGAAGTAAAAGAAATTTAGTGTAGAGGCATTTATTGCGTCACTCTTGAGCGCTTTCTTGCTTATCACAACCGGAAAGTATAACCGCGAATGCATTTGTATTACAATTTTTACTATTTTTATGTTGATTGATCTTTTTTAGATTATAATATAAATATAAATTTTTCCCAGCAGTTAATATTATGTAACACTAGATTAATACCCCAACACTGGTTTATTAAATAAATGAAATATTCTCAATCCAAAGCACAAGATAAAACTTTTTAAGAGAAAAGTGTGAGAATCCATGTTTTAAAATTATTCATTAATTTTCCCCTTAAAAAGAAAAAGAGAAATTAGGAGGACTCTTATAGGTAAGTATGTAATATTTCTTCTAACTGTTAACTTTGACAGAGTATCATGGTTGATTAGAATATCATCTTAAATTCAGTATTTGTGAATTTAAAATTTTTTATCTTGTGCTTTGGATTGAAAATATTTCATTTACTTAATAAACCAGTGTTGGGATATTAATCTAACATTATATATATATTTGTTTTATTAATATATCTTTTTTTTATTTTGTTAGTTGAGCTAAGTTTAATCTTTAAAAAATAAATTCTTTTAACTTTAATATAGCAACTGCAAATATTGGTAAAGTTTTATTAAAATGAGATATTTCTAAAAATGTTTGCTGGTGTCGGAGTTGCTAAATAAATTAACAAAATAAAAATTCTAATTTGCAGACTTTTTTAACTTGTAAACAGTATTCAGTAAGAAAAAATATTGCATTGAAGGAGATAGTTTTATCGTTTTGTTTTTTTTTTATATAAAACTCTGAAATTTTTTTTATCTTACAGAAGGAAATGTTATATTTTTCTTATTTTGCAGGGAAATACTTAACTAATTTCAAAAATTTTGCTTTAGTTAATTTTTTTCCTTGTGTTGACCAAATTTTATGCCATAATGATTCTATGTGATAATAAATGAAATACTTTTAAAAAATGATGTTATCTCTGGAAATACTATTAAGGTATATGTAAGTGACTGTTTTTGTACATTCAAATGTTTTTTTTTTTTAAATAAACTGCAAATTCTTATCATTTTATAAGTTAAAGATGCCAATAGCAATAGGAAATAATGTCTAGATAAAAAAAAATCAATAAATTGTTTGATTGTTTATGAATTCCTTTTATAATAAGAAAACAAGCTTTTGGGAAGTTAAAAAAAATGGCCAAGAGAAAAACAAAAAACTACAGAATTGCTTCTTCATTGTTAATAACTTATCCAGAAGAGTAAACAGAATTAAACCAAAACTATACCACTAATATTTTAAATAGTAAACTCATCAACTTTGCTCTGTCAGGCAGACATGTTTTAAATGCTTTTTTTTAAATTTTTTTTTTTTTAATTTGATGAAACATCTGTTTTAGTTTTTTTTTAATTCAATTTTTTTAAAAAAAATAAAAAATATACTGATAAAAAGGTCAAATCTTACTCTTTGATATTTACTTTAAATGATCTAATTTGTCCACAATATTGCCTTCTATATTGTGCCGGACCGTATAAAGCGGTCTCATACAAGATGGCTACAGGCGAGGCTTCGGCGTGACTTACCATTATAATATTATACTTATATTTATATTTTTATATATACAATACCACATTTATCATAATTGGATATATTTTATAGGTATGTACATGTATTACATAAATAATTGGGGTTGGTCTATCTATATATTCTCACCCATGCACATACATCACAAACATATATGCTATAATTGTAAATAAGGTTTTATATGCACAATAAATTGGTAGTTTTATTATATCATTATTTATCAGCTTGTAATATTATTTTTATACATATATAAAGGGAGAAAGAAAAAAGATAAGAAAACCCACATGTTACAGCGACATTTGTTTACGTGTTGGAACATATATTTTTTATTTTTTATTATTAATTGTAAATGTTCCAGAAAACGTATACATAATTTTATATTTTTAAAATTTTTTTTTTTTTTGTTCATTGTATTTGTTGTCTTATAATTAATCAATCTTTATCTCTGCAAAGCTTTTAGGCATTGTAATTTGCTTTCACAATTTTTTTTAGAAATCGCAGGGAAAGATCAATTAGTTGATTAAGAGAATTATTTTTTTTTTGGGTTCTGTTGTAAAGATATAATCAAAATAAATTGATTTTATCTCAAGAATGAGGGCTATAATTAGGTGGTCTAATTAATCCAAAATGGAAACTTTGTAATTTCCAGAATGGGAAAAGTGTATTTAAAACATGAAATTCGAAAGGAATGTATTAATAGTTGTAATTAATTAGTTGCTAACTGACGCAATAACTCATGGGGGGGGCATTGATATTTGGCCTTATAAGCGGACTGTATAAGCTACCTACGAGATGCTGGGGACAATTGATTCTTTTTCTGGCGGTCTGTGTTTTGTTTTTGTAAAAGTTGGAAACCGACACTTATTCCATTGAGTTGTTCCTGCTATAACTAGCTGAAAGAAAAAGAAATATAATAAAGAAGAAAAATAATAATATTGGAATAAATCTTCGGTAATATGCTGCTGCTGTTATTGTTGTAATTTTGTGGTAAAAAGCTGTCGAAGTAAAAGAATAATCACATTATTATGATTCTGGCCATGTACCTTAGATGAAAAGGAAGCCCTGCTAAAACAAAGTAAAAATTTCGCAGAGCCCTATAGCAGTCGATAACCCGCCTTCCAATCCCAGAAAATAATATGGAGAACAGTGAAGCAGTAATTGGATAATTTACTATACGCCAACTGTAATCTGAATATCACCATAACCCAAGCCAACTCTCCATGATTAAGATTGCCAGTGGAAATACCTAGATTTAAATAATTCTACTAAATCTATTCTAGGAGGAAAACTGGGACAAGATGACTCTCATATTTATTCAAGTTTACCGAAGAACAATAGAGTAGACATCAGTAGCAGTACACCCGCCCATTCAATCCCTGCTGCCATGATGTGATCTAAGAGAACCCAGCTTACCTTAATGATGAAGGACTCACCAACGTATAGGTTAAAAACCCTATTTAGTGGTTGTATGGTCCATTTGGAAGTTTAAACTTGAATGGAATCAAGAAATACAAAAATAAGTGCTTATAAATTTTTTTATTATTAATTTCTGTATGTACATATATAATTCTTTACTCTATCTTATATATATATATATATTTACTATTATTATTCATATCATATTAATCTTACTAACTTATTTACCACATTAAGAGGTATGTCTAACTTTAGATATGCTTCATGCAGGATTTTCTCATTTCTCAATTCCACTAAAACATGATTTTGACACCTCACGTTGAGTGTCCAGATATGTTCGTGTAATTTAGAAATCATCAGCCGGCCATAATAAAGAGATTTAGATGTAGTCATGTTAGATATAACTGGGCATATGAATATAGGTGTGCATATACCTTTAAAGGTTGTTCTATTGAGAACAATGAATTTTAGACATACTTGTTAAATCTCAACTTTTTTTTATTATTTTTCTAATTTTCTTATTTCTTTATACATAATGACTGGGGGAGAAACATAGACCACACCCATTATATAATTAGTCTAATTTTCAAGTTAGATAGTTTAATCAATCTAGTTTACCTCACATATTTATCCAAACTTTCCTCTTAAAACGTTTTATTTTTTTTTTATGTAAATATAAAAAAAAATTTTAAATTTATCTTAATATTGTTTATCGGTTGTGTTTGGTGGTGGGAAATGGGGAAAATAAATATTTGTTTTTATATATATTCAACTCATTTATCGAATAATTTATTTATTTAGCCAATCATCCATTTGTAGCACATAATTATTATGAGTATATATCATATTACCGAACCACTTACCCTAAAAAGTAACCTGAGATAAGGAAAATAAAATAAAACAATGAGCTAGCTACCTGGATAACTTTATTGGGGGTTAAATTGTGATCTTACTTTTATGTCCAATTTCAAATTAAGATGAGAAAGATATTACGTGTAGGTCATTGATAATTGCATATACTCTCGGGATAGAAAACAAAATTTTCTTTATTGTAGGTGGTCCGTAAAAGCTGTATAATAATATTTCAGCACTTTCAAAGATATGCTAAAAGGGCCAGTGTTTTAGATAATTGAACATGAGAGGGATAATTTAACAAGGGAGGGTTTAGATTGATCTGTTGGGGTTAAATCTTCTAGTAATTCAGTTAAGCACTACTTCATCATAGTTATCTATCAGTACTGCTGGGGCGACTTATTATCGACCCTTAACTCAGTCACATATGTTACTTCATGCTCAGTGCATATGTAGGTATCAAATAAATGATACCGTAGTAGAAGGGTGGAGCGGTACAGAAAATGGCACCAAATGTGAAAGGCATGAATTAGGACTACAAATGGAGTGATTAAAAAGAGAAAAGGGTTGTAAAATATTCAGCAATTATTTAAAAACAAATGGCTACATTTAATATTTTAAAATAAAAACTAATGAAAATTTATATTAAAGCTCTTTAGTTTACAAAACTACTTTAGGTGAACAATGTGGTTTTTAAATAATGTTTGTCTTCAACACTAAGTTGAGAGAATTTTAGGAAATAAACTTTTGTTTAGCTTGGATTAAAATAAATATATATCTAGATTTTCAGATTTAAAGCTTTGAAAATAGAAAAGAGAAACATTATCATATTGATTTAAGATTACTAGGGCGTATGGTAAAAAGTTTTCTTTCTTTTCTAATGGGTGATTTTAATAGTATAGAATGAACATATATATATTTCGGAATTTGTGTCGAAATAACTTTGCAAATTAAAATTATTTAGTAATACGATTTTAATAGCATAGAACGAACATATACATATATTTCTGAATTTGCGTCAAAATAACCTTGCGAATTAAAACTATCTAACAATACAGTTTAATGTGGACAAAATCCCAAAAGAGGAAAATGGAACAACCATTGAGTAGTGGAACGGATGGTCCCGTGAACATAGAAATGTTTAAAGAAAAACAGCCTGAAGAGCAGGGCCATGATAAACATCAAAATAAACCAATAAAGGTAAACGAAGGCCTAATGGCAATGATGGAAGAATTATTAAATAATATAAAAAAGGAGATCGCTAAAACTTAGTGAATAATTCTTTATTTTTTTATTTCTTAATTGAATCTATTTTTAGAAAAATATAAAGTTGTGATATGTAACTTAAAATTTTAGTTAATTGACTGCTTTGTAATCAAAGGAAAATATGGAATTTTGGGTATCAGTTTAGTATTAACCAGTTAGAACACAAGTACTGAATTTTGAATTGCATTATTAAGAATCCTGTAGAACAATAATTTGCAAATTAAATCAAACTGTTATCTATCATTTAATCCATATATCAAACAAAGCATTGCATGAGTTTCTTTGCTTATTTTCAACATTTATGTTAAAAACAGTAAGTCATACTTATTTCACAATCACCTATTCTAAGCTTGGGTAATCAATAAACACTGGATAGTAACTATATCCATATGGAGAGTTTTGCTGTATTTTGAATTGTTTAATCCATATCTCAGACTAGTTTCTGATTATTAGCCCCTTTAATTCAAAAGAATAGGTTGTGCACCTACATTTCCAGTGACCCTCTTTACTTTTATATAAATTAAATTAAGGATATTGATGTAGAAAGATAATCTAGTATAAATAATAAAGATAATCTAGTATCTGTTGATCACTTAAGGATACAGTAAATAGAGTTGAGTAGGTAAAATAAATTACTGCTTTTGAGTGCAGGTATTGGAAGTAACCAAAAATGTTATGTTATACTTTGTTTGACATATACCATTTTTGCCAAAGAATTAAAAGTATCTTCAGTTTGAGAAAATGAATGTCACTAAAGTATATAATTAAATTATATAAGGTTAAATGAAATAATTTTTAATAATGTGAAACATAATTGGAGAGATAAATTTCTAACTTCAAAATGCTTCAAATTTAATGCAATAATCTTCAGTGTCAAAATTATCAACATGCAACAAATGAAATAAATCATTTTTATTTGTTCATCATTTAAATGTATGTTCAAAGCAAAGTATAACATCAATCAGCATGATATTTAAATCACCGAAGATGTTCTAAGTGGCCTTATTCAAATTAGCTTATAATATAATTTACAAAGGCAGAGTTAATATCTAATTATTATTTTAATAATCTTATAAATAAACTATAAACTATCATTAAACACCACTCACTAAAATGAAATGTAATCAGGAAATGATTAACTTCAAAGCACTGTTCACATTTAATGTAACACCTCCAGTATCAAAGTTATCAAAATAACAAACAAAAATAAATAAATTGAACAATTTATAATATTTACAAGATTGAAAATATATTTATAAGGTTACTAAAATGAATAATAATTAATTCTGATTTTGTAAATTTAATTATAAGTTCAATTTGAGTGAGGTTGTGATTTTCACTGATTAAAATTTTCCATTTATTAGTTATAATTTGGTTTAAACTTATATTTAAGAGTTTGACAAAGGAATGAAAGTAATTCATTTTCATTTATTGGGTTTGATAGCTTTGATACTACATTAAATTTGAACAGCATTTTAAAGTTAAGAGTATTTCTTCGATTATATTTCATATGATTGAATTTTGTTTAATTTAATATTTCATATATGATGGTTTGTTATTTATATACTATTAAAATGAATTCTACTGTTGTAAATTAGATTTTAAGTCAGTTTGAGTGAGGCTGCATAGATATTTCTGATAATTTAAATTTTATGCTCACTGGTTTAAATGTTCTTTTACGAGCTTGAGACAAATGAAAGTAATGTAGTTTCATTCATTGCATTTGATATAAATTTATTTGAGAGGTTTGCCTTAAATTTGATCAGTGCTTTGAAATTAGAAATAAGTCTCTCTGATTATCAGATTATTATCTTAGATGATAAGTTGTAAAGATCATTGGGTCTTACTCTTTATGAATATAAATGTAGCACTATCTAAAAACCATGAATATTTATGTCTTCAATAGATGGCGCTGGAGCAGAATAAACCGATAGCGGTAACATCAGTTTTATATAAAGTTTTTTCATATATGGTGGCTAGAAGAGTTGCAAAATGGATGGAAGAAAACAATGTAGTGGGGGAAATGCAAGAAGGTTTTGGTCAGATAGGCATATAGGAGATAGTTTATTTGTAGTTATACAACTTATGGATATGAGTAGGAATTCAGGTAGACAGTTATATATGAATTTTATAGATATAGAGAAGGCATATGATAGAGTGAATAGAAATAGATTATGGATAAGTTTAGTAAATCTGGGAATGAATGAAGCTTTAGTGAAGGTTATTAAGAAATTATATGAAATGGATATGAGTAGGAGATGAGTTTTATAGATATAGAGAAGGCATATGATAGAGTGAATAGAAATAGATTATGGATAAGTTTAGTGAATCTGGGAATGGATGAAGCTTTAGTGAAGGTTATTAAGAAATTATATGAAAATAATTACTATACATATCAATTAGGGGATATAGAATCAGTTAAAGTTAAAATGGGGTGGGATTAAGACAAGGATGCCCTATGTCACCTATTTTGTTTTTGTTGTATTTGAGTGAAATGGAGAGAGCAATAGAAAGACTAGGAAGAGGGATAGAGATACCGATAATAGGTGGCAAGGGAGTATATACATTGTCGGGTCTTTTTTTTTGTGGATGATGTTTTTTTTGTGTGCAGAAAGAAGAGAAAATATGGAAGTTATGCTGAGGACATGCGTAAGGGTGGGTAAAAATATGGGGATTAAATTTAGTGAAGAAAAATCAAATATAACGATGGTGAATACTGGGGAAAGAGAAAACAAAGATTTCTTATTGGGGAATATAAAGTTAAGTGTGGTGAATAGATATAGTTATTTGGGAATCATCTTGAGTAATCAGAAAAATTGCTTGGATGAATGGGAGAAAAAATTGATAAATGAAGCAAAGGAAAGAAAGGGATTGGTAAAGAAATTAATAGTGTTTTCATATAATAAATATGATGTAGCTAGAATTGTATGGAAGGGAGTGGCAGTAGCAGGGTTAACATACGGCAATGATGCGTTATGTGTTAGTAAAGGGGTATTAGATTACTTAGAAAAAGTACAAAAGGAAGTATGAAGACATGCCTTAGATATAGAGGTGTGGACAGCAAAGGAGGCAATTCAAGGAGAAATGTGATGGTCAAGTTTTTATATGAGAGATGCAAAAAGCAAATTGAAAATGTTTGGTAGATTGCAGTTTATGGATAATAAAAGAATAGCCAAAATTGTATTTAATTGGGTTACAAGTAAAGGGCAGGCAATAAGATGGTTGAGAAAGGTAATGCAGTATGTAGAAGATTTGGATAAAGAATTTATGTCAGTATACTTGTATAAAAGGTAGGATGATTGTGTTAGGAGGAGTGTTGAGTGTTATAGTGGTAAGGAGTGGAATAGAAGAATAGATGCAATAATAAAGAATAGGGAGTTGGAGAGATGGAGAACTAGTATGGAGAGTAAAATGAGTTTAAATATTTATAGAAGTAAAAGGAACATTGGGTGTGAGTTAATTTATGTAATAGTAAGGAAGGTAGTTCATTGTTTAAGGCTTTGAACGGGATCTTTAGCAACAAGGGAATATACACGTAAATGGAAAAATATGGGTGATTTAGTCTGCAGGTTGTGTAAGGAAAGCATAGAAAATATTAGGCATCTGTTACTTTAATGTAAATGCTTGGAAGCAGAAAAGGTACAAATAATGAGTTATGGAAGATTAAATATGAACAAAGTGATTATAAAGAAAGTGAGTTATTGGTTTTTATGATAGATTTGGGAAAAGATAAGGGAGATTTAGATATGAAGGTCATGGAGTTGACAAAGATTATGTTGTGGAAATGGGATGGAGCAGATTATGGGAAAACTTAGGGTGTAGAATGGAAAGGGAAGGTAGAGTGGCTAACAGGTTTCTTTGGACATAGTTGCTGAGAGATTTCTGACTCCGTATAAGGAGAAGTCAAAGTGCATCACGTCACATCACATTAATCTATATAATAATGAGTTTTTTCTGTTGTATGTAGTAAGTTCTTGAAATGCTGAATTTATTTAAACACAAGATAATAAATTATATATTTTAAATAGTTTTTAATAATATGTATTGTGGGTTTTTTTCCAATATGTATTTTATTTTAAAATTAAATCTGCTTATTTAATACTTAAAATAACATTTTACAAATATATATTATTTAAATCAAAACTTAAATAAGATTTTATAAACTATTTGAATTATTTAAAATTTTTTTATTATTTTATCAATGTTTTTTTTTGTTCATTTTTATGCATGTTTTTTTTTACTATCTATATTAAGGTTCTCCTTCTATAGAGTTGGAAGTGGATGCAAATCAACACTCCCTTGTGTCAACATATTCTGATCAAAGTCCTCGATCACGTTCCCGATTACGCAGTTTAGATGAAACAGCTATCTCCAAGGGGCCTATTGAGTCATCAAAAATAGTTAAGTATTGAAGTTTTTTAATTAAATTTTAATTATCTAAATTTGAGTGCATAAGCTATTCTAATTAGCATTGACATCAATATTTTCTATTTTCAGGCAAGTATAAATAATCCCTCTACTATTATAAAATATATTAAATTATTTATCATTGTTATTTAATTTTATATTCATATCTTTTATTAGTTTGTCTATATATACAAAAATATATATGTTAACAATGAAAATCCTATATATTGATCACAAACAGGTAAATTAATTTAATTAGTTTTATGCTACATAGCAGCACAATGTAAAATATAGTGTAAATTTTTAGATATAGGATAGATAAATAATGATATAAGATCTAGATCTATAATGGTTTTTTAATACGTTGTTTTAAAGTTATTGTGATTTGTTTTTATTTGTCTATTTCTATCAAAGTTGTGATCCCATTTTATATAATAAAAGGTCATAATTTGAATACCCCATATTTAGAAAATATATAGTAAATATCTTGATTAATGCCATTGAGTTTGAAAATAGGAATGATTAATTGTATTTACTTAATCTGGATTTGGTGGTAAATAATTAGCGATCTTATTTTAGGTATACATAAATGCATGAACACAATAATTATTTGGTTTGAAAAATAATGCATTTAGATAGATAACTAAACCCAAGATATTGAGAGTTGTTCTTAAGAATGAAAGATGCTATTAGATCATTATTGGCAGAAGGAAGTACATAATGTCATTGTAATTAAGTTTAATTATACGTTATAGAAATTATGAATGACTAGAGGTTTTTTTTTAAAAAATATATATAAAATATGGATCTGCAGATAAAGCTGTATGAATTTTTTTTTATTTGCTAAAGTTAAAGATGACTTCTAAGGTTGTTGGTAATGTAATTGAAATGATAAGAATATATATGATGTTAAAGAAAGGGTAATTGTTGGAAATATGAATAATGAAATTCTTGTCTGACACATAGAGTTTACTTACAATATTCAAATAGAAGCTTCTTAAAAGTTAAAGAAGGGAGTGATTAAAAATTAGACAAACAAAATTTGATTCCAATACTAAACAAAGAGCTGTTAAAATATAAGCAGTTTAGCATTTGCAGTCGTTTATTAATTGATATATTATGCGAATTCAGAGTAGGAGATTTATATAGCATATAAAGAAGTGTTCAGAAATCAAGATATTTTATGCCTTTTTTAGTTAGGGAGGAAAAATTTTCTTTAGTGAGATTTGATATTTTGATGTTGAGAATTGGGACTGGGCATATATTAAACTATAAAACAAGTGATATCCAATAGTTCAAAGCTATTTAGTTTGATTGGTATCTTTAAGAAAAACATTTTGATGAAAGAGCCTCATGGATAAGTTATATACTGATGTTAAAGATGGTTATGCTTATAACTGTTTAGTGATATTAGAGATAGTTATGTTTTTAAGTTTGTACTATGACCAATAGTACACAAGGATATTCATTTGAATGATAATGATGGATTCTTATTGTGAATCATCAAATTTAGAAAAAATAAACTTGTCATATTTTATTACAGATTGATATGCAAATTTGAAAAAAAGATACAGCAGACATTTCCCTGTTTTGATTTACTATGTATACATTTTATCAAGTAGTATAGATAATTTAATATTAATAGGGAAATTAGATATCAGAAATGTTTAAGATTCAGATACGAGAGCTTCTTGGATTTATCAAAATATCAACTTATGCCACTGTTCAAACTTTGGCTTGCAGAATGGGATGATAATGCTGGGAATTAATATGGAAAGTTTTTGTAATAGAGGATTAATGTAAATGATAAACAGAAGTGAAAAAGATTAATCTTGTTCTATTTTAAAAGTAGAAGTTAGGTGGAAAATTTTCTGTGTAACAAACCTATGTTTGATGTAGTATTTGCTAATTTCAAACTTGAAATTGTGATAAATAAGAAATAGATGGTAATCTGATTATCAATAGTATGCTATTTGACATGCTTGAAGGCTCCATTAAAGTTTAATTGAATGGCAAAAATATCTGGTGAATTTGATTTTTTAGTAAATCTTAATATTCTTCGAATGTAGAGCCAAATATATTGGGATAGGTTGCAGTTAAGTTTGGATAATAATAGTAATATTTTAATATGAATAACCTCATTAACTATTGGAAACAAATCATTAATGAAATTGTTTTTTTACTTTAAAGAATGTATTTGTTTAATTTATAATAAAGCATTTATTTATTACAATGCATCATTTTATTATAAGATTTTCCTAGAAACTTTTGTAAAAATCAAGCCAGTATATTGTTAATATATGGTGTAGCATTTAAAATGATGATGTTGTAATGTTATAGAAAGCAATAGACATTAAATTTAAAAATCAGTCCTTTCACTTACATAGAGAAAAACAAGTCAGTTAAGAAAGATTAAGGATTAGCTGATTATTTTCAAGATTATGCCTGAGTAAATAAATTTTATTTTATATAATTATATAGAGAATTTTTTGATATCGTGACCAATAATTATATTAGTGAACTGATTTTTTAAGATACGAATGCCATAGATTTTATATCTTGACTTATATTAGTGAACCGATTTCTTAAGATACAAACATCATAGATTTTGCATTAAGCTTGTGATGAAAAAATTCTTAATGAAGTTATGAAGATTTTTTGAGAAATTTTTTAAATTTTTTGATAGAAGTACATGGATGAGCAAGATCGAATAGGAAATTTTATTGTGGTACTTATTTAGGTGAAGGGTTAAGTTTTTGTTCTCAAAGCATTTAAGTAAAGAGAAATTTCTTTTAGTATTTGATTTAGGACTATCTTAGAAATATATTCATTTGTTTTTTGATTTATTAAATGATTGAAATATTGATTCATAGTATCCTTAATTGAAGGGTGCATAATAGAACAAAGTATGGCAAAGTTCATAGTCAGATCTCTTGAAAAATCATCAATGTTTATATTGTTTTATTACAATATAACATTAAAGAGAGTTGTGAGATGATTGAGGCTGATGACTTATAAAAAAATATCTTGTTAAGTTTTAAAAAATAAATCAAAATAATATATACAATAAACTATTTTCATAACTGAGAGAGAATAATTTATGATAATGAGAGCTGATCTATAATTTAACAATGAATAAATGATTTTATTGGTTGCTAAATTCATTTAAGCAAATGAGAAAGTTTTTTGACCACACATAGACATTAGATAGGATCAGTGGAGTTATAGCTTTTATTACTTCAATAGTGAGGTCATTAACTGTACTTTAATTTTATTAATATTATAACGGTCGGGGCAGAGACTCTTATTCTATCTGCCATGCAGGGCGCATGGTGGCTGAAAGAGTTGCAAAATGGGTGGAAGGGTATAATGTAGTGGGAGAAATGCAAGGAGACTTTAGATCAGATAGGCATATAGGAGATAGTTTATTTGTAGTTACATAATTTATGGATATGAGTAGGAATTGAGGTAGACACTTATATATGAATTTTATAGATATAGAGAAGGCATATGATAAAGTAAATAGAAATAGATTATGGGTAAGTTTAGCAAATTTGGGAATGGATGAAGCTTTAGTGGATATTATTAAGAAATTATATGAAAATAATTACTGTACATACCAATTACAGGATATAGAATCAGTTAAAGTTAAAAATGGGGTCAGATTAAGGCAAAGATACCCTATGTCACCTATTTTGTTTTTGTTGCATTTGAGTGAAATGAAGAGAGCAATAGAAAGACTAGGAAGAGGAATAGAGATACTGTTAATAAGTGGCAAGAGAGTATATACTTTGTCGGGTCTTTTTTTTGCAGATGATGTCTTTTTGTGTGCAGAAAGAAGAAAAGATATGGAAGGACGGTATGCTGAGAACATGTGCAAGAGTGGGGTAAAGAGATGCGGATTAAATTTAGTGAAGAAAACTAAAATATAATGATGGTTAATACTGGGGAAAGAGAAGATGTAGAATTTTTATTGGGGGATATAAAGTTAAGTGTGGTGAATAGATATAGTTATTTGGGAATCATCTTATGTAATCAGAAAAATTGCTTGGATGAATGGGAGAAAAAATTGATAAATGAAGCAAAAAAAAGAAAGGGATTGTAAAGAAATTAACAGTGTTTTCATATAATAAATATGATGTAGCTAGAATTGTATGGAAGGGAGTTGCAGTAGCAGGGTTAAAATATGGCAATGATGCGTTATGTGTTAGTAAAAGGGTATTAGATTATTTAGAAAAAGTACAAAGGGAAGTAGGAAGACATGTATTGGATGCAGATCTGTGGACAGCAAGGGAGACAATTCAAGGAGAAATGGGATGGTCAAGTTTTTATATGAGAGATGCAAAAAGTAAAATGAAAATGTTTAGTAGGTTGCAGTTTATGGATAATAAAAGAATAGCTAAAATAGTTTTTAATTGGGTTACAAATAAAGGGCAGGCAACAAGATGGGTGAGAAAGGTAATGCGATATTTATTTGTACAAAAGGTGGGATGATTGTGTTAGGAAAATTGTTGAGTGTTATAATGGTAAGGAATGGGATAAAAGAATAAATAAAATTAATAAAGAATAGGGAGGTGGAGAGATGGAGAACTAGTATGGAGAGTAAAAAGAGTTTAAATATATATAGAAATAAACGGAACATTGGGTGTGAGTTAATTTATGATAATAGCAAGGAAAGTAGTTTATTGTTTAAGGTTCGAATGGGATCTTTAGCAACAAGAGAATATACATGTAAATGGAAAAGTACAAGTGATTTAGTCTGCAAATTGTGTAAGGAAGGGATAGAAAATATTAGGCATTTGTTAGTTGAATGTAAATGCTTGGAAACAGAAAGGGTACAAATAATGAAGTTATGGAAGAATAAATATGAACAAAATTATTATACAGAAAGAGGGTTATTGGTTTTTATGCTGGGTTTGGGAAAAGATAAGGGGGGTTTAGATATAAAGCCCATAGAGTTGACAAAGATTATGTTGTGGAAATGGGATGGAGCAGATTATGGGAATACTTAGGATGGGGAATGGAAAGGGAATATAAAGTGGCTAACAGGTTTTTCTGGGCATAGTTGTTGAGAGATTCCTGACTCTGTTTAAGGAGAAGTCACAGTGTATCACATCACATATAGTAGACAGATACTTCTTTGTAAGATTCCATTTTTATTCGACCGATATGCCCTAGTCACTAAAAGGAGCAGCTGAGATTTCATAATATATACTTTTAACACATTTTTAATAAAGAAACAGATAATAAAATAAGCTACTGTCAGTAATAATCATGCAAACATTTATTTATGTACATATATAAATTTGAGGAATAAATTCTTTAATGTTGCTTTAATTTATTATTATTATTTTAAACTGAAATAATTATTTTTGTAAGTTCGCATAGATGGATAGTTTATATAATTTAATAATTTGATAAACGTAAATACTTTACATAGATTACACATTTATATACTTGATTCTTTTTTTTAACTCCAGGCTACAAGTTCACGTTCAAACCAACACCAGTTTATTGATATACCGATGTGATCAATGCAAATGAGGATGTTAGCATACAAAAAACCATGCCAACAGGAATGTGCATCTGTAGCATGATATCATTGAAAAAAAAAATTACTCTCGTCCAGTACAGGAATGTGCATCTGTCTGGGGAGATAATCATTTGGAAAATATATATATTAGATGTATTATATATTGGAGGATTGCGGTCTTGGCCATCTTATTATCACCACCCAGAGCGTATGGAGATCAATGATGCAGGGAATATGTCTATGTCCATTGGCAATCCGATGGCTACACTTTTGGCCAGGCGTTCAATTGGATATAGTGTCCTGATGCTAACATGGTACAAGGGGATGAGAATCCAATGCACATCCCCACATCACATTGACATAAAACATCCGTACATCCATTCACCAGCACCGACTTAAACTAACATAATCTTACGAATCTATGCAGCTATTTACACCCATTTTTAAATCTAATACAAGTTAATAATTTAGTTAAACAAAACCATAAAATAAATTATAACAGAAAAATGGAAATGATTGATTATCAAACTTAATACATAAATAAAAAGATTATTAACTGTCTTAGAGTCCTATAACTGGTCAGATGAAAGTTTACTTAGTTTAATTTTTTTTTACGAATTAAACATTTATTGAAGAGATATTTAAAAGGTTCAATTGATAAAAGTTCATACTTTCCACAGTAGATTTGAAGTTCGTCTTGTCCCTGATGCGTCACACCCATCTACTTAATGTCCATTTAATATTTCTATTCTTGCTGAGAAGATCGGTCCATGGTTTGCTGCCTTTCAGTAATCATCAATTTAGAAGGCCGCCTCAGCTGGTGCATAACAGGAAATTAATTCATGGTGAGACCCTTATATTTTGGGGTTCACAATGCAGTTCATGAATCAAGAGTTACTACATTTTCTAAGTGAGTATAAAGGACTGTAATAATGTGATATTTCCATTTTTTATAATTTTTGGCCTCTCTTATCACAAACTCTCCAGATTGATCACACATGACGTTTTTTTCTTATTGTTCTTGATGTTTTCCTTTCTGGCCCATGCGTGACTTAGTGCTTGCATCGGTCGATCAGCTTCAAAGCAGGATATACAATCTTTACTTTTTTTATCTCTTATCTGACCTTTGCATTACAAAGTGCCCAAGGGCTCGTTTGATTTAGAGTTAATTAATAAAACAATCATTTCCATTCACTAAGATATAAACATGATTCTTTTAAATAGAAACTAATTAACATTTTTCTTTTTCATTACTTTTTAACCAAAATACTAATCTTTAGATCTTTACTTTTTTTTAAACTTTCTTTTAAATAATTTTTTTAATAATTTTCCATCTATGCGATTATATATATATTAAAATAACTATTTTAATTTTCTTTTACATTTTTAAAAAATCAATTTTATTTACAATTATTTTCTCCCTTTTATTTTAATTTTAAAATAATGTAATGGCACATGTATACCATCACAATGTATTGCTGTTATATTAAGGTTGGTATTTGCAAAATATTAACCTAGTAATTGGAAATGAGTGAACATCTACATGTAGGCCAAATATATTACTCATGTTAGACTAAGGGAGAAAATGTCATTTCAGAAACAATAATTGGGAAATATTTTGTTTAATATTCTAATTTATTTTAATTTCTAAAAATACCAGGTTATCATTGTGATGATTTGATTAGCAATGTAAGAGTTTGTTGACTTTTGATTAGGAACTTAGGGTTTTAATTTTGATGATGATAATTATAATTGTCTTTTTTATTATTATTTCCTTTGAGCTTTAATAATCATATCTGTTATGTTTGGCCATTTTCATATAAATGTTCCTGATAAATGATTGGAAATGTATTTTTGCAGATAAAATTTTAGAAAGAAATGATAGCAGGTCTTTCATTCAGTAAAATAAGTGAAGTGCCTTTACCTTGATTAATAGAAAAAGTTTTTATGTATGGACAATTTGAATTATTTTAATTTTTTCAATTTGTTTTTTTTTTCAATGATATGACTTGGAACTATGAAGATTTGCTATTGCTTTTTGCATATGATAAAACTTGTCAACATATTAGACAAGTTGAGGTTGGATGATAAAGGTGATCATTTGAAGTATCCACATTGTTTGCTTTAACTTATATGTAATAATCAAATATTATATAAGAAAAACTATTTAAGGACTTATTAATGAAAACTCAAGATTAGTTTCAATTCTAGAAGAAATTTGTAGAGTTTTAAGATGGTATCAATATTTTGCATCGTACTAGTGAATATCTAGAAAAATACATTTTATCAATCTATAAAAAAATCATTTCTTGAAAATGGTAGGGTTCAAATTTTTTAAAGCACAGTAAACTCTTTGTTTAATGTTATTTTTCAGCAATTATTCAATGTTTAGTCAATAAATATATATGAGCTGAAAATCTTTTAGCTGAAAGTTGTGTAATCAAATGTTCAAGATTTTTTTTTTCAAAAACTTAGTCAAGGAGTAAGGAATGGGCAAAGAGAAATTATGCATTGTTATTTGTTAAGTGGATCTATGAAAAGATTAAAGTTTATAATAATGCAATTTACAGAATGGAAGGTGTTTAAATGTTGCCTGTCAATGGTTTCTAACACATGTAAAAGTTTTTCCAAAGCACTTTTTATTGCAGAACATTAATAATAAAAATATTAAAAATACTGAAGACTTTGCAGTGTAGTTGTTTGTGGAATATGGAGATAGAAGTGTTTTTTGCATTTATTTAAAAAATTGGTATTTGAGTTGATCTTTAATATCAAATTAATCATTTTTATCCTTAGCTATTATATTGTTTTTTTGGGTAACTATTTTTTTTTTTAATATAATTAGCAGTAAAATCAGCATTCTTAAATAATTCATTATGATTGAAAGGAAGACCCATATTAACATTATTCTTTTTAGAAATTTGAATAGACTCTGAACATTTTTATTGCATTATTTGTTTATCTGTTCATATTTTTACCAGAAATATCTGGCATTTTATTTACATTTGTTTTGTTTTAAGTTTGGATGTTGAAAGATTTAATAAAATTATGCTGAGTCTTAACGTTTGATAAATTTAACTGTATTTGGGTCCATTTTAGGCTGCACCATATATTTGATGTTAGTTTGTTTTTCTGATGAAGTTTAGAAGTTATTCATTGTGTTGAATAAGTTAGAATGACATAAAATGGACTTATAATATAAAATTACTTTCATTAATTTTGCTTTTTGCAAAGAAAAAAAAACATTTGTTTATATTAAGTAGAATTTTAGTATCATTTTTTTATTAATTGGTTAGCAAATACCAAGCTTTTGGGGGAATAACTGAATCTTTAATTAATTTTTTAAAACTAATTAAACATTATTTTTGGGTTATAAATACTCATTGATATTCAGTTGAATGACAATTTTATATCCATGATAAAAAAAAAAAACAATTTATTACCTTAAATAAACTACAGAAAGAAAACTGATTTTGAAATATACAAATTAAATAAATAAACGCAGAAAAACTAGTCTATGTAAAGGAATCATACTGGATTATATATTTAAAATATTCCATAATAAGTAATAAAACATTAGTTATGACTTAAATTAGTTCTAGATATATTATTAAATGCATGATTAGAAATTAGAATAGTAAATTCTAATAAAAAAACTTAAGTTCGTTTTTAAAATGTAACTAAATATATATATATCGAATGCTGTAATTCTAGTACAATGAAAATCAAGTTCCGAAGACTAGTAGAAACAGAAAATCAATTGCTGCTTTTGAGATAGATGACAAATCTGTGGTGCAATGGGATGATGAATTTATTTTACGAGTAGCTATAAAAGATATTTCAGTAATTTTTGGATTAGAAGTAAGTATTTGAATGTGTTTATTAATGTGGGTGTGTATGATAAAGGTATTGATACATATGAAATATTCATTAGACTACCCTTCATGATCATGGATCATCAGTCCCTCTAACTTTAATCCTGAGAATAAAGCATACTTTTGTATTAGCCTTATTCTCAAACAATCATTTTTTCGCGACAGGCCAAATGATTCTAAAAAAATCACTTGCAAGTCAGGATTTGAGTGAACCACAGTTGAACTCAACAAAGAAAGATGTAATTTTTAAATTAATTGAATTTGTTTCTCAAAGTATTAAATAATTAGATAGAAAAAGGGAAAATTTTGTTGATTGTGAAAAATATTTTTAAATATTTGCAGAAGTGATATTTGGAATAGAAAAAACACTAAACAGCCATACATCATCAAAATGGAAAATTTAAATGAATTTTTCCAATTTTATTCTGCACATTTAATGTTATATTATATATTATTACAACTAACAAATTAAAATTTAAAATGAGAGTTTGCATGGAAGACTGGGTGGATTGGATTCATTCTATTCTTAAGCCTTTGTTCAACGTTTAAGTTTGCTTTTAACTCATAACCTGGGGAGAAGATGATTTATTCTCTTTGTTTACATATCCATTAGGCTATGTTTAATTGGAAGATTAAAATTATATATATTATATGCATTGCATATTAAATTTAAAACTAGACAGCAAAATATGTAAGAAATATAATTAGAATTATTTATGTGTTGCCATGTATTCTAAATTAAGGTTTAGATTACAAGACTTATAGCAAACTTAATAAATGGGTTTTTTTTTTTGTTGCCATTATATATTTAGTATTATGATCTAGGGGTCTATATTTTATTGATATTATATTCCACTTGCAAAGTAAACTCTAAATAGTATTTATTCTACATGCTACACATATGCAAAGAATTGTATTTGATAGTCAACAGATTTTTTTATCAAATGACATTTTATTTGTTATGATGTGAGGAATTGATTTTCAATGAATTTCTAGATTTATATTTTAACTTTTAAAACTAATATATTTTATTGGAAATTTAAAAATATCTTATATGAGTAGACTTTTTTTAAAATTTATTTATGATAAATTGGATTGTTTTTAAAATATATTTTTTATTTCATTTTAATTCCTATTTATAAAGTATCTTATTAAATTTATAGTTTCCCACTGAAAATACATATACACATATCAAAATTACCCCAAATCCAAAATCAAGCTGATTAGCCAAGAAAATAAAATCTAAAACACTACCAATGGTTTCACTGCTACAAGCAGACTTCTTAAGTGTAAAGAACTATAAAACACCAACATATTTATATTAGACATTACCCACACTTCCATTTACTTCCCATCCACCCTTAAAATATTAAATGAACATTTAAATAAGTTAATTGCTTCAGAATCATAAATTTTTAATAATAAAGATTCTTTAATTCTTTTTATTTCATTTCTCTCAAAGAAGACAACCTTAGCTTCATCAAAAGTAAGTGTGGCCTGCATTTTTTTCATGGACATACAAAGCAGAACTAAGATATTTATTTCTAACCCTACTTTTATGTACCTTTATTCTTTCATTTAAGCTCAAACTACTCTGACCTATATATACTCTTCTTACAAAAACAAGGGATAATATACACTACTCCAGAAATAGTTTTCCTATCAAAAATTTCCTTTGTATTATTTAATAAATTATTCAAAGTAATACTTCTTTTCCAAGCAATTTTCTTATTTCCAAATAAATTACTATTTTTATATACAGTTTTATAAGAAGACAATTTAAATGGCAAAGAAATAAAATAATTTTTTTTTTTATCCTTTACACCATTATAAATATTACTATTAAATAAAATACTTTTAACAAATTTATCAGAGTAAGCCAACAGTCAAATAATCTTTATAAAATTGATCTTTCTGAAACAAAGCTACCCCATTAGAATTATTTAATCTCTTATTTCTATAACAATAATTTCTTAAAGCAGCTACTTTATGAGATACAGATTGATAGCTCTCAGGTTTAATTATAGACCTTAACTCTTTACTTTTAACATAATGACTACATACTAAACAATCAGTCTTTATATTTCTAATCACCAATAGATCTAAAAAATTTAATTTAACAAAATCTAACTCCCCTCCTTCTATCATATATTTTATAGAAGGATCAAAACAATTAAACTCATTTACCAACTCCTTCAATTTATCATTCTCAACTACAAACAAACAATCATCCACATATCTAACAATAACTTTAAATATAAACAATTCTTTTTAATAATAATTTCCTCTTCCAAATAATTAATATAAACTGAACAAACTAAAGGAGAAATAATATAACCTATTATCCACCCTTCCTTAATCTTATAAAAATTACCAGTATAAGTAAAATACATAGTATTTTCTAATAATAAAAGCTAATCTTTAATAACTTTAATTTTATTTTTTGGTGAAGATTCATGCTTAACCAACACAGACATAAGAACATCAATACTGCTTAATCTATTAACAGACCGATACATATTCTCAATATCTAAACTAACAAATATTCAATTATTTTCAATTTTAAAATTAGTAATCTTATCAAAAGCCCCAAAAGAAAAAGAAACTGTAATAACCAAAATCAATAAATTGTTTTAAAAAATTATTCAAGAACCTAGAAATACCCTCTACAACACCAGCTATAAAATCAAAAATAAATCTTAAAGGAAAACCATCTTTGTGAGTCTTAATATTCATAAACATCTTAGCTGATATGAAATCATCTGGATAACATATTAAATAATCTTCTCTATTAAAAATTTTTAAATTTGTCATTTTTTTTCATAATATCTATTAACTTCCCTTTAATCACATTACTTGGATCTTTTTCTAAAAACATATATTTATGATTGATCTGAAGATTTGTGATGATGGTATATTATTAGATGTGATATATTGGACTATTTCCATCATCTATGAGTGAATGTTGAATATATAGAAAATTTTAAACTTTATTTAAACTTTTCAAATACAAACAACTTGTTAGTAATAACATACAAATAGACAACACAGGTTAGTAATTATACAATGTTTCGAGTAGTATTATTCTCCATTCTTCTTCAGGTGTTAGCCTATATGCACAGTGATAATATTTGCTTAGAAGTTGAACTTGCATCTTTAGATTCTTGAATATCGAATTTAAGGCAAACATTCTACCAACTGAGCTATTCTGTCTAAGGCAACATATAGTAGAAATTTGGTATATTTATATATGGGTGTTGGTTCAAATCTTCCTGACACCTTCAATTTCAAGGAAGCTGCTCATATGACAATGGTAAATAAGCCTAGGTCAACCCACTATGGCAATACACAATGTATGGAAGCCTCTAATTAGTCTTGCTCTTAGGAAAAATATTAAACAGCAACAACTCAATTCAATTCAATGTTTATTAACATGTAAACATACAATACAACAAAGACCAAAAAGTTTACATTAGATTGCTATTACAACTCAATAACTGTTGAATTGCTTTTTTAAAGCTATTCTTTGATAAATGAAAAATATCAATGTTTTTAAAATATTTATTATAAAAATCTGGCAATCTAACCAGTGTAGATCATTTCAAACAGTTTGAATGAAAATGAGGTATATGGATTCTATATTGTATTTTTGTCTCCAACTCAGAAATATCTATTTCTCCTTTCACTATCTTTTGCAATATTATCATGTCACTAATAAGTCTATGATTAAATAACTTATTACTTAAATTTCCTGATTTTTTTTTTTTAAGCATTATTAATTTTCCAAAATTTATGTTCAACACTTTGAATCATATTAATATGTGGAATTGTGTCTGTATTTCATATAATAGATCCATAAGGAAGTACTGGAATCACTAACATTTTAAATAACATGAATATAGTATTTAAATCAAAATTATTAATTATCCTCAAAATAGGACCTAATACTTTATGTTGTTTTGTTACATTATATGAAACATGCTCTGTAAATGATTTATTAGCAGAGAAAATTATTCCCAAATCCTTATAACTAATATCTTGGGGAATATGCTTATTATTTAATGTGTAATTATATAAACTTTTACCAGATTTCCTAGTAAATATTACAATTTTACATTTGCTAGCATTTATAATCATACCATTTTAAATACAACATCTATGTAGATATTCTAACATATTTTGTAACTTCAAATAATCTGATGAACTATAAATTGTCTTAAATAGTATTATATCATCAGCATAGCAAAGAATATTTTTATTATTTATAAAACAATGCAAATCTGAAGTAATTATTGCAAATAAATAAGGATTTAATATACTAACTTATGGCACTCCACAAATAGGATTAACAGTAATTTATTCTTTCATTTTTAAGCTTTTATTCAAAACCAATTGAATGCCAACTTTCTACTCATCACTCAAATCACTAGATTCGATAGACGAAATTGTATCAAAAACTATCTTTTTGAATGAAAATGAACAAAATTAGGACCTTTATCAATAATCTCTAATTCTCTATCATTTAACTTAATATCAGAAAGATTAACAACTTTATTAATAAAAACATTACTCTCAAACATCCTATCACTACAGTAAAACTTGATTCGGTTTTTCCAAACAACCATTTTAATTTTCTTTCATACTTCCTAAAGTGGGAATTTGACCTATTTTGTCTAAACTGCATCATGAAAAAATTTAAAACCGAATAATTAAAATTTTGCCTCTTGTCTAAACAATACTTATTTCTTTTATATTCATAAATAAATTTGTAAAATTTAATAAAATTTTCTTTCAAAAAACTATTCAAAATATACGTTTGTAAATTTAAAATTAAATTCCTATTTTTAAGCAACTCTTTATTCTTCTTAAAATTAATTACAACTTCTAGGAAAAACATTAAATTTCCTACATTTTTTAAGAAAATAAATCTGCCATCTTATTGATTCAATCCTATCACTCAATCTAGATAACTTTTTAATCCTCCTAATATTATTCAATGGAAAATTATTAAAAACTAAACCCCACAAACCCATAATAAAGATCAACTACAAATAACAAATAGTCATCTAAATTATGTCTATTTAAATTTTTTTTTTTTATTATTTAAATTACTGTATAACATAACCTTCTAATCAATACAAGACAAAACAAACCTATATATAACTAAATAAACACAAACATATATCCTTCCAACAACACTCATGCAACAAAATCAACATAAATAAATAAGTACAAATATCTAAAATAAAAATAAAACATAAACCTTTACACTATAGCAGCAGCACTATTCTTACATGCAAAGAATCTCATCAAAATGTAAACATTAAAAGCATAAAACTAAACTATTCAATAAATAATCAAAATTACCCCAAATCAAAACTCAATCAGACTAGTCAAGAAAATAAAATCTAAAACACTACCAATAGTTTCATTGCTACGAGCAGACTTCTTGAAGTACCGGTCCATTGCTGCAGTCATTATAGAAGAAAAGATAATCACAAAATATATATAAAGTGAAAATGTACTAAATAATAGATGGTAATAAATAATAAATAAAATAATAAGAAGGTAATATTAAATAAATAATGTCTGAATATAATAAAATAAGGTACAGAGAATAATAATGTTCCGAATATATAAAAATAATAATGGATCAAATAATGAAATATGTATTGAGCTTGGTAATAAGCTTATTAAAGTAAAATGTTAAAACATGAGTAAAGTCAAGATATTAAAAGTATAATAAGTAGTGAATAAATTGTTATAAAACATGTTAGGCGGGTAAAACCAGTTCAAATCAAGTTTAATATTTTACTCATGTGTTTATTGTCATCTTTTATTCTATTGACATATTCATCTAGCTCCACTATAATATCTTAATTCTTTCAGTTATGTCAGTGACACTTTTTATTTTTTCACCCATATAATTTATTTTTAATTTTTTAATTGCAAATCCTAACATACATTTCTTCATTCTAAAGCTTGCTGTCATTGTATTGTTCTTCCGTTATGTGATAATATTACAGATTCATAAGTAAGCACTAGTAAAACATATCTATTAGAAACTTTTCTTTTCAAAACCATAGGCTATTTTCTTTTAATGTTATATTTATCAAAAGAATTTTATTTAAGTTTAAATATATAATTAATTTCAATATTGTCTTTTAATCTATATTAATAATCTTAAAACATGCAAAACTCTCCATATAGTAGTGCCACTCAGTGCCAGCCAGAGTAATCAATGGATGCCAGAAGGCTTGTGCATAAAATCACCATCTAGTGCCTACTCATCCAATATCCCCAGACTAGTTTCTGGCTTCTGGCCTTCGTCAGTGAATAGGCACTAGATGGGAATTTTATGCTCAAGCTTACTGGCATCCATAGATTACTCTGGCTGGCATTGAGTGGCACTACTGTAAGGAGAGTTTTGCCTGTTTTAATAACAGTTATGTGCAAGCATATGAAATGGTGATCATGTGATGTTTAGTGGTTTATTAATAATCTCATCAATATTCATTACTATTAATCTTTATGTTCTCCTTTTTTGAAAAGTCATTTGAACAGTATCTTAATCTTTTTTTTTTTTTTTCAGAATTTATCTTACAGTTTTTTTTCTTTCTTTAATTTAATAGCTCTTATAACATTTTCTTGATTTTTCCAAACATTATTTACAAAAATAATCCCATCATTTTCCAAATCTTGAAAACTTAAGTAATCTAATTCCTCACATGATCACTATTTCTTATGTTAGCACATAACTGTTGTTAAAACAGGCAAAACTCTCCATACAGTAGTGCCACTTAGTGCCAACCAGAGTAATCAAAGGATGCCAGAAGGTTTGTGCATAAAATCCCCATCTAGTGCCTACTCATCCTATATCCCCAAACTAGTTTCTGGCATGTGGCCTTCATCAGTGAGGAGCTTTGGGTCTGAGAGCACTGCACCTAGATCTTGGGATCTAATGCAACCTTTCAGCAGCCACCTTTTATCTCTATTTAACTACAAAACTATGAGAATAAAATTTGAAAACACAATAATATTTTCAATCTAAGCTCAATAGCTTATATAGTCATATGGGTCTGAACCCAGTTCAGTACTCATACATTTTGGTGTCTTTAGCTATTTAATAACCATAGCCACCTCTATCCTATTAGGCAGTTAAACCACTAAATATCACATGATCATTATTTCTTATGTTAGCACATAACTGTTGTTAAAACAGGCAAAACTCTCCATACAGTAGTGCCACTCAGTGCCAACCAGAGTAATCAATGGATACCAGAAGGTTCAGACCCATATGACTATATAAGCTATTGAGCTTAGATTGAAAATATTATTGTGTTTTTTTATTCTCATAGTTTTGTAGTTAAGTAGAGATAAAAGGTGGCTGCTGGAGGGTTGCATTAGATCCTAAGATCTAGGTGCAGTGCTCTCAGATCCAAACAAGCTCCTCACTGATGAAGGTCACAAGTCAGCAACTAGTCTGGGGATGTTGGATGAGTAGGCATTAGATGGGGATTATATGCACAAACCTTCTGGTATCCATTGATTACTCTGGTTGGCACTGAGTGGCACTACTGTATGGAGAGTTTTGCTTGTTTTAACAACAGTTATGTGCTAACCTAAGAAATAGTGATCATGTGATGTTTAGTGGTTTAACACCAATCCTGCCTAATAGGATAGAGGTGCTATGGCTGTTAAAGAGTCAAAGACACCAAAATGTATGGGTACTGAACCTGTTTTCAGACCCATACAACTATATAAGCTTTTGAGCTTAGATTGAAAATATTGTGTTTTCAATTTTATTCTCATAGTTTTGTAGTTAAGTAGAGATAAAAGGTAGCCGCTGGAGGGTTGCATTAGATCCTAAGATGTAGGTGCAGTGCTCTCAGATCCAAAGCTCCTCAATGATGGCCACAAGCCAGAAACTAGTCTGGGGATATTGGATGAGTTGGCACTAGATGGGATTTTATGCACAAACCTGACATCTATTGATTACTCTGGTTGGCACTGAGTGGCACTACTATATGGAGAGTTTTGCCTGTTTTAATTTAATTCATAAAATATTTTTATCACTGTAAAACTTTAAGGGAGGTGAATGACCCTATTATATATATATTTTCAATAATTATCTTTTTAGTATCATCATGTAATTTCAATAATGCTCATGGATTTAGATTAGTATTTTTTAGTGTCGATATGATTCTCAGAAATCTATTTTCATATATATAAATCCAGTACAAAATAGGAATTCACACTCAATGATACTTTCTTTTAATATTTGTATGTGATTTACTGTTCTGTAATCACTTTTAAATCCAGACTTAGGAAATATATTAAACTTATAGAAAACTGATAGGCTTAATTTCTAATGTTTTCTATTTCATCTCTTTTAATATCATTGTCATTATTACATTATTATATTTATTTGATGATTGTAATTTTGCTAATGATTTCTCCATTTCTTCATTTGCTTCTTTTAAAATATCTGAAATAATTTTATTATTTTCTGAAGTGTCTTTATTTAAAATTTATGGCATTTCAGAAGACATATATATTTTCAGCTTTCTTATTACTTATAAATGGGTATGAAATATTTGTAGTAGTAAACAAATTTAACATTAAAGAAAAAGTAAATATTTTTGGGGATTAAAATCAAAGTAAAGTAAAAATAGACTTTGAATTAATTATTCTTAGTTTTAAAATGTTATGTAAAAATAAGTTTTACAAGACTGAGAGATCTCTTGTTATCGAAAGGAAAATATTTCTGTTAACAAAAGAAATTTAATTAATGTGAATTACATATATCAATTAAATTTACAAACGCCATATCTCAACTAATCATATTGATAATCTGTTTGAGTTATCTATAACCCCATTGACTGAAATACTCCAGAAAAAGCAAAAGAACGGGAAGGTATATCAACTGTAACAGAACATGAAACACTCTCTTCTTTCTCATCTTCGAGACTAGTTTAGTAGTCAACAACATGAAGCAGTTAGGGAATTAAACAGGTTGCCCTGACCTTATTATGATTTTATAAGCCTCATAGATTAAAGGAAAAGAATTTAAAGATAGTAGAAAATTATATACTATCCTATATTAGATATTAGATTATAAAAGGTATGGGAAATAATACTAATAATCAAGTGCAGAAAATTAACTGCTAAATTCTATGATAATAATAGAATGTATGTATGTATATATATTGTAAATATTGAATGTATTTAAATTGATAGAATTATAAGGCATAATAAGTCATTAGTTTATTGTGTCCTCCATTTTTATTATGTATTTTGTTAGTCATACCTTTAGAATACTGTATTTGGATTTTCTTAATAAGGAAAAAGGAGCTAAGATATAGCAGAGTCTGATCATTCTGACACTAAAAAAAAAAAAAAAAAAAGGTGTCAAAGAAAATAAAAAGCTTAAAAGATGAATTTTGTGATAATTTTACAAACCAATCCAAGAAACACAAATCTGTGTACTTTGCATTACTATCTTTTAATTGTTTCTGTAGCTAATATGACTTTTCAAAAATCTTTAACACCTTGGCTTATTGTTTCTTTCCATTTTTTTCTGTTCTTCATGATAGTTTTTTAATAAAGCATTCAGTATTGTACCTTTCTAAAGTATTTTTGAGATAACTATTATAATGTAAATGATTTTCACTTCTGTCATGAAAACCATATTGAAGTTCACTATGAAGAATTTTATTTTAAGAAGTCTTTTACTTTTCATTTATTTTAAATGTCTATTCAACAAATATGTGCTTTCACGATTTTAGATTCAATATCATCACATTTGAGAAATCAAAGAAATATTTATTGGTCTTATGATATTGCCATTATAGTTTCAGAGTTACAAAAAATATTTAATAATTAATTAATTTTACTAGTGCAGTGTCTGATTGTAATTCTATTTAGAAGATAATAAATCTTCCTCAATTTAGTGCTATACGTAATATTAAACCAACAATGTTAAATATAAAGGTACTCTCATTCCAGCCACAAGATAAAGACTTTGAGAATAGGTCAATCTTAAGTGTCTTGAAATGAAAAATTGAATATATTAAATCATTCACTTTACACCCATTTCTTTTGATAATTTTATTAACACATAGAAAATATTATAAATTACTTCGTATTAATATTAGATGTTAAACTAGCTAATAATAATGAATTTTATTCGCTCAGTGTTAGATTATAATTCTATTTAGAAGGTAATAAATCTTTCTCATTAGTGCTAGTAAAATTCATTGGTTATTACATAGTTTAACATCATCTAATATTAGCATGAAGTAAATTATAATATTTCATATATGTTAATAAGATTATCATAAGAAATATATGTGAAGTGAATGATTTAATATATTCACTTCCTTGTTTCAAGACACTTAAGATTGGCTTTTCTCAAAGTATTTATCTTGTGTCTAGAATGAGTATTCTCATATTTAACATTGTTGATTTAATATTATATACAGTGCTAGAGAGGAAGGTTTATTTTATTATCTTCTAAATAGAAAAAATATTTAAATGAAAAGTTTCTAGTTTTTCTTACATCATGAATTAATGTATCACTTCCATCCAATATATGTAGCAGAATGAATAATAACTCTCTAATTAGAATACTCTTTAATTTTTAATTTACTTTTAAATCCATGTTCATTTTTCTATTTAAAAATCTAAGATATTTAAGCAAATTTACATTTCTCAAAATGAATAATAATTCTCTAATTAGAATACTCTTTAATTTTTAATTTACTTTTAAATCCATGCTTATTTTTTCTATTTAAAAATCTACTAAGATATTTAATCTAATTTACATTTCTCAAAATGTTAATCATTCAACAGTTTTTTTTAAATATTAATTATTAAATTAAATTTTTTATAGGTTGCTAAATCAATTTTTTTAAATAGGCTGTATCAAAACATTAAAGTCATTTGATAATTCATCTTTTGATTTCACAAGAAGAGCTAAATCATCAAGTTATTATAAATCTTTGCTTTTAATCGGTTTAAATTAAAAATTCGCCATAGAACCTATATTACATCTTGATCCTGCTTCATTAAGCTGCCTATTTACTGTTCTAAAGATGATTGGCATAAAAATGGAGAATTTTAAAGATAGTTTGCATTTCTATAATATAGGGTATGCAGAAAGTCATTCAGCATAGATTATAGCTATACATTGTAAAATAACTTTTATAAACAAGTTGCTTTCAGAAAATGTTGAGGAAGAAAAGACAATTTTTGGATAATTGAAAAGGCCAAAGAATATTAGAAAGAAGTCTATATATGATTTATTAATTACAACAAGTCTCTTAATTTAATTGATGATACTAAATTATGGAATGTTTTTGGGAAAATAAATATATTGTACTTTAATTGTTCTTAGGGATTGCTATCATACTAATTTTACATTAATTTGTATATGAAATAGAGAAGCTTGATAAAACAAAGACACAATATTTCATATTTATATAAAACAGCTTTAGATATGATGAATGTTACTATATTTTGTAATTGAAGTTGGAGAAATTAAAGAAGAAATTGAAAAAAAATGGTATTATGATAATTACGAGAATAATGCATGTTGGTGGCATGGACAGCAATTGTCTTTAAAATTAATGATGAAGACATAGAAGTCATTGACAGAATTTTTTTTTTTTTTTTTTTTGGAACCTTCATCTGCAACAAAAGATCAATTAGTCAAGACATTTGTCCCAAAAGTTCCATTGATAAGTTTATAAATATTTTGGATATGCAAGAATACATTTTTTAAAAGTAAAGACCAGAATTTTTGAAAATGTGGTGTTATTATATATAATTCTATGAGTATGGAATTTGAATATTGAAGAAGTATGATAAGGTCCTATACATGAGAGGTCAAAGTGGCTTGAGGTCAACATGGGTATGGCAATAATATTGGCATCAGCATGGGATTTGGGCTTTCCATCATCAGATTTTCAATTATGAAGCCTGTCCATTAAAGTGTGAAGATTTGTTATCTTAATATAAACTGAGCACTAATTATATATGTGTGTGAGAGATTATAATCTGGATCAATATTGGTGATTATTTATGGTTTCTACATGTGTGTGGTCATGTGTATCAGTTGTATGAGATAGTGTGGATAGTTGAAGGGTGCTTGAAAGTCTGAGTTCAAATCCCCTATATTTTATTATTACCTATATAATTACCTTTATTACTACTTCTTTATTATTATTTATATATTCTGTCTTAGTCTCTATTAATCTAATGTTATCATTTATAAATTTATTTGGATAGTCATTATTTATAAATTCTTCTTTAATTAAATCTATTTGTTTAACATAATCTTCTTTGCTTGAACAATAATTTACTGCTCTACGATTTCTAGAATATATTATATTTAATTTATACTTTGTATTTATATTTGAATGCCAATTAGTTATATTATTATCTATAATACTTTTCTTATGAATTGATGTTTCAATCCTACATTTCTCGCTTCACATGACTTCATCAATTTTATATCTAAATATGTCAGTATATTATTATCTTCTTTTTCTACAATAAATTTAATATTCTTATCCATCTTATTAACATTCTCTGTAAATAAATCTATCTGTCTTTGTGTTTTATTAAATATCAATAAATATTTATTGTTAATAAAATGAATAATAATAATGTAAAGTATAAAAAATATTAGAGTTAATATCTGAAGAGTAATATCAGTAAAATAAAAAATAAAAATAGAATATATATGATTAGGGGAAAATATATAATATTTAAATGGTAATAAATAAATGATGATTATAAGATGTATATTTAGAATATAAATTATATGTTTATGTATATTTATATTCATATATTTGTGTTATGTTGTAGTTCTGAAGAAGATTGCTGGGGCAATTGAAACTGTCAAAGAGGGTGGCAATTAAAGCATTATGATATAGTGATAAAGTGCATAAATGACTTAATATTATATTATATTCATTTGGCAACGCAATAACAAAAATTAGTCCACATCATTATTGTTAGATTTTTTTATTACTTATTATACAGTTACATGCATTTCTTACTACAATCCTGAGTTATTATTAATTTTTACATATAAAAATTTGGTTACATTAAGAGATTTATTTGCTTATTACTGGTTAAGCTAAGATTTTGGTTAGGCACCATTCAGTTTATTATTTTTGGATATAATAACTCATTTAATTAGTATTAGCTTAGATTAACTTCATCCTCTTTTTGATAATTACAAGATATAGTAGCTTTTATTAAAGTCTTTTATTTATTTTTATTTGATTTTTTATTTCTGTGGTGTTTGAAATAAAGCACAACACATGGATCTCAAATTTATTGAATACTGTATTGAAGGAGCTTTAATTTAATCAATTTTACAAATATGCCATGTTTTCTGATGGAAATTAAATATATATATTGTACCGGTCGGATTTGTATGTTGTAACAAGATCCAGCATCTAGGCAAAAGTACCTCGAATCCAATCAGGTGCAAGATACATAAGTCAGGAACCCTCATGAATTCTGCCCTATTTGCCTATTTTCCAGATCTACCAATTTATGAGCAACAGTCCTGATGATATAGAGATAGTTTACCTCACCCCGCGGCATCACTCGTCGGAGAAACAAAAAGACTCTTATGTTAATTTAATGATAGATAGACTTAAAACAAACCATAATTTATCAGCAATGAAGGCTCGTGACCTTGCATAATAATTAGATATCTAAGCAGGGATTATCTAGTCGAATTGAGCATAATTAATAACTTAATATATTAACTTAACTAAAAGAAAGCAATGATTCGAGAGTTGATATATATTTAAGATTTATTCTTTAATAACAAATAAATATGTCGGGTTATTTATCCGACACTAGCCTCATAAGCATTATATATATAATTCAGATTTTACAATAACATGGGAATACTTGCGGCTATGCCAATAATATACATATATAATTTAGGAAAGTAGCGCTATTGGAAATGTGAGACTAAAATACTACTCACCCCCAAGAGAAATGAAAAGAGCATTTACCGATTTGAAATAAAATAATTTAACAAACAAATATTACATTTAGTTTTTAATTCAACATTATTATTAATTTAATTTGTAAAGTGATAAATGTGCAGGACGGGTAATGAATACGTATATGAATAATAATAAATTTATCACAAGGATGCGCACAGTAAAATAATTGGAAATATGTTTGTTTAGAGAAATCATCGCATTATGACTTATGGTTATTCCTGTGTGACTAAAAATATACTGAAAGGCGGTGCGTGCATGATGGCAGGCTGGGGTGGTCCAATTATGGATCCTGGAGTGTGCTTCATGAATTTTAGTAACGAAAATTTACCGACTTTCTTTGCAAATGTTGGCAGGATCGGTTTGACAAACGAAAGAATCCAAGATTCCCTGGAGTGAAGTGCAGGCGAATCAAGGATGACGAAGAGTGGTCGGCTATGCATTATTGGGCTGCATTTTCCAGAGCGATCCCCATATAATGCACGCACATACAACCAAATGTGTCCCCAGGGTGGTTTTACAGCCTGGTTCTAGGACACGGAGAAACGACGATGGGGCTCGACTTAGCGAATACCTCCATATTAGAAAAAAGCACGAATATATCTAAACGAAGTGGCCTATATGCTCGCAACGCTTAATAACATAATATGACTATAACTTTAAAGATTAATTTAACTTATTAACTGCCCATAATTTGTGAAATACCCAGCATAATGGTATGGTTTCTTCATTAAACAAACATGGATAATACATTTAATTAAACATAAAAGTTTAAGATCTAAAGTTTCCCTCCCCCTTATTATATTACTTAATATTAATCCTAACTTCCCACACACTTAACAAATCTCATTTTTCGGTTAATAAATGCCTTTATGGAAATATATGGATTAATACAAAAATAAATGGGCGGTGGTAATAGCTATGAGGGGTTTACATATATAATATAAATTGATCATAAGAAATAGCGCATTATTTAAAAAGGAAAATATTTATAAAACAGATGTTGATCTGCTTTCTATAGCAAACATAGAAATAATTAACTTGTTTATCCCAAAATCGCAAGCACCTGGACAAGCCGAATAAGACTTGTTTTGATTAAGTTACGAATTAATTACCCAATAAATGATGGGTGGGGAAAATGAAAATAAATTACGTGCTAGCGATTTTAGAAATATTATTGGCATTTTTCTTTTGTAAAACTTAAATACATAATTATAAACTAAAATTATTTGCCGTATGAAATAAAAGAAAAGAAAACATTTTATGAGAGACTTAGTAGAAATAAGTTATATAGAGTTATAAAAGAATTACATTATGAAAACATTTAATATATATATATAATTGAAACACAGAAGAAATCTTACAAGGAAGGCAGGATTTAAGAATTACGAGCGGCTAAAGTTCTTTTGTTACCTTGCTGTTTGAAAGAGCAATATTGATACGAGTAACTCCATCGGCATTAGTTCACTAGATCTAGGGTAGCAGTAATATATAGTAGATAGCATTTTAATTTTACTGGAAAAATATATAAAGTTCATCAGACGGGATGCAGAGCTTCGCTTATGGGAACAGCATATTAGAACGGAGGGGAAAGCAAAATTTTTCCTACTCGCAGCACATTGAGTGAGAATCAAAACTGGCGTGGATTATGTATAGCAACATCATAATTTGGTGGTCTCCTCTTTTTTTTGGATTCAAATCCAGCAGTATATATACTTTTATTTTGAAGATGTAACCTAGCAACTACTGCTGGACCTGAGGCGGTTTAAGCACTTAAGGTTCATCTGGAATTATTTGACCGGATACTCTTATCTAGTAAGACTTTTGAAACAATGCAATTCTGTTATCAGTTTCTCGAACGATTGTTTTAAAATAAATCTTATGATTTTAAAACAAGCTAGCATGGACGAAATTTCCACTAATGGGTTTATTTTGTTATTACAAATCTGTAATCTTTTATTTTTATCTAAGGGGTTCTTCCGGGTACTTGTTTTTCGAGAGACTTTTTAACAAGATTGCATCATTTCTGGCTACTAAATTATATATGAAAAAATAATGTTTCATATATGATACTTTATATATAACATAACTTTACTAATTTGTTCGCAATCTCCTACACTGAAATATATATAGATTTATTACTTACGCCTGTATACACATGAGAATATTATTAAATAAAAATATTTTTAGTTTAAAATACATAAGTGTTTACATGGTTTTTGTTAAAAATACTAAGCAAAAGAAATAATCGTATTAGATATGTATACGTGCGTAAAGACGGGTTTGAATATAGTTAGATGGTAGGAGATTGGATGTGGGCTGTGAAGCAGGATCTGAGCATCAGATCATCTGCTTCAATATATACATTTTTAAACTTTCTTTAATATAACTGATTTTTCAAGAATAAGATGCCCCCTTCCCAAAAAAAATTTATTTTTTAAAATCTAGTTTTATTAGTTTTTGTTTTTTGTTGCTGAAAACATGATAGTATATATTTGTTGCTCAGAATATTGTAGATTAGAGTAACTTTTAACATTATATAATGAAAAATAACAGATGTAATTGAGCTTTTGCAAATGATTTTAAAGTTTTGTTTTATTTTTGTGTTAAAGTTAAGAGCTTAAATAAAAAATATCTAGTGTAATGGGATTTACTTTTTATTAGCCCAGTCACAGATTAGTGTTGAGCATACTGAAGAGCATTACCAGTTTATAAGCCTATTGCTGGAATGTTAGTTCACCATAAGAATACTTTCTGCTCATCATAGATCTGTGCCACTATCACATGCATATTACTCAGATTATATCTATTGGGGATATGGTTTTGAAAATTTTTTTGACTGATACTAATGTCCAAGGTCTGCCATGGTCCCACCAGGAATCTAGTTTTAAACCCTCATTCATTTAGTAGTTATCTTACCTGTATTGAATCTTAGCTTGGGTATGCATAACTCAATCATTATATTGCACCCATAATTTAAATCTCTGGTTAAATTGGTAAAATATATACATGAAAAACAAACATAGATCACAGTTTAATGAGTTTAATGCAGTACTCTTTCAGATAATGAACTCTGATTACCAATGTCACACTGTAGAACTTTTATCAACATTTGCTCTCTTTTTCTTTATTAAAAGAAAAAAAAATACAATGTGTATGCTTCAAGGAAAAGAAATTTTATAAGTTTAATCAAATAAAAGATTTATTATACATATATATTTTATATACACCTGGGTCTTGTTTTATGCGGTAGATAGGTTCCTCAGAAAATGCGCACAAAAGAAATCGCACAAAAATATTTGTAACTTACCTTGAAAAATGGGGGATATGTTCTGTAATTTTCAGAAATAGGCATAAAAGCAGAGCAACAAGGAAAAATTACTAAAATTTGTATTAAAAAAATAAGGAAATAAAGTATGACTAATAAAAAATTTCAAGTATTAGAAAAAAATTAATACAAGTCAAACTTTTTTTATTAACTACAGTATTTAAGTTTACATTTTTTCATACATATTTTAATCATTACTGCATTTTGACAATATGCATTCGATTGTGAACTGGTAAGAAATCAGATTCGTGACGTGATGTACAACTAGTGCCACTTTCAGTCTTCTGCTGTGTTAATGGTTTTCTGTTTCTATATTTAAAAAATGAGATCACAATCAATACAAAAAGATTATCATTAGAAAGATTATTTTCAGTTTATAAAATCAGTAAAATCTTCATTATTATTTATTTTAAAAATTTAAAAAAATATTTATTTCTGTTATATCCAACAAAATACAGTTTAAAAGTTTAAAATTTTTGAATATTTATTGTGATATTTTTATACGTACGTATAAATCTATTGTTTTTTTTTTTTTTTCAAAATAAATCTATTATTGTTTTTTACTCATTAGTATAAGTAGGTTATTTACATAGAAGCTAAGTTTCTGAATACAACTTCAGGCCATATTCACATTAGCTGCTAATAATAATTGTAACACACAGGCTTATTATATACCTATGTCTATATACATAATATATAGGGTATTTGAGCACAGACTTTCACACCACCCACCACTCTCCACACCATCTCATAACACTGACACACTTGAACACATATATGTTGGAAAAAATAAATAATCACCAATATACGTATTTCATGCTAAACCAGCAATCATCAGTTGGTCCAGATTACCATCTCTACCCATATATGCTATAAGTGCTCAGATATATATTAAGATAGCCAAACTTCATACTTTAATGGACAGGCTTCAATCCACTCCACACTCCAACTCTTCAACTGTCCATCCAATTGAAAATCTGATGATTGAATGCTCAAAGGCCACCCTGAGGCTGAGATTTTTGTCACACCCATGTTGACCTAAGGTCAATCTGACCTCTCACGTACAGGAGATAATCCTTTTAATACATATTGGTGATTATTTATCTTTTCAACATATATGTGTTCAAGCGTATCAGTGTTATGAGATGTTGTGGAGAGTGGTGGGTGGTGTGAAAGTCTATGCTCAAATACCCTATATATTAGCTGCTAACATAACTTTATATTTTTGAAAAAAAAAAAAAGTATTTCAAGTCAAAATAAGTTATTAATAATTTAAATTTCTTGATATCTAATAAATATAGTGAAATATGAAAGATATTAAAAAGAAACATGAATCACATAACTTCAAAATCGCATTAAAATAATCCGCATAAAACAAGACCCAGGTGTATATACAAATTCACTTACTATACTTTTTTTAATATATATATTCTCAGCAAAAGCTTCAAATTCAACTGCCAACACACTTTGCATGGTTGCATTGTATAAAATGTAATTAAATTCTAGATAAATAAATCAACTAATTAGGAGTTTAAAAAATAGATCAGCTAATTAGGAGTTAAAAATCTGATGTGTTTTAATCAAAATAGTGTCCTATTTTGATATAATCCCTTTTCAACGCTAAAATTGTATAAATGCTGTAATTGGACAAATAAGCAGTGGACCATAATGATGTTTAGGAGTTATCTACCACTAATAAATGGATATATGAAAACAAACCATGATGCAAATTGGTGACAGCTCAGTGAACTATAAATAGGGATTATGATTGGATTATGGTTATTGTGTTTTGGTTATTGGTTTTGATAAATAGGGATTATGATTGGATTATGGTTATTGTGTTTTGGTTATTGGTTTTGATCCATTTATTAGAAGTGGTATTAAAATATGGAAGATTAGAGCAGCCGTCATCTGTTTCACTCTGGACAAGTTGACTGAATGCAAGCTGAAAGTCCACCATGAGTTACTGAAAAGTTGTCAAATTATGTAAAACCATCTCAAGGAGCAATGTGTCCAGTGTATATGTGAACCGCATGTCACCTAACTTTAAAAGTGTCTATTGCTTTGGGGAGAAACCAGCCACCACCCACTGACAGAAATATTGTCAGATGTTTCCTGTTGAATAAGAAAATAAATATATACTAACATTGCCCCATCAAGAGCAATATAATAGAAGCTTCGTAGACAATCGCTATACATAGCTATGTTGAACAGACTGATTCTGCAAAAAGTCTACCGATACCTGAATTCAAAACTTGAACTCTTAGTAATGACCAGGGTAATGTATATAAATTTTGATTGTATATTATTATGACTGTTTAGTACTAATATTAGATCTTTTATCTCCTATATTTAATTTATACTGAAAATTTTATATAAAAATTATTATGATTGATTTGTATAAAAATAGATCTATTTATAAATTAGGATAGCATTGGATTGCTATTTTTATTAGTTATGCCACAGTTCAATCGGCATAAACCTAAAAAGAAAATATTTTATAAAACAACAAGCTTATTATCACAAATCCTTACCATTCTCTTAAAAAACTTATTTGGTATTTTAAAAACCAGAGTTAATAGCGATCACTTCCACTAGCCTTAAGTATAGAAATTGTAAAAATAGTAATTTAATTATTAACATGAATAATGCAGATTGATGACCTCTGGATAGAATAAAAGGGGCTGCATAGACAGATTAAAGAAATTAAGGGAAGACTGTTTTTTTAATAGCTAAAAAGATTTACAGTTTTAAGCAAAATATACTCTAGGTTTGGGAATACACAGGCATGGGAAAGGAAAATTGAATGTATTAAATTTACTTGAGCAGATATAGTTTTATTTCCGACTGTTTATTATATAAAGTTTTATTGTTTGTAAATGTGTGATACCATTGCATTATCTGGTTACTCACACTAGTTAGTTTACTTTAAGCAATAATATGTGGTAGATGCACTTTTCTACTGTATATCATATGCTTCATTTATATGTATTTTCTTTGTATGATACCATTGTGTTGTTCAGTCACTCACACTGAGCGACTTACTGTGAGCAGTGATATGCGACAGAGACACATTTTTACCATATGGCAAATGCTTTGTTTATATATATATATTGTTTATAAATGAGAGGAGTGTAAAGTAGATGATGATTCCTGCCTCTTACACTTAGTTAGGTATTTCGTTATTTACCTGAAGTAGACTAGTTTTTCTAATGGTAATAATTTGTAAATGAGTTTAGTGTATATTGAAGTTGTAAGTTTAATAAGTCTTAAAACTGTGTTTTGATTGAGTGTATTAATAATTAGTATTGACCATTAGTTTGTGCAGAGAATCTGTATTTGTCCAGAGACAATTAAGACAGTGCTGTATATTGTCTGTGCATAGTAATAATATTAGAATCAATGACTCTCTAATCACATTAATTTGCTTTCAAACTAGATAGGGCAGTTAAATAGAATAATATGTTGTTATTCTAAATTTAATCCCAGGTAAAAGAATTAATAGACTGATGTTGTCCATGACTGTGCTGTCAACTAGGTTACTGTCTGTGTTGTGATGATGTATGTATGTAAATAAATTGTAATTTACATTATTTTTGGTGTTATCATTTATTGCAATCAATAAGGTTAATTGAAATAAGATAAGAGTCTCTTGAATCTACACGAGTTTAGCAGGCCATAAAAAGAAAAAGTTTTTGATCAGGTGACATCAGAAGGTGGATCTCACATGCAAATTATCCTTAGATGACTTTCGCATGAGCTGTACATTTTTGACCATTACAATATTATTACATATAAAAAACATTGTGATTTTATTTTAGTTGCAGTAGAATATAATGTTTCAATAATTTTAAATTCACTAGCATATATGAAATGTCACTAGCACTATGCATTGTTTTCTTTTTTTATTTAATTGAATTTCTAGATAATCTGGGTAGTTAGTTCTGTTGGATTTAGTGCAAGGGTAGAATTACAGATTTGAGAGCTAAAGATTCCTGGATTTAAACTCAACTCATTACTTCCATTGCTTGAACATCACATAACCATCTAATAACTAACCATTTGATTATTTTTTTTGCTGTATGCTGTTTAACTCATTCTTAGAATATTAGAAATAAAGATTCCAGGATCGATTCTGAATTAATAAAAAACAATTCATTTCATTCAATTGAATAGAATTAATTCAACTGACTGTAACGTTGCTCAATATCATTCAATTTTCCAAGCAGCTAATCATATGGAATTTATTTATAATAGTATTTTTGGAAAAATTGAAACTTATAATCCTGCATTCAGTTGAATCCTGTACTAATAGTTAAAGCATTATTTATTTTTGTAATTATAATTATTTAATTGAATAATATTACCTTTATCAGAATTATTATTTAGTAATTTTTGAAATGATTCTTTTTTTTTTTATTAGGATACATCACTTTTAGATGGTAAACTTGTTCTTAGAAACATGTCCGCAGGGTCTTATTTGACAAAACAAGATGATCAGGTAATTTGTGTGTGTGTATATATATAATATGAAATAATGCATGTAATATGCATTATCAAAAAGAATTTATGCATCCTTACTAATATAGTTTGTGAAATTGAAGCTAGTATTATTTTATTTTACACAAATGCAAATAATTAATACTTTGATAAGATGTGGATTTCTATGATTAACTTTGTCTCATTTGTTATCCATGTCCAAACACATCATATTAGGTATTTTTTATATGAGTGCACAACTTTATCAGCATGGATTTATTATTATTATGCATAAATGGAAAACTTTAATATTAAATCATAGATGATGTATTTGATCTTATGTAATTAAAACCAAAGTCAAAATTGTATATTAGTTTATTTGTTTTATAGTTTGATTATTGATGTTTGCATGTGCATGAAATAATAAAATTGTGTTTTTCTTAGCATACTATATTAGTAAGAGTTTTACTTTATTGAATATTAATAATAAAGTTATGTACCAAATGAAATCATATACTTTTTTGTTTCGTGGAGCTGAATTTTGTGCGACATTAATTCCCAATTCATAATAAATTCATATTGATAAATAAAATTATTTTTTAGTTACATTTATAAATAGCAAACACCAATAATATTGAATATAAAATGATGTCATCAGTCATGAGCAATTAATGAGATGAAGTTGATTAATAAAATCTGGGTCTTACTAACATATTCATTTTTTTTTAATGTTTTGAATTATTGGTATTTGGATACACTAAAACAGCATAAATTTCATTTTTCATATACTATATGAAAGAGGCCCATGATTTTATTTGGTATTAGAATAATGTGTCTATTTTCTATGCATACTAAAAAAAGCTATTAATTTCTAACATTATGCTAGTAATTAAAATTGTTTATATATAAATTATTTTTATAATGCTATTAACTCTAATAATGAATAAATTTTCAAAAAATCTAAAAGAATGCCTCCGTTATCCCCCATTATCTTTTTAAATTTTTACATTTAAATAATTTTAATTATATTTTAACTAAAAAAAAAATTTAACCAATTGTTAATCTTTTTTTTGCTAAGTAACTTTTTTTACGCATTCCCGTTAAAATCTAGGGCAGTTAATTTATGATTTCATCAATGTTTTGTTCTTAAATTTTATAGCATTTTTTTTTATCATTATTATTGTAAAACCTATTTGATTTTGATCTGCTTCATTTTATTAATGCAGGCTTGTTTTTTCAATAAATCATTTATATTTTCCTCATCTTTTTGATATATATATATATATTGTACCGAGGTACATCGTGATCGAATATGTAATATTATTTAAAACTAGTAATATTTAATAAATCTCGCCTTTTAAAAATAAAATGGGAAAATTAAATTAAAATAAAAGTTAAAAGTTGAAAGAAAAGAAAATTAAAAACAAAAGAGTAGGGTAGGGGGGGTGTTAAAGAAAAATAAATAATAAACGCTTTTAAAGAGGGTAAGATTTTTTATTTTAAAAAAAAAGAAATAAAAATGATTTAATATTATTTTTGATTGGTTCGTAATAAAAAGTAATAAAGAAAAAATATGTTTTGTTTTATAATAAAATAATTAAATGTGTGCGTGTGTAAAAGTTTTGACAAAAAAAAAATAGAAACCCAATCAGAGCGAAGTAAAAGTACAATAATTTCACGAGATAATAAACGCTGGACATAAGAAAACTTTTGTCATTGTTAAGACGGTTTAAATTTCAACATTCCATTATTATTATTATATTTTAAAAAATATTTCTTAAAATTAAAGAATCGAAAAATATATAAATTGTTATATCTACAAAACAATGCATTGTTAAATTTACCGTATTGTGCAACTAACTGGAGCCTTCACTATGATAACATCGGCAGATAGTTTGGAGGGCAAACCATGTTAGGATAAAGTCAATAAAGTAGCGGAGTGTCTATGCTGAAAATTCACGAAGGTTATATAACATCACGAATTCAAGGAAGATTTACTGGAGGTTAGCACTAACCGATCAGAGATAACATTTACAGAAATTACATTCTGCTGTACGTATGTCATTTCAGATTTCAAATCTTAGGTAATTTTTAATTTTCATAATCTTTAATTCTTGATGTTCTTTTTATAAAAAACCTGTGATAAATAAATAAATAAAACTTTCAACTTTACCAAGTAGTATCTGGAAAATACAAATGATATCGGCTTCTGTGTTTAACTTTATTCAAAGACATTAAGTGTATGTATGTGTGAATTTTAATTTAGGATGTTATGTATATTTTAGTTATTATAATGTATTAAAACATTTATTTAAAATGAAAAGAGTGTCCGTGGTTGAATTATAAAGCAAAACGACTGTTTTTTTAAAAAAAAAGAGATTTAAACTGTCATTGAAATATTTATATTTATATTTGAATACACATATTTATGCTGAAATATTATTTTAATAAAGTGGGAATGGAAAGACTTAATTATTAATAAGAAATGGTTAAGTTAAAACTAAAAGAATAAGGAGAATTTTCTTGAAAAATAAGGATTTATTATTTAAGGACGTCAATGTTTCTAGTACAGTGAATTGTCATTATTATTAAAAATAGAATTTTTAGATAGGGCAGAGTTTTTTTTTTTTAAAGGCAGCTACAGTTCGATGAGCTAGCTGGGGTCTCAGGTACTAGATTCGTTGCTGATCAGGTAAACATGTTAATTATTATGTGATTAACTGGCGCCTAAAGGATTTACCTTAAAATAAATAAAATGTTATTTGGTCAGTATTTGTCTAGTAGCCGAGTGTTTATATTATTGGTAGCTTGCTGCCAATGATATTCTTCACTCTACCTGAGGACCAAGCACCTTCAAAGATTGGATGGTTTAGTAAGGAAGGAAGAGTATTTTATATTTCTATTTATCATTATTAGATAGATTGGATGGTTTAGTAAGGAAGGAAGAGTATTTTATATTTCTATTTGTCGTTATTAGATAAATTAAAGAAGGTGGGCGGTTCAATATATAAGAAGTTAAAAAAACATAATAGAGCAATAAAAAGCAAAGATACTAAATCTAAATCATATAATCATTTTTAGAAACAGGGCATATAATAAATTGTAAGAAAATACTAATAATAAAGGATAGTAAAAATTTTAAAGAAAAAATATTATGAAATATTAATATATACAAGAAAACATAAATAAATATATTAATATGATTAATGATTCTGTAAGTAAGTGGAAAACGGTCCCTGTTAGACAATTGGAAATTGTAATATATATGGGTATGTAAGAGGGATGGCCAAGATGTCTACTGTGGTTGACGAGTTGACTATGAAGCTGGCATGAACATTGATAAATTATAGGATAAATTCAGAGCATATAAAAAGCACCATCAAGTGGGTGGTATGGTCTAAAAATAGAGTACCAAGAAAACTAAAAAATTTTTTAGTTTTTGGTTATATTAATTCATTATGATGGTAAATATTAGGTTACAATATATATTTTATTTATCATTCTCACAATAATTGAGATTTTATTTCAGATTTAAAATAACTTTATCTAAATATTTTAAAATGGTATTTCTTTATATTTAAATATATCAGAGAAACATATTATTCATACACACATCAACACATTAATTATTACATTAAAAGTTTGCACTATTTAGTTTTTCTATTATGTTGTACATTAATATAAATATTGCTTTAACTGATTCTATTTTAACTAATTTATCCACATATATACAATATTATGCATTTTATTAGTAAATTGCTACAAGAATTTCAAACACTGAAAATATGAGAAGACGTCTTGGATTTTTTTTAATTTTTATTTTGTTTGATATAATAAATTTAAGATATTTTTATAATAAACCAATAATAATTTTTGAAGTTATGTTTATTATTACTTTTTTACAAATATTAAATAACCATTACAATATATATAAATGTTATAGGTATTAATAGTAAAATGGACTGTTCCATATTTGCATCATATAGCAACGTGATTTGTAATATGGATTGTATAAACCCAACATAAGAAGACATAACTGAAAATATCATAAGAGAAAAGCAAACCATAGAAAATTATAATTGACAAATCCTATTTCAAGAAGTGATTATTTATTTTAATATGTTTATATTTCCTTAGTTTGTATAAATAATGAATCAAGACACAATAATTAATATTCATAACAGAACAAAAATAAATATATTCTTAATTCTGCACCCTTCTTATATCGGCATCCTGCTGCTTTGCTTTACCGTGCTTACCATCTTCCGCTGGCCCTGAGAAAATTATCACCAGAAGTAATTAGCATTAAATATTACTAATAAAAATAATATCAGTAACAAATAATCTTCTACTTCTTCCTTTAAGAAAGGTGTAAATGGTATGATAACAAATAATCATCAACAATCATCCTTTGTGACCAAATTTTAAAATTGCGTGTTATAAAATCTTAGACTAATTATCATCAAATCAATACCTATTATGAAGCATAATATTATAAAAGAGCAGTCATTAATATTTTTTGATATATACATGTACATAAGTGCTAATAATAAGTATAAATTAATATATCAAAAAGTTTGGGGATCATATCAATACTGATATCATTATCAATACTTTAGGATCATGTGGTATCAAACATATACTGACATGAATAAACTAATGATCATCATTATAAAATATAAATAAAATATGTGAACTGCCTTTAGTGCCATCTCAATAATTCTAATGATAATTATATAAATCTTCACACATCTGTATCCCATAATCATTACATCTGGAACTAGATTGGGATTGTTAGGACCCTTGTGACTATATGTGAATAAGAGCAGACACACAATTTTTAGTTTTTTTATTGGAATTATTTAAAGTAATAGTTAATTTATTAACCAAAAATATAATAAAATAAAATTAAAAATCTAAACAAAAATTTCACACTATAGATATATCATTTTGATTTTGATTTATTTACAATTATATATTATTCCAATAATTAGTAATTTGCAAACAAGATAATAAGTACATTATTTAAATATAGTTTATATATATATACACCCATACATTGTGACAGGTCATAAATACAATATATATATATATATATATATATATATATATATGTTCACTAGAAGGAGCTTGCCACTAGCTTCAATCAAGCTTTAATTTATAAGTGCTGAAAGAGAAAGAATTCAAAATCACTATCAGAAAGTCCTTATCCCTAGACCAATTGGTTTTGAACTTATGGTTCACTTAGTGAGGAGCTAGGATTTCAGACACTAGATCTAAATTATCACTTCTAAATTTAAGCTTGATGTCATGTCATGTGATGCACTGCGACTTCTCCTTATACAGAGTCAGGAATCTCTCAGCAATTATGCCCATAGAAACCTGTTAGCCACTTTGACCTTCCTTTCCATTCCCCACCCCAAGTTTTTCCATATTCTTCTCTATCCTGATCCATCCCATTTCCACAACATAATTTTTGTCAACTTCATGGCCTTTATATCTAAATCCCCCTTATCTTTTCCCAAACCCAGTATAAAAACCAATAATCCACTTTCAGTATAATCACTTTGTTCATATTTATTCTTCCACAACTTTATTATTTGTATCCTTTCTGCTTTCAGACATTTACATTCAATTAACAGATGCCTAATATTTTCTATGCCTTCCTTACACAACTGGGAAACTAAATCACCCATATTTTTCCATTTATATGTATATTTCCTTGTGGCTAAAGATCCTGTTCGAGCCTTAAACAGGGAACTACTTTCTTTGCTATTATCATAAATTTACTCACACCCAGTATTCTGTTTACCTCTATAAATATTTAAACCCTTTTTACTTTCCATACAAGCTGTCCATCTCTCCAACTCTCTATTCTTTATTAAGGCATCTATTCTTCTATCTCAATCCTCAAGATTATAACACTCAACAATTCTCCTAACACAATCATCTCACTTTTTATATAAGTATACTGATGTCAATTCTTTATCCAAATCTTCTGCATATCGCATTACCTTTCTCACCCATCTTGTTGCCTGCCCTTTATTCATAACTTAATTAAATATTATTTTGGCTATTTTATTATTTATGAACTGCAATCTACCAAATCTTTTCATTTTATTTTTTGCATCTCTCATATAAAAACTTGACCATCCCATTTCTCCTTGAATTGCCTCCTTTGCTGTCTACACTTCTGCATCTAATGCATGTCTTTCTACTTCTCTTTGTACTTTTTCTAAGTAATCTAACACCTCTTTACTAACACAATGCATCATTACCATGTGTTAACTCTGCTACTGCCACTCTCATACAATTCTAGCTACATCATATTTATTATATGAGAACACTGTTAATTTCTTTATCAATCCCTTTCTTTTCTTTGCTTCATTTATCAATTTTTTCTCCCATTCATCCAAATAATTTTTCTGATTATTTAAGTTGATTCCCAAATAGATATATCTATTCACCACACTTAACTTTATATCCCCCAGTAAAAATTCTTTGTCTTCTCTTTCCCCATTATTAATCATCATTACTTTTGATTTTTCTTCACTAAATTTAATCCCCATCTATTTACCCACTTTTGCGCATATCCTCAGCATAACTTTCATATCTTCCCTTCATTTTGTATACAAAAAAGCATCATCTGCAAATAAAAGACCTGTCAATGTAAGTGCTCTCTTGCCACCTATTAATGGTTTCTTTACTCCTCTTCCTAGTCTTTCTATTGCTCTCTCCATTTCATTCAAATACAACAAAAACAAAATTGGTGATAAAGGACATCCTTGCCTTAGTCCTACCCCATATTTAACTTTAACTGATTTATATTTCCTACTTGATACGTATAGTAATTATTTTCATATAATTTCTTAATAATATTCACTAAAGCTCCATTCATTCCCAAATTTACTACACTAACCCATAACCTATTTCTATTTACTCTTTTATACGCCTTCTCTCTATCTATAAAAACCATATATAACTGTCTATCTGTATTTCTACTGATATCCATAAGTTGTGTAATTACAAATATCTCCTATACACCTATCTGATCGAAAACCTTTTTGCTTTTCTCCCACTATCCTATTTTCTTCCATCCATTTTGCAACCCTTCCAGCCACCATATATGAGAAAACTTTATATAGCACTGATGTTACCGCTATTGGTCTATAATTGTTTAACTTTCTATGATGCTTACCCTTTCCTTTAAATAATAGCCTTACTCTTGTATTACTCCAAATACCTGGAAAATCTCTCTTCTGTGCCATCTTATTAAGACATGATAATAGTTTTAATTTTGCCTTCTGCCCTAAATTCATTACCATCTCTGCTGCCCATCCATCCAAACCTCTTGCCTTACTTGCCTCATTCAGTTCATTTTCTATAAATCATATATTCCCATTACTATATGCTCTCATGTTTGCTATCACTCTGTCCTTCACATCTAACATCTTTTCTATATCCATTACATACTTGTTTAAGACTATCTCTAATTTTTCTCTATAGCTACACTGTATTTTCTGATCATCTAGTAATACTAATTTTCTCTCCCCTACATTCCTTCTTTTAATGTATTTCCAATTTTTTTTACTCCCATCTCTTCCACTTTTATTAATATCTTCCAACAGTTTACTATTCAATTTCATTCTCTATAATTATCTATTTTAGCCAACTTCTTTTTTTCTAAGTACTTTTCCCATTTAGTATTAACATCTTTTTCACTTTCTTTGTTTTTAATAGCACACTTATATTCTTTGCATGCTTTTTTCCTCTCTTTTACACTTTTATTAACTCTCACTTTTCTATTACTTTTATTCTTCTGAATATTCTCATCTAAAATCCTATTTGCCACTTTTTCTATTTCGCCACAACAGTCCTTATACTCATCCTTAACCAACTTTTCCATGGTTTCTTCTACTTTTATTTTAGTCTTCTAACTTATTCTCATCATTCACTGACCACCCACATCTTTCACTATCCTTTCTACTTTTATTATTATTTTTCATTACATTACTAACCATTTCTATTATAAAGAAGTTATGATCACTATTACATACTCTCTCTTTATTATCAAACACCTTAATTTTCCATACTTTATTCATTCCCTCTTTCTCTACTAATCCATAATCTATTGTGGGGAATATATTATTTCTAGACCATGTGTATTGTCTCTCATAAATATTTGATAAATTTCCAATGCTCAAATTTACTCTCTGACAAAAACTCTTCAAAAGCTGTCAATTTTTATTACTTACATCATCAATTTCTTCAATATGCCCATTCATATCCCCTATCACCATATTCTCTTCTTTGAAACTGTGTGTCTGTATATCCTTAACTAAGCATTCATATATGCTACTGTTCCACTCCATTATGGTTTGAGTATCTCCAGTAGCTATATACACTATAGCCACCATCCATTCTTGTCTTTCTAACCTTATCTCAAACCACGAATATTATTGACATTCAATTATCTTTAAATATTTTTTTGACATAACTCCTATACCACCACTCCTTTTTTCTTTTCTATTTATACCCTGCCATATCAAGTCTTCCAGAATAGGTTCTTCTTCTCTTAGATGTGTTTTCACTACTGCTAATACTTCAAGGATTGTTTTTAATTGTTTTGTTTAATTCCAGCCACTTTTGTGGTCTCCTGCCATTTTGCATATTCAAATATCCAATTTTAATAATTTTTTATTTCCTAACTACTCTTTTATAAATTCTTTTGACTCCTTCTTCTCCATTACATTTATAAATAACTTGCTTACCATTAATTTTACAGACCCATTCCTTTTCCACATTCTACATTTATATTTAAATCAACCACTCTTTGATTATTACTTACATTCTGTCCATTCTTCTTTCTGATAACACTGCCACTTAAAACCATACCTCCCTTTATAAGTTTCCCGAACTATATTTTTTATAAGTTAAACTCCTTAAAACTTAACTTCCTTGTTTTTCTAAGTGCAATCCATCTTTACTATATAACTCCCTCTTTCCAATAAAAAAAATCCCATATATCCATAGGACACAGAGCCAAGAAGCATCATGATACTAAAATATATACCTATCATGAATTTGACTGGATCAGAAGACAGGTGATCACCCAAATGAAAAAAAAAAACAGAGACTGTACAAAAATTTTGGGTAAATATATTCATTTATGTCATTAATAGAACTTTTGAATTCTTATTACCAGTATAGAATTTTTAAATTTTATCTTTAAATAAAACTTTAGATATTCATAAGTGTTAATAATAACTACATTTAAATAAGCATAGGGTCGCTATAAATTATAGTAATTCATATGTGTTCATATTTTTTTTTTGTTTTTGAATATTCCTTATTATTTATGTTATATTATTTAATAAATGTATTGTCAATTATTAGTGTCATTTTACGTTTCTTTCCCTCTCAATTTAATTATGAATAAATAGACTATTTTATTTAAATATTCTGTGATACCAATCTCATGTTTAATAGCTAGTCATGGATCAAGCACTTGAAACATGTTAATATCATCTCTTGGGGTCCAATCAGGGTTTAACCTCGTTATAAATATCCCCTTGAGATGTAACATGTTCCTTGCAGCCAGGGAGAATTACCTCAGTCAGGAAAAATGACAGTTGCTTTAATATTTTTATTAAATTTCGGTCTGACCAGGCATATGATTAGTATGTAAGTATTGATCATATTTTTCTTTTCTTCTTGAGTAATAGGGTCTTGAAAATCATATTAAAGATTAATATGATTTAATAAAATAAAATAATAAGTAATTAGACTTATAATAATTCGTAAAGTTTTTTATATTTTTGAATCCCATTACAATATAATATATATATTATAACAAAACCCATATCTCTCACTAGATAGAGTACACTACCGAATATATATCTACGATATAGCAAACATACGTGCCTACATATTTATATTTAATTAAAATGGTTTTGACTTAAATATTGTTATTCAAAACTTCTGGATTCGTTCTCGTAACTGTAATATATTCCCAACACGTATTTATGGTCATCCAAAGGACTCCAAGCGCCAATCTTATACGAATATAAGAATTATGCGAAGTGAATATATTACCAACAAGAACACTATCTTACGTAATGTGAGAGGGATTTTGACCATCGGCTAGCTCAGTCTCATGGTCAGGTGGCATCACAGCCGGGAGTAGTTACAAATGGGGTTAAGAGTTTTTTGAAACACATAAAAAAATAAATAAATATCACAATAAGATTTGTTTTGAGTTTCATTATCAAATCAGTTTTGTTAAAGACTTCTAAAGATCATTATTATTCTTTGATCTTTTAGATAAAAAATAAATAAATAAATAATTCAACACTCTACTTTTCTTTCTATATTTAATATTATATAAAAAAAATGTAATACTATTCTGTCATTTCGATACACACCCATACGGCATTCTTTCCAAAAATTTATCACACATAAATCAAGTAGTGAAGGTCGATATTAAGAAAAGTTTATTTCACATGACCTCCGGCAATAATTACGTTATTTATGTCCGCAATTAAATAAGACTTCAAGAAAAATTTCATAAAATTAACTTAGATCGTTACCTTCACTTATTATAAATGGTAAAATTTATTTCTCATAAAAGAAAAGAAAAAATCAGTAGTTAAAGTTCTTTATCTGAATTTTCCCTGGGGAATTAGTGGGAGCAGATTTATTTATTTTAAAGAGTTCCGTTCATCACAGGTATTAACAGGTAATTCATTGCGAAGGTTCCTGATCTTCATGTCCATTTATGTCCGTTGGTTGATGAGGTTCAGCTTGGTTTCACATTGGGAATTATATTTTATTCCAAGGCATCTTGATTTTATTGGGCGAGGCAGCTACAGTTGGTTGGAATTAGGTGTTTGAATCCGACATGGTATGCTCTTACTCCGACATTTCTTTTGGATCTGCCATTATATAAGAAAAATATTAAAAACTTTTAATATCTTGGGATTTACGATTTTATTGTTCGCGGCTGTAACTCTGCAGGGCCAAAGATAAAATGCATTATGGGTGACTCTCTTTTATAGCCACCTCCATTTGTTCTAGAAGTTTCTTTTGATTTCACTTCCTGTCCCAATGCTGACTAACCAGATCTGGTTGACGTGTGAAAACTTTTATCATAGCTTTTATTGTACATGAAAGAAAGTAAAATCTCATTTCTGCGGGAAACTTCTAGTTTTTTAAACATGAAACAAAAATCTAGTTTCTCTCTTTTCAACTACTTAATCCATTCATACACACATTTGTCACACGTACATATACATCGTTTCAAAATGACATAGAGTTTCTCCTCCGCGTTTGTGTATTTGTAACCACCACCACGTAATAAAATTAATATTATATATCTACATATATGTTTAAATACCGATTAATAATATTATTTGTGACTGGGTTCAAACCCATTCTGTCCAATATATATATGCTCAGCAGTGCATTTCTTCTTATATAGATATAATGACTATATATAAAATTAAGAGCAGATCTGTTTCATTAGAAATAGTATCTTTACAGAGCATATATATATTTTATCTTTGTCCGCACATGTTTATCATAGTTCAAGGTATACAATAATAATCTCACAGCAGTCCATTCTCTTATATAGATTGCCAGTATGACATGATCTAGTTGACCAATGTACAAAATATTTGTTGAGAGTCCTCAATTCAATCTGTCTTCCACAGTTTCCAAATCTTGGATATAGCAAGTGATGTCTGTCGTACACATATTGGGCTAATGAGACACTATAGAGCTGTAAACCATAAATTCAAATTTGCCATTGTGAAAGTTAGCAGCAATTGACTGCTATATTTCTGTAATGTTTTTTGTAATTAAACTGACACTATTATTTATAGTAGACAAAGTTTTTAAACAGAATTAATGAAAAAAATTTTTTTTTAATTAATGGAAAAAAAAAAGCAAGATTATAACAGGATTAACACTGTTTTATCTTATATTCATCAAAAAATTAACTAGGTTCATAATTAGTTTCTTAATTTAAAAAAAAATTTTTTTTTTTACTCTTTTAAGTAAAATCATATTGGAATTAATTTTGTGCATTAAAATGAATACTTTTGTTTTAAACCAAAATAGCTTTATTATGTTTAAAATTTAAATTTTTGTCAGAATCACAAATAAAGTATTTGTATCAAATATATGCCTTTTTTATATTTAATTTTAAATAATTAATAATATTTCAATAATATCAAGAATTATCATTACTTAATTAATTAATTTTTAAGGTATTCTGAACTTCATTTTAAATATTCATTGTTTGTATTCATTTCTACTTTTTCTTTAAGCTTTATATATATATATGCACACATACCTATCAAGGTTATATATTGACTGTGTTAGGTGCCATGAGATTAATCTTACAATATTATATATAAGTGTATATGTTAAACAATTTTCATGGCTAAGAGATATAAAAAATATATTTTTATATTTTTCAGGTTAATCAACATGTCATTAATCAATACTATTGTACTGACATTTCAGCTGGATTGTACTTTCCAGTATCTGGGTAAATAGTTATTTTGAAAATATTTTAAAAAGGTGCTAGAATAAGATTAAATGTCAATCCATAAAAAAAAAAAATGTGTAAGGGGAGGGTGATAGTAGGTGTCAATAATCTGATGTAAAACTAATAATTGTTTTGATTTATGGGTTTTAAAAATTTTTTCAGTTTGATGCTAACATAGATATATATTTTTGATATCATCCAGCTCTTTTTAAGAATTTTTTTAGATTCTCTAATTTTGCTTCTGTGATGTATAACATGATAAAATCTTATTGTGAGTGGTATCTATTAATTGTAAATAATATTTTATGATAGTAGCATATTCATCTCTTCCAGCACTGATACAATGATTACTCATACCAACATAAAAGGTTTTAAAATATGCAAAACTCTTCATACAGTAATGCGACTCAGTGCAAGCCAGAAATGGTGATCATGTGATAAAAGGCTTTACACATTCCATTTGAACTCTAAGAGGAATACAATCTATAAGTTTGAACAGAGTGTTGCTAGTTTTCTAATTAGTAATATATGTAGTTTTGATATATCATTTTAGACTATTTTTGATATTAATCACAGTTCCTTTTATATATAGAACACAAGCTCTAGCCACTATTGTTTTGTATTATCATTGTTTTAAGATAATGATTAAAAAAAAAAAAGGAAATAAAAAATAATAGTCAGAGCTTGTGTTCTATATATAAAAAGCATTATAGTGAATATCAGTAATATCACTCTTAGGATATAAGAAATTTATGAAAGTCCATATGTACTTTGTAGGGCTTCTTATGCAGGCACCAATGATCATTGAATTATTGCTATCATAAAACAACATTTGTCCTTAATAACACTCTTGCTCCATGCTATGTGTATTAATCACAATAAGATTCTATTTTAACACACATCATCAAAGCAAAATCAGAGTGATTCTTAAGGGACTAGTTTGTATTAGCAAATATGATGATGCAGTTAAGTTTTTTCCATTTGGAATTTTTTTTAGTAAGCCCATTAATTAAACAACTGTAATATTTATATTGGATAATTGATTTATTTCCACTCCCCACATCCCTTTTACACTTAAAAAAAAGATTGGATAGACATTTAATCTTGTTTTACATGTTTCTTGTAACATTTTTGCAAGGTTTTTAAAATAATATCCAAAGACAGATGCAATCCAGCTGAAACATTAGTGTAATATTTATTGATAAACCTGGAAAATATATCTGTTATAAGTATATATATATATATGTGTGCACATACTTGGATGTTATATTAAATTTCCTTTTCAAAATATAAATATGTCTTATTTAGAATCCAAGTTTGATATTTGTTGTTACTGGAGCATTGAATGTATCCCAAAAAGTTGTTGATAAAGATGAACAGGTGAGTTATTTTTTGATCTTTTTTTTATTTATAAATTATATAAATATATAAACATAATATCTATTTAATAAAAAAATCATCAAAAATGGAAAGGTATTTTATATTGTATGATTTATTTTAATAAAAAGTTAATGAATAATATTAATATGCAATTATATATTTAAGTAACTATTATAATGCAGACAGTGTATTTTGTTTTTGCTTTTTTTTTTTATAATTTAAAAAATTCGAAAACTTAATTCTAAAGTAGTTTGAAAACATTCATTTATTATTGTAGGCTCATTTGTATGTAGTATATCCAGGAGAAATAGTTGGAGCTTTAGCAGTTTTGAGTGGGGAACCCTCATTCTTTACTATCAGAGCTAGGCATTCCAGCCGAGTGGTGACTATTAGCAAAGACAATTTTTATCAGTAAGTAAAAAGATAACATTTTTATGGTGTATATTTAAAAATGTTATTAAATGTTTTAATGTATATATATATTAAATTGAATATATATCTATATATGCATGTCTTTCCTGGGTTTGAATCTAAATGAATAAAGCTTGAAAATTTTTTCAGATTCCAATGAGGCTTAAACTTTTTTCTTTTTTGAGATAATCTTCCCATAGCCAATCTAATTAACTATCCAATATTGATTAGTAAATGAATATCTAGGTATTTCTTGATTAGAAGGTAAAATAACAATAGAATATCATTAAAACTCTCATAATTTAAGACTGATAAATAATTCCATCTTTTTCATTGGTTCGTCTGTGAACAGTTATTGAAGAGAACTTTGCATTGATCTATTCAAAGTCTCTTTTACTTTTTTATATATATTATGATTGTTACTGTACTTATTCAATAAATAGTTTATCAGTAAATATTAGCTTAAAAATATTATTATTTTTCTTTCAAGCCTAAAATTAAAAAAAAAAAAAAAATGGCACTAATAAATTATTTTTTAAACAAAGAACACAAACATATGAATTTTATACAACTGGTAGTAAAAACTATGATACTGGGTGATATCAATAATCTTTTGATTATTTATCAACTGATTTATTTTAGTAATATTTAGTGATGTATATTTAAAAGGTAGTAAATATTATTTGCAGCCCAAATAGATTTTATTTCTTCTCTTTTCAAGATGCTTTTAGATTATATTAAATTTAGACTAATGTGCAGTAATATATAAGTATATGTGTTAATTATAAGGGACTTGAACTCAGACTTTTAAGCTTCCTACAGTTATGAATCCCATCTTGTACAATTGATACACATGACCACATATATGTGAAAAAGATAAATAATCTCCAGTATACATATTTCATACTGAACCAGCACTTTTTAGTTGGTCCACATCACTTTCTCCCACACTGTAGGAGCTGAAAGTCTGAGTTCAAGTCCCTTATAATTACATTAAATTTAGTATAGTCAATATACTTATATTTGAATATTAAGTATATATGTGTATATATATTGATATAAATTTCATTGATTTATTATGTATTAGGTAAAAGTATTAATTAATTCTAGCAGTAAATCAGACATTAAGCTGATCAGACATCTAAATCGGCAATATGATGAGAAAAGGTTATCATTTATGTATTGATTTTAGTGGTAAAAATATGCATGTGTTTGATTATTCTAGAAGAAAGGATTTGCGTTAACTTTAAACATCTTAATAAATAAAAATGGGTTCTATGTATTAAGTCTGTATTAATTAAAATTAAATATAGTAAAAAAGAATTGAAAAAAAAAAACAGTTTTAAGAAATAAATCAAATGATTCCATGATCTTGGAAAATATTAAAATGATATTAAATTCAAACAATGCTCAAATCAAATTTATATAATAAATTGGATACAAATTATTAACTTGAATTTATTAAAGTTAATAAATGAATGTATAAATCAAATATTAAAAATGTAGAAAACTTTGAATTGTAAATTAATATAATTGAATAAGAAAGTGAGTCTGTGAAATATAAAAAGGGAAAAGTTTCATATAATTTTTTTTTTTTTTACTTATTTTAGTAACTGTTTTACTAAGTAGAAAATTAGCCTGAGTATCAAAGTAATTACAGATAAGAACTTTGTTAAAGAGTAAATTATAGACTTTAAACTGATTATAAAACAGCCAGCTATTAAAGGCAGCTGGCAAATGAGAGTGATCTGTGATATAATTGATTGAAAGATATATGAATTAAAATTCCGAAAAATTATACTAAATCTTAACTTATAAACCTAAAAGGATTGAAGTTTACTATAATAGAGATTTAGTATAACAGTAAAATCACTCAGCAGTAAGAAAGAAAACAATATTATCAATAACATTAGATCATTTATATTAGGAAATTATATCACGGAGAATAGCTAGAAATCAGTATAAGTACAATTATATTATTTCTATGTGTAGAATGATTTTTATACTTAATGAATGTGATTATCCAGAATGGCTTATTTACATCTCCCACTTTAAATATGCATTCAATTTTCCAATTATGTGATAATACTTGCCAACCTGATGAGCCGAAGTGAAACTGAATTATTTTCCATAAAGAATTTTTGATGAGGATACCTATTCCATTAATAAAAACTGATCTCTATCTGAATATGCATAGTTGAACTTGTAGAGACACCACAAAGTACAGAAGAAATAAAGATTAGAGCAATAAAAGAAATTTCCTTAACACAAGGAAAGTAAAAATCAAATCAACTAGAAAATTGTCAGCAGAAATCCATAGTGAATAAGGAAAATAATTTTAATTGAAGAAACTGTAAATAATAGCTATATTTACTTATATTTATGTGTGTGGGCACATTTACCAACACAACTTTAAGGCAAATTATTTAATTCTAGAAGTCACATAAGTTTTTTAAGGCCTTTACATTGTTATTATAAGTTGTTTTTTTTTTTTAAACTAGAAATAATATTTTAAGTATATTACTTTTAGTATATATATTATTTTTGGTCTAAAGCCGATTTTTATATAGAATCACAGGCCTGGCTCAGAATCGTAATATGTATGTGTTTTTGATTAGCATCAACACCATCAAATGGCTGGCATGAGAGAATAGAAAACCACCTTATTTTTTATATATTTATTTCAAATTGAAAGTTTTGTCTTCTAGAATTATCTTTTTTCACTCTGTTTCCATCTTTATTATATAAAAAACTGTTTTATGAAAACAATAGTTCAGTTTTTATATAAAAATCATAATGCATTAAGCCAGTATATCAGAAAAGATTGATTTAAAATTATTAAATCCAGTTAATATTTATAAGTCATTAATTACTATAGAGATCTGGATTGATGCATGATGATCATCTTGAATTATATGAAAGTGTGATTGTAGATTATATTTTAATCTTTGTCATGTCACATTAATTAGAGCATTCTTTATTTTCCCACACAATGTGTGATTTATATGTTCTGTGGTGGTTTAAGGTTATGCTTTGTGTGCAGTATTTCAGTCATAGGTTAAACAGAAGGGTTTTTTGATATCAGGGTAAAATTAATGTTATAATAATAGTTTGTCTGATGGTTCTGCAATGGCAGGTCTATAAGTTATGTCATTAAATAATCTAATATTTGCTATTGAAATTTCGTAATGATAATTATTAAGCAGAGATTTATGCAAAATATTAACTATAATATATTGATTATTGTTAATTATATCACTATTGCAAACTTCATTTATCATTATTTTATTTCTAAATCAAACCAATCTCACATGATTGTATATAAATATATTAAACAACCTCCATACTTCTACATATTTTTTTAAAAATCATTTAAATAATGATACAATAAAAGACAAATAACTCCCAAAATGCATTTCGTGCTGAACCACTACTCATCAGTTGGCCCAGGTCACTATTTCTCATATATGTCTTCATTACATAAAGAGTATTTATCTATAGAAAATTATTACATTTTATTTTACAAGTGTCAAACTCATTCCACCCACAATTTTGACACCATCCACTTCGGATAAATACTATAATGATTGTCACTAATCATTTAATAGGCTAGATTGATTAATGATAATCATTACTGTATTTATCTGAGGTGGATAGTGCCAAAGTTGTGGGTGGAACGAGTTTGACTTTTGTAAATCAAAATGTATCAATTTACTATAGATAAAAACTCTTCATATAATAGAGATATATATGACAGATGGTGACTTGGACCAACTGATGAGTGCTGGACAGTACGAAATGCATTTTGGGAGGCATTTGTCTTTTACTGTATCTTTATTTATATGATTTTATAAAGAATATGTGGAAGTGTGGAGGTTGTTTAATATATTTATATTACACATGGGAAAGAGAAAGATGAATAACTCCATGTGTGTATGTGAGTTTAATTTTAAAAAAATTAGATATATTAATTTTTAAATGAGTTTAAAGTTTATATCTATACTAGAGATAATCTCTAATCTGTTATATAGTTAGTGATAATCATTATTGTATTTATCTAGTTGGATGGTGTTTAAGTTATGGGTGGAGTGAGTTTGACATTTGTAAATCAAAATGTAACAATGATTATATATAAAGATATTATTTTAGATTTTCTTATTGATCAACTTAATGATTAAAGGGATCTCTAATGTAAGATATGATTACTGTCTGGAATTATCGTCATCCTGTTATTAGCATTAATTTTAATTTGTTCACTATTAATATATGCTTTACTTCAATTTAGCTTTTATTTTGAAGTCACCTCTAATGCATTAACATGAAGTATGAAATATTCCATGTATTAAATATTGGGTACCAAAAGTGTTTTGATGTTTTTTTCCAATTAAATCTTGACACTTTCAGTTATTGCTTCTGTTATGATATATATATATATTGTACTGTCCATGGTATCTTTTAGGATTTTATATGATTTATTTATTTTGTATTTGGTGATGAAATTACTTTCGACTTGCTAATTCCCTCATTTGAACATGACAGAGAATTTTATTGAATGCAATTATTTTTCCCGGTCACACAAACCTGCTTAACATAACTAAACTTGAATAATAGAGAGGAGAGAACCAGCTTTTAATTTATTCAAAAGGCACCAGAATTCTATACAAGAATTCACTGGTCTATTCCCTTATGTTTATTAGTTACTATTATCAGTTATTTGATACACAGGGAGGATTGTATTTTCTAATACTGCATGAGCAATTTATTTGATAAAATAATAATGATAGCATTTAACTTATATTACCTCGTAATAATAAACTTAATTAGACAACAATGCAAATTATATTCAGGTTTATTAATTCATAATTAAAATATTTATAATATTACTAAGAGAATAAAAATATAAAATTAAAATCAAATGGTGATTAAAAATTACTGTTAAGATTTAGATTTTCAGCAGTCCAACTCAACACAACATTTTGCTATACTTAGAGTTCAAGAGAAAGCGATGACATCTAATTTATGCAATAAGGTTTCTTACCGGTAAGTTTAATTGTTTACGTATAGTACTGAGTAGTTTACCATTTATGGATTTGTCTTGGGAGGATCTGCTGCGCACTGTCCAGAGTTCAAAATTCAGCTAGGCAATAGCTTCACTTATGGTATTATTATGTCTTCAAGAAGGAAGAAAACATCGGCAAATGAACTTTTTCTACTCACACATCTTACGACGATTCAACACACTGGTGAGAGTAGTTTGGCACATTCTTTTTCGACTTCGTAGAAAATCAATTTTATATTAAACTGCTTTCTTTCGAAATGAAGATCTAAGACAATCGATGCACAAAAAGTATTTGCTTTTTATAGTCCTCCTGATTTTTTAGTAAGCCATTCACATCCTATTGGCAACTGTTAACATTGGCAAAATTTGAAGTAATTTTGTCCTCAAAGTCATTCTTTTTCCTCTGATTGCCATCTTTAATTACAGAAGGAATGCTGCAATTTTAACTTTAAGTGTTGCTGATTTTGCAGTAAGAATGTTTTCTTTGCAAAAATCAAAGTAACTTTTTGTTATTCTCTTTATATCTTTTTTTTTAAATCTCTTTAACTTTAAAAAATATATTAAACCGCCCACCTTCCTCTTTTAGTAAGAATAAAGAATATAATTTTTTTTTTCTCATTAACAAGCTGTCCTATCTCTGAAGGTTTCTGGACTCTCAGGTGGAGTGAACAATGTCATTGGTAGCGAGCCGTCAATAACATAAATACTCTGCTACTAAATTAAAACACTGGCGAACCAAACACTTTATTTATTTTAAGGAGATCTCTTTAGACGCCAGTTAACCACGGAGAAATTAACGCATCTGCTCGACCAGCAATGAGTCTAGTACCTGAAATCCCAGTTAGCTCATCAAATTATAGCTATCTTAGAAATATCCACCCATTCTAAAAATTCTATTTCTTAATATTATAAAAAAAAAAAAAATTACTTTCCACACAAATAAAACTTTTGCGTCATTCAAAATCCTTATTTTAAAAGATAATCCCGATTCTTTTAGCTTCAACTTAAATCACTTCTTATTAACGACTAAATATTTCAATCCCTACTCTATTTCCATAAATTAAACAGATTATCTCATAGTAAATGTGTACTTTCTTTCTATTAACATAAATATTTTAATATTTTAAATCTCTCTCTTATTCTTAAATGAGCATTTTATACCATATTAAAAGTATACGATCATTCTAGTAATAAATATTTCAATACTAATTTAACCCCCGCTCTCTTTTCTTAAAATAATCGCTTTATCTCATAATGCAACCACATGCATTCTTTTCATTTAAATAAATATTTTAATATATTTGAAATAAAATAAAAAATACAAAACATATTTAATTAAAATTCACACACACACACAATTAATAACTCTGAATAAAAGTTGGACAATGGAGCTAATATAATTTATACCCTGAAGATAATAGTTTGTAAGAAGTTAAAAGTTTTTTTTTTTTATTCACATATCTACCACGGCTTATAAATCAAGAATTGGAGAATAAGAAAAATGAAATGTTAACCTAGGATTTGAATTTGATTTGACATGAGTATGACAAAATGTAGCTTCTGTAATTTGTTGGTTCCAACCGGTTAGCGCTAATTCCTCATAAGATCTTTTCTTAATTTGTGATATTATATGAACTCTCGTGAATCTCGGCATGGACACTCCACTGTTCCTTAGACTTCACCCGAACATGATTTGTCCTTCGAACTATCTGCTGATGGTGCTGCAGAGAAGGCCCAGGCCTGCCGCACGATACGATGGGTTCATCAACGCATCATTCTCTTCTAATAGTAGCTTCTGTAATTTTCTGGAATCAATCAATTTATTATGGAGTTTATTTCCAATTAATAATTTTTTGATCCAATTTATTTCTGATCATATTGATTTCTAATTGAATTAATAATTTTTTTATTATTTTATTTTTTATTATATTCTCTTATTTTATATGTATTATTTATAACAATACAAAGTTCTCTTTTATACCTGGCACTTTTTATCTTGCGGATCCATTGTATATTCTATTTCGCTCCGATTGGACTTCTGTTTTTTTTATTTAAAGTCTCTGATCCTTTTTATTGGTCATTGATTTAAGTGAATAGTAATATTTAGTTTCTTTGTTAATTTTCCCGTAGCCGTTTAATTAGATCTCCTTTTGTTTTATTACATTAGCTCTCCATTGTTTTTTAAAATTCCTTTCCCTTTTTCAAAATGTATTTATACACACACACATTCAATCTTTTTATTATAAGACAAAACAAACACCCTTTTTAGTTTTATTACGAATTAATTAAAAGTAATATTAAACCAATTTTATTTCAATTCCCCTTCTTTTTTTTTTTATTATTAACAATAAACCCCCCTGCCCTAATCTTTTGTTCTTAAATTTCTTTTTCTTCAAACTTTTAAACTCTTATTTTACTTTAGTTTTTTTTCTTTTGTTTAATTTTGTTTGTTTTTTTAAAACAAAATTTCCTAAGTATTTTATTCTTAAAATACTCTGTAATGATGTACCTCGGTACAATATATATAACTTACGTTGTCAAAAAAAAAAAAATACAGTCAGATATTTAAAAAGAAAAATATTTTCTTTTCAGGAATTTGGTAATCTAAACTTTTAAATTGCCAATGCAACTTGTACCAAAACAAATACCGTACAATATCTCTACGATTTAATGACAAGAATAAAATAAGGGTATAAATACTAAATTACCATTTAGTTTTATTTAAACTGTACATCTGAGGTCTTCAGGTTTTAAATCTGACCAGTTTATGCTACAAGGATATCTGTTTGAATAACTTGTTCTATAAGGCCTTAATGCCCTTGCCATGTATGTTCCCTTTTCACCCTTTTCTAACTATCTGACACGGTCCTTCATACAAATTCTGAAACTTATTATAGATACCCTTCTCTGTTTGGCTAACTGGGTTTACCCTAACCCATACCTTGTCTCCTTTTCTGAAACTGTCAGCTTTTGGACCTTTCCTGTCTGTTCTTATGCTATCCGCATGCCTTATCCCCAATGTTTCTTTCCTCTGATCCGTCTCTTTATCGATATATTCGCGTATGATTGGTAACTTGGCTTTGTACAGTCTCGGCACAGTTTGTTGGAACTGTAGTCGAATAGGTGCGAAACCTACTCCTTGTGATTCAACGATGTGTACGCTAAAAAAAAAAGCCATCCCAATTCTCTCATCACCCGTTCGCATGGGTTTGACTGAGGGTTATGAATAGACAAGAATACAGGCTGTATTTCCATTCCCTCTTTCCACTCTCTCCATTCAGTTACTATGAAAGGAGTCCCATGGTTAGATAAAACCGCTCTCAGTTTACCTCCTTTAGGAAATGTTGTGTCTCTAATATTCATATGGTGTTTCTTGCATTAGCTTGCGACATATGGTTTGTAGACACCCATTTTGAAAAACATCATAAATTACTAATATGTATCTCATCTTCTGGAACCTAGGTAGAGGCCTATAAAAATCAACAGCTACCAGGTCATTTGGTTTCTCAGAAATTATGGGGTTCTATGTACCCACGTATGATCTTTTGGCTGGCTTTGTCTTCTGGTGCACTTCACACCCTTTTAACATTTTGGCTATCTGATACCACATACCCAGCCAGTAAAATCATGTTTTCAACAGTCTTTCTACTTTGTGAACCCCATAGTGGCCATATAAACAGTGAGTATATATAGTTAACTTACCTTGTAAGTCCTTAGGCACTATCAATCTCCATATTTCCTCCTTTATATCTGTTAAGTACTACAACACCCCTTTCTCAAACGACATCATTGTACCATCCATGGTATC